>LPNX010405696.1:9970-31618 GCA_001517045.1 Pseudotsuga menziesii | reverse complement strand
ATTTTTAATTTTTTTTTTCAGTTCGTAAGTTTCTGCGGTGAGGTAGATTAATAATAGGGTTTTCCGGAGAATCTGCGGTGGTCATTTTGAAAGTCAAAATGACCACTGCGGATTCTCTGGAAAACCCTATTATTAACATAAGCTTGTGTAAATTTGCTAACATTTTTTATGTTTTGTCAATTTGGTGCCAAATATGCTCTTCATTGGAAAAAAATACAATTCACTCATATTAGTATTAAGGAAAAGTGACTCTAAACAACAAATTTGGAAAAATTTAAAAAAAACTATTTAGTTAAATCAGGGAAAGGTCAAAAAAATAAAAAATAAACAAGCAAACCTTAAAAATAAAAATTAAGTTACCTATTAGAGATTTATATCGTGGCATAGTGTCAATAGTACTTTTGGACCTGTACTATGCCCTTGAAATGAAGTACCACTCAATATATCTGAACATTTTAGAACTACGTTATGGATAATGGTGAACCATGCAAAAGTTATATGTTTCCGTATATAATGTTGATCCTATGAAAAAACTCACAGTTGATGATATTCAAGTTTAATAAAACACCTAATAACTTAATAAGTTGATAATTATAAGTGACTTCTTTTCACAAGAGTAGTCAGTGAAATGGAAGGCATTTTTCAATGGTCTTTATACTTTAAGAAAATTAGGAAAGCTTAAATTGTAGACAATTTAATTTAATTATGTATAGTGTACACCACAATAAAGGAAAATTTCTTTTTAGATTCTTGTATGTTATTTTAATAGAACACCAGATTCACTTTATTGCAAAATCTTATATCAAACTCTCCATTTTTAGGGTTAAAAGCTAGTAGCCTCACACTAGAAAAGACATACCTACATACGTATGTATAATTGAATTTTCCATTAGTATCTCAAATAGAAAATATCAACAGTTCCCTTTCTTGATGGAATACATTACTCTAGGACTTGGAGATTACTGAATACCAAAATGAAACACAACATATATTATGATTACTTATAACCGACTATGTATGTAGATTATACAAATATACTTAAAACTTTCTAACATGTAACATTCTTCCAGCCAATCTAAACAACT
Source organism: Pseudotsuga menziesii (assembly GCA_001517045.1). Taxonomy (NCBI): domain Eukaryota; kingdom Viridiplantae; phylum Streptophyta; class Pinopsida; order Pinales; family Pinaceae; genus Pseudotsuga; species Pseudotsuga menziesii. The sequence goes on along the minus strand of LPNX010405696.1, from coordinate 30,533 downwards.
TTAGAGCAAGGCTTTTTTTCAAACTTAAATGATGCAAATGTGTGTATGTAATTTTAAACATTTTCAAACTTAAATGATGTAAATATGTGTGTGAATGTGTGGTTTTAAGCATCCAAGAAAATTGCATACCTTCAGTAAGTTAGCAGCAGAAATGATACCATGAATCTGCAAATAAAATAATGACGACAACTTAAAAAGACTTGAAATGGGATCAAGAAAATAAAATTGTAATGTCCAACAAGCTGTCACAAACTTGGGTCATTTGAACAAAAGATTCTTCTAAGTTGTTTGTAAAATTTAAAGAATGGAATCCATGAACAAGGAAAAGCTCTAAGAAAAGGAAATTAAGTCGTGTTTAAATTCTTGAACTCGACTTTAGAATTGGAAATTCCATATTCTTTTTATCAAAATGAGGAACAATAGCAACAAGAATTTGCATTCATGAGTTCTATAGGAAATTGTTGATATTAAAAAAATAGTGTAATTGCATATTGGTCAACAACATCACTTATAAGTTATTAGCAATATAGAAAGCATAATATGGCTTACCAATATACTAGATGCATGTATGTAAATAAATATCCATAAGACTATATAAAGGAATATCTTTAAGACTATATAAAGCAATATTTTTAAGACTATATAAAGAAATAAATTTAATCAATAAAAAAATAATGTTTATATGGATACATACTCTTCATGTCCCTCCATAATATGTTGAGGATCCCCAAATTTTTACATCCATTCCACATACTATGGATATTTAGTGACAAAAGCATGAGCAAGATGAATAAAACAATTCACGTGTTTCTGGAGGCTCTAGATTCATTGTTAGGGACAGGAAAATATTTGTTAAAACCAGGTCCAGATAGAAAATATGGAAAATGTGAAATAGTAGGGAAATCATTGAGGACAAAAGGACCAAGGGACGATGGCCCCGTCACATCACTTGGATGCACCCACATAATTACAAGACCACATGAAAAAAAGTTCAATTAACTTGGTAGATAGCATTGCAATTTTTTGCTACTAGAGCATGCAAAATACATAAGATGAAAGAAAATGAAATGGTATGAGAATGATTGCTAAATTATGGATGAGATAAATGCCAAAATTCATTTCATTTGACATACCATAACAATCCCACTATTTGAAAAAAAAGAGTAACCCCAACCTGTAAGTCACGATACTTAGGCCCTGGCTTTAACCCCAATGTTTGAGCCTTCAAGGGGTCAAATTTCCATTTATATCAGACAATTAATAGATGTATATGACAATAATAAAATCAAGCTTATATCTTTCTAGGATTCCCAATTTTGTTTCTTTAATTTTAGGTAACCTCTCTGATCCTAAATGAGGACACTTTTGAACTAAATTTGTACTTTCCTCTTCATCTTTACTATTAGCCTCCTTGAAATGTTTATACTTTTATCTAGGTCCCCACAACTTCTTACAACATCAGGGAGTTAAAAGAAAACATATAGTATCTGTACAATCTCATCTTTAACAAGTACAATTGGGTTTCTTGATATGCTTCCATTTAAATTGTGTGTCCCTTCCCTCTCTTCCGAGACATGCCCTGGACCAAAAATATGGTGTCAACAACAACATAATTTGAAACCATTGTCCTATTGCACCAGTTAAATATTCTAATTCAGATGGACCACAGATGTTAACCTATTGAAAGAACACAACTTACAAATTTTAGAATATGATAAATTCACTAGCATAATAAAATTTTGACTTTATTGTCTCATTTTCAAAACAGAGTGAAGAGGTTTGAGAGTAAAGGTGTAAGGTTTGTTGTTACACCAAAACCTGCAGATTTTGATGAACATTTGAAACCTAGCACAAGGCCCTATCACCAGGAGTGGTGGTTAGTCCACTTGTTTTATATTCCCAGAGGTGGGGCGGTTATACCATGTGGAGGTTATACCGATACTCCAACACCCCGCCTCTGGCGTAGCTCGGGAGAATTGAACCTAAGACCTATGCTCTGATACCATGCTCAAGATCTATGGTACCTTGTCCTTCGGATATGATTGTGGAGTCATCTCCCATGTGGATGGGAATGGATTTTCTGGTCTCCAAAGATGAGAAAGAGTCTCTTTCAGCCATCATGTGATTCGAAGCTCCAGAATCTATTAAGAGAGCTTTGGACTTCAAAGTTCTTGCCATGAGAGCATGACATCTTTCATGTTGTGGTTCCCGATCTTGCTGATCTCTCCTCCGAAATCTTTCCAGAATATTGATGTGATTTTTCTCAAGAAGAGAAGTAGCTTCATCAAGTTTCTATTTCATGCAGGCATGTTTAGGGTGGAATCCATTCCTACAGTATGAACACTTGAATTTTTCCTTCCCATGATGCCCTTTTCTTTTTTTGTTCTTCGAGCCGCAAGGCTCTTCATGCTGCTGGTTTTCAACTTTAGGCTTAGGAGCTTCGAATTTAGTTTTTGGGTTCTTCTGCTGCTTTCCTTTACCCTTCAGATATTTGGGCCCCGAGAAATAGAGGGCTGGATCACGGGAGGATTTGATGATCCCCATCTAGACAAGCTTATCATGTTCACTTGTTAGGGACTCAATGAAGGTATTGAGAGAAGGCATCTTCCATCTAGGGGTTGTGAGCTTTCCCACACGAAATGTAGAGACAAACACCGAATAATCAGCTCCAAGTTTGGAGAGAATGGAGAGGATGTGTTGATAATCCCCCTTCTCCACCTTACACTGCTTCAACAGTGAGATAATGTGCTTGAACTTTGTGAAAAAAATCATTTAAGGTCTCAAAATTGGAAGGTTGGAGAGACATCAACTCGTTTTCAAGCTGGTATACTCTCAAATCATCCTATTTTCCATACAGAGTTTCCAACAAGGCCCTATCACCAGGAGTGGTGGTTAGTCCACTTGTTTTATATTCCCAAAGGTGCGGTGGTTATACCATGTGGAGGTTGTACCAATGCTCCAACAAAAGGAGGCATCCACCAATTTTATTTGAGCCAAGAACCAAAATAAAGTGTTTGCATTTGCCATCAACATTTTATCATGGATTGGGGACCAACAATCGCAGTTTCAAAACCCACCAAGTCCTTCAATTGCCTTCATAACATGGGTTTTAGCAGTAATTCTAAACCCAATCCCACCACCATATATCCACATAATTGTGGATACTAAATTTGTATGGAAAGCTCTGTGTTCTTAAATGGCGTAGTAAATCGATGATGTTTTAGTTGAACGTGAACTCACATCTCCATGTTAATAGGTTTCCTTTGCTATGACTTTGTAAATCATGTTACAGCAGGAGATTGGTCTGAAGTCTTCAAAAGGATTTAACCTTCTGCTTCTTTAGGATCAAAGTGATGAATGTGGAATTGATCTTCCAAAGAACCTTCCCTGCCTTTCGAGATTCCTTGAAAACTGTCAAAATTTCTCCTTTGATATGTTCATAAAACCCTAGGAAGAAATCTAGAGTAAAACCATCAGGTCCTGGGATTTTTCCTTTATGGAAGGATTGCAACACCTGCTAAACCTCTTCCTTCAAAATATTCTTAGTGCATTCCTCATTCATTTCCTCTGTGATTACTCTAGGAAACAAATCTAAGACCTCCAGGATCTATGCAATTGGGCATCCCTGTGGCTATTCAAAAATCCCTTGGAAGTGTTCCACTACTGCTTGGGATTTTTTCGGGAAGGACCTGGGAGGAATATATATGAAAGTACTTTGTGTTATGATCCCCTTCCTTCAACCAAAGGGCTCTGCTCTTAAGCCTCCATTTCTGCTCCTCCTGTAAAAGTAAAAGGTCCTTCTTCCCTTCCATTTCTTTTAAGAGCCCTAGTTCCTCTACCGTGAACACTCCTTCATCATTATTTTCATAAATCTCTTTGATCAAATCATATACCTGTTTGACTTCCTCTTGTTGTCTTTTCCTAAACTGCTCATCCCATTATTTTAAGATCCTTTTGGCCTTGGCCAAATTTTCAGCAAACTGCTGCATAAGAGAGTGATTTTGAGCTTCCTGTAAAGGTTCCCAGGCTGATAGGATTAAGTTTCAATATTCTTCTTCTACCAACCACTGTGTTTTGAATTTAAAAGGAGAGGGGGGTTTCTCCTCCAAGGATCTGATTGTTAGAACTATTGGATGATGGTCCAAATTTCCTCTCGTTTCCATAGTGGCTTGCAAAATAAGATCATTCCTGATTAGGTTTTCCAAACTCAAAAACCTTTCCAATCTTTTTGAAATGTCTTTCTCGCCTCCTCTTTTATTTCTCCAAGTAGGAACTAATTTTAGTGGATCCAAATCAATTATCCCTTTCTGATAAAAAAAGGTGATTAAAGAAAGAACCTAGGGAATCACCTCTAGCGTTTTTTCCCCAGGTTTCCTTGGAGGAGAGGGTTAAGTTAAAATCGCCTCCTAAAATCAAATCTAGGAGATCTAGAGCTCCTAATTTCTCCATCTTATCCCATAAGTCTTTTCTATCATAGAAAGGATTGTACATGTTGAGGATACATAAATGCTTCCGTGTCTCACTGTCTCTTATCTCTGTCCCCAATATAGGTCCATAACGTTTGACAGATATTATTCTAACTTCAGGGATCCATGTTGTTAAGGTTCCTTCTGAATCACCTTCTACATCAGTACTTTCCATCTCCCAATCCCTAAGGCACTCCTTAATTATTTCCTCAGCCTTACGTCCTTCCGCCATGGTTTCTTGTAAAAGTAAAATTGTTGGTCTAGTGTTGACTAAAATCTGCTTCAAGGCGTTATTTTTAGAGTTCACCCCTAACCCCCTAACATTTAGGGAGAGGATTTTCATTTTACAACCCCTCCCGGGCCTTTTTCTCTAAGCGCCCCTAAAATTGTGGACTGTTTACCCCGCTTCACTTCTAGCACCGCTTACTTCTGGGCCTTGGAGAGGAAATATTTCCTACGTAACTATGGCTTGAGGAGAGGGTTGGGGGCTAGCCCTCCTGTAGATACACACTCCTCTACTGGCAATTTGGGGATCTTGAGGCACAGATTGTAGAATTTCCTGAGTCTTTTTTCTTTTTAACCCTTGTTTCAATTTTGTTGTGAGATCCTTGAGAATTAGTTTCTGATACATCATTAAATGCTGAGCAAACAAGGCTAGAATTGAATTTCTCAGTATTATTACCTTTTGATCCCTTGCCTGATGTCCCCTTCTGCTGTGGTCCACTTGAACCGCTACTGCTTAGCTATCCTTTCCCTCTGCTGCTTATGTGTCTGCCTTTCGTTCTTTCTCTACTAGTCATCCTCTCTGGATTTTTCCAGTCCTCTCCTACTCTTGTTGGTTTTTCAACATTACGCTAGCATTATTAGGATCTTTAACTGAGAGAATAATGAGCACAACAATCAAACACAAGAGACAATGAACACAATGTTTTTCCTCGGGGAAACCATAAATGGAGAAAACCCCACAACTTCCTTAGAGATAGAACCAACACCAAAATAGAAAATCCCAAAACAGTAAGTGATCTCTGACAGCAGTATCCTTCTTCTTATATAGCCCCAGTTTCTTCTCCTTCCTCAACTATGCGCTACACTTGAGTGTGTATGAGTTGTGTGATAAATAGAGACTCCAGTTCTCTATTTATACTAATCCCGGCATGACTAAAACCCTACTAGGGCTGACCTCTACTAGGAGAGTCTAATAACCCTAGTGCCCCAGAACTGCGGGGACATTAACCCTTAGACAATCGGAGGGTTACCCACTATGACTTGACATGACTTGTTTACATTATAGATCCTTCCGATCGGAATAGCGGGGCATGACAACATGACTCAATTACATAATAGATACATCCCAGAATAAACATCGGGTTACAAGACATAAGATACATAGATGAATACATTCCAAAGTTACAAATACATCAACACTCCCTCTTAACTAGGAAGGTATTCTTTCGACACAATTTTTAGCATTGGTCTTCTTCTCTGCATCAACTGGATCATCTCGTCATCTTCAAGTCTTCTTAGTCTTCAAGTCTTCTTCATCTTCGAGTCTTCAAGTCTTCTTCCTCTTCGAGTCTTCAAGTCATCTTCTTCTTCTTTATCATGGGATCTGCATCATCATGACTACTAGCTCATCACTGCTGGATCATCACTTGATCTGGATCATCACCAAGTCTGAATCATCTCATCTGGATCACTTGATATGGATCATCGAGTCTGGATCATCATCACAACTGGATCTTCACTTTATCTGGATCGTCATCAAGTATGGATCATCTCATCTGGATCATCATCAATTCTAGATCATCATCATATGCTATCTCATAATGGTGCTATCTTGATTCTTCTCATCATAGGAAGTTCTACAGAGTCAATCCTATAGGCCTACCCTTCATGTAGGTCTTCATCAATGCTTATATCTGACACTTAAGTTAGAATGGCCCACCCAGCTCTTACATCTGACCTCATCTTGTCAAAAAGGCATGCCCAGCACTCACATTTGACCTCATCCTATCAGAAAGACTCAGCACTTATATCCGACCATGTGCAAGCACAACGCATCGGAAAGGCTCTACACTTATATCTGACCTCATCCTGTCAGAAAGGCATAGCATTTACAGTTGACCATGCTCGAAATCACCGCATCGACAAGGCTCAGCACTTACAAACCGACCATGCATGAAGCACTGCATCAGAAAGGGCTCAGCGCTTACAAACTGACCATGCACGAAGCACCACATCGGAAAGGGCTCTACACTTACAAACTGGCCATGCACGAAGCATCGCATTGAAAAGGGCATGCACTCACATTTGATCATGGATGAAATAATCCTACCATCGCATCAGAATGGCCCCTAGTCCCAAACCGAGCTACCTGGTAACTAACCAGGTGCCTCCATTCCTAGAATGGCAGTTGCCCTTACATCTGACCTACTCATCAGAATGGCCAACTCTCACATTTGACATGGGAGGAACTTAATCCTTTAACCATGACAGAATGGTTCAGCCCTTAAATCTGATCAAGTGGGAACACATCCCTCTATCACATCAGAATGGCTTCTCAGTCCTAGATTAAGTTTTCCTGGTAACTGACTAGGTGCCTCCATTCCCAGAATGGCAGTTTCCCTTACATCTGTCCTACTCGACAGAATGGCCAGCACTCATATCTAACATGGAAGGAACCAATCCTCTCACCATGACAGAATGGCTCAGCCCTTACATCTGACCATGGAAGGAACCAATCCTCTCACCATGTCAGAATGGCTATGGGTCTCATCACTTTCTCTTGGAAGAAACCTCGATCTGGAGAACACCAAGCTTCTCCCTAAAGTACTTGAACTTCAGCCTAGCCAACAGCTTCGTCAATACATCATCTATTTGTTCCTCCATCGCAACATACTGGAGCTTCACTGCTCCCCTCTGCACCATATCCCTAATATAGTGATACTTGATCTCGATATGCTTCGACTTGTCATGGAACACTAGATTCTCTGACAACTTCATGCAACTCTGGTTGTCACAGTGTATACAAGTAGCATCCAACTGGAGATCAAATATATCAGACAGTAGCTTCCACAGCCATACTACCTCACAACTAGTTGAACAAGCTATGACATACTCTGCTTCAGCTGTACTCAATGCCACACAGGATTGCTTCTGGCTAAACCAAGAGATCACACCTGATCCCATACTGAAGCAAAATCCTAAAGTGCTCTTCCTATCAATGGCACTGCCTGCCCAATCTGAATCGACATAACCCTCCAGGTTAATCTTATGATTTGACTCATGCTTGAGCCCATAATCAACTGTACCCCTCAGGTACCTCAGAATATCCTTTACAGCAATCAAGTGAAAATTTCTTGGATCTGTCAAGAACTGGCTCAAAGTGTTCACAACAAAGCAAATGTCTGGTCTCTTGTTCGTCGGGTACATCAAGGACCCAATCATTTGACGATACATCATAGCATCAACCGATTGTGATGAAGCATCACTCAATAGCTTCAGGTTCGATGCCATAGGTGTGGCCATAGCCTTGCAGTCCATCATCCCAAACCTCTTCAGGATCTCTACTGCATACTTCCCTTGTCCAAGGAAGATTCCACCCGTTCTCTGCCACACCTCCATACCTAAGAAATAATGCATCATACCCAAGTCCTTCATTTCGAACTCGGTAGCAAGCTTTCTCTTCGTATCAGCAATCAACCCATCCATACCTGTTATAAACAGATCATCTACATATAGTAGAAGCATCACTGGGTTCCCATCTTCAATCTTGTAGTACAGTTTGGAATCTGCTTTACTCTTGGTAAATCCCAAACTGGATAGAAAGTTGTCAATTTTTCCGTACCAAGTCTTGGGTGCATGTTTCAAACCGTACAAGGCTTTCTTCAATCTACATACATGAGACTCCCTGTCATGTGTCTCGAAACCGAGTGACTGCTCCACATACACTTCCTCTTCTACTACACCATTCAAGAAAGCAGTCTTGACATCCATCTAGTGTATCTTCCATTTCATCACTGCAGCCAGAGATAGTACTGATCTGATGGAAGTGTATCTGGCGACAGGTGCAAACGTTTCTTCATAATCTATTCCTTCTTTTTGAGAGAAACCTCGAGCCACAAATCTCGCTTTATATTTTTCAATGCTACCGTTTGCAGCATGCTTGATCTTGTAGATCAATTTGGAAGTTACAAGTGACTTCCCTTCTGGTCTTGGGACAACATCCCAAACATCGTTCTTCATGATCGATTGATATTCTTCAATCATAGAATCCTTCCATTCTTTCCATTCTGTCGCTTCTTCATAATTGGAAGGTTCTTTGTCAATGAAATCACATAGTAAAGCTACATACCAGGAGCAGGATCTGGTCCTCTTTCTTTCTCTGTGATTCTCTTCTGGAGCCCCATATCTTTCTGCACCTTGGATAAGCTCTTATACCCAAGCAGGTTTCCTCCTATGAGGATTATTCTCCAGAGGTGGATCTACAGGTCCTTGTCGCTCTTCAAATTCTCGATCTTCTTCTTGAATTTCTTTGTTCATGGTTGTGTCATGAATTCTGGGTGCTTCTGCTTCTTCAGGTTCTTCAGCAGATCTATTTTTGGATTTGTTGTAAGCTGTGTCTTCATCAAATGTCACATCCTGCTGATGTCAATATTCTTGTATCCTGGGAAACAGATTCTGTAAGCCTTCGAGCTTTCAAAGTATCCCACAAACATACCCTTATTTCCTGAAGGATCTAATTTTGTTCTCTTCTCTTTTGGAATGTGTATGTACACAGGACATCGGAATATTCTGATATGGCTGACTTCTGGTTTCTTGCCAGAGAAGACTTATTCAGGAGTCTTGTTCTCGAGTACTCTATGTGGAGTATGGTTCTGTACATACACCGCTATTCTGGCAGCTTCCACCAAAAGATGCATAGGAAGATCTTGATCATGAAGCATAGCTCTTGCAGCTTCAATGATAGTTCTGTTCTTCCGGTCCGCAATCCCATTCTGTTGAGGATTATAAGGAGTGGACAACTCCCTCTTAATCCTTGATTCTTTACATAGCTCTTTGAATTCATTTGAATTGAATTCTCCGCCATTATCTGATCGGAATGTCTTGATCTTCTTTTTAGTGTGGTTCTCGATCAAGGCTTTGAATTCATTGAATTTGTTGAATACTTCATCTTTGTTCTTCAATGAAGTAAACCCATGTCTTTCTAGAAAAATCATCAATAAAAGAAACATAATATGCATACCTGCTTAGTGAGCTTGATGACATAGGACCACATACATCGGAGTGGATGATTTCCAAGATTCCTTTTGCTTTGCTTTCACTACTTGGAAATGTCTTCTTTGTGTTCTTCCCTTCACACATCCTTTGTAGACCCCATCATGTTTTGCTTGCATTTCTGGAAGAGCGTCAATAGCTTTGCTTACAAGAGGTAGTGCTCTGTAATGCACATGTACAAGCCTTCTATGCCAAAGTTCACTTGGCTCTATTGTGTCATGGACCAAAGCTTGTTCTGGATGGCCCTTCAATTTGTACAAACCTCCTTCTTGTTCACCAATCATTGTTGCATCATCAATAGTCTTTCCTTTTGGCCACATGGTGAGTTGACCATCTATGAATGCAACCCTCATTCCTTTTGCATCCAATGCTGATATGGAGAGAAGGTTCTTCTTGAGTCCTGGTACAAACAACACTTCCTTCATTGTTATAGACTTTCTAGATTCTAGCTTATAGGAAGATTGCCCACTACCTTTTATTGGATATTAGTAGTCATCTCCTAGCTTCACCTTGTGAGCTGATTCATGTTCTAAGAGTTTCACAAAGGATTCCTTGAATCTAGTCATATGTTTGGAAGCCCCACTGTCTATAAGCAAATCATCAATTCCATGAGTAATATTACCTATGCGAGCGGAGATCAAAACATATTCATCCTCACTTGAAGAATCTTCACTTTCATATTTGGTTCTCTTTGATGAAGGTTCATCATCCTCCGCAGCATGAGCATGATGTATTTTATTGTGTTCCTTCTTCTTACGAGAGCTATTTTTGTTCTTAGGACAATCTCTAGCAAAGTGTCATTTTTCATCACATGTATAGCAAATGTACTTAGACCTATCTCTAGGCTTTCTAGAGTTATTTCTATGATGAGAATACTTACTTTTGTGATGGCTGGATCTGGACTTCTTGGATTGTACTGTGAGAGCTTGATATTCACTTCCCATCTTCTCTTCTCGAGCTGCTATCCGAGCTTCTTCTTGAGAACATTCTTCCCACAGTCTGCTGAACTTGACTAACTTCTTTCTAGCATATATCCCTTGAATGAAAGAGTCCCATGTCCTGGGGAGACCATTCAAGGTGGTCATCACAATTTCTGCATTCTCCACTTCTTCATCTACTGCTTCCAATTGTTCTTTGATCTAAGAAACCCTTTTGAAGTAAGATTGGATGGTCTCTGCATTCTGGATCTTCACATTCTTCAGTTGATTCCTCAGAGTCATCTTCCGGTTTATGTTCTTCCCTTCAAACAATTTGGTTAGGGCATCAACATAGCTTTAGGTGTCTTGAGGGAGGACACTTGTGGGATAAGGTGATCCTTGATAGAATCAACAATGATCCTCTTTTCCATAACCATCTTCTTCTTATCTAAGGCCTTAGCCTCATCTCCCTCTAGAACTGGAACCTCCTTATGGATGTAGGAGTCTAACTCATTTTCTTCCAGGACGAGGCAGATCCTATACTTCTAGGCTCGGAAGTTATCAGCTCCCTCAAGCTTTTCATCAGGCTTGGTATGATGAGACATCTTAAACGGAGAACCTCAAATGGAAATACAAAATATTTAGATCTTACCAGGTCAAGATGTCGGATCTGGATTTAGAGCTGAAATCCTGCAGTACTGGATTAGGAGCAAATTAGGGTTTTGCTTTTCTAGAGTTATGTCCACCCAAATGCCTTGAAATTTATCCCTAACTTCGATTTTGGGGAGGATATCAATCCAGGCCTGGGCTCACTGAAAAATTCCTCTTCTGTGAAAATCCCTAATTTCTGGTAGTAGTGTCGGGTCTAAAACTGAAAAACCCCAAAATTGGATTCTGCTTCGATAGAAAGATGCGCCCTAAGGAGGAGAGTTATTCCACCTTACTTTTGCTGAAAATTTGTGGAGGAAGATCCACAAACTAGGAAGCCCTAGTTCCCACAGCTGCACAGTGTCTTCTTCTCAGGTTAGCTCTGATACCATGTTAGTTTTTCAACATTAAGCTAGCATTATTAGGATATTTAACTGAGAGAATAACAAGCACAACAATCAAACACAAAAGGAAATGAACACAGTGTTTTTTCCTCGGGGAAACCATAAATGGAGAAAACCCTGCAACTTCCTCATAGATAGAATCAACACCAAAATAGAAAATCCCAAAACAGTAAGTGATCTCCGACAGCAGTATCCTTCTTCTTATCTAGCCCTAGTGTCTTCTCCTTCCTCAACTATGCGCTACACTTGAGTGTGTATGAGTTGTGTGATAAATAGAGACTCCAGTTCTCTATTTATACTAATCTCGACATGACTAAAACCCTACTAGGGATGACCTATACTAGGAGAGTCTAATAACCCTAGTGCCCCGAAACTGCGAGGACTTTAACCCTTAAACAATCGGAGGGTTACCCACTATGACTTGATAGGACTTGTTTACATTATAGATCCTCCCGATGAGAACATCGGGGCATGACAACATGACTCAATTACATAATAGATACATCCCAGGATAAACATCGGGTTACAAGACATAAGATACATAGATGAATACATTCTGAAGTTACAAATACATCAACAACTCTTATGTCCTTTTTTGTGTCATGCTCACCACCTTTTTCTGTTCCACCACCTTCCTGTTGTCGTCCGCTCATTTCACCATTGTTTGAGCCTTCCTCCACGACCCTCTCTATATTAACCCTGCTCCTACCGAACTCACTTCCTATGTGCTTCTTTTCACTCCCTCTGCTATCTTCATCAATTTGCTTATCTAGGAGCTCGCTATGCACCTCATTCTCACCACCTTTCACATTTTTCTTTGAAACAGAATCGTCGTCCTTTTTAGTTGCATCCTTTCTTACCCAAATTTTATTGAAACGTGCTTCCTTCCCTCCTTTTGCATAGTCCCTCTGCAGATTTCCAACTTCATGACATCCAAAACAACAAAATGGAACCTTCCAAAAATCCAGCCACTGTCTCCACTGGCTCGCGTGCATTTTTATTACCAATTCTTCAAAAATCTTGTTTCTAAGGTCCATCTCCACCAGGATTTTCATGCATCTGCGATTGAATTTAGTATACCATCCATCCTCCAATGCCACAAACTTTCCTAACTTGTTCCCTATTGCTTCAAGGTACTCCTCCTGCTAAAAGACCATGGACTGCCCTAGTAAATGTTAGTTTTTCAACATTAAGCTAGCATTATTAGGATCTTTAACTGATAGAATAACAAGCATAGCAATCAAACACAAGAGACAATGAACACAGTGTTTTTCCTCGGAGAAACCATAAATGGAGACAACCCCGCAACTTCCTCAGAGATAGAATCAACACCAAAATAGAAAATCCCAAAACAGTAAGATGATCTCCCTACAGCAGTAACCTTCTTTCTATCTAGCCCCAGTGTCTTCTCCTTCCTCAACTATGCACTACTCTTGAGTGTGTATGAGATGTGTGTTAAATAGAGAAGTCACTTCTCTATTTATACTGCTTCCCTGCATGACTAAAACCCTACTAGGGCCAACTTCACTATGTGAGTCTAATAACCATAGTGCCCCAGAACTGCAGGGACTTTAACCCTTAGACAATAGGAGGGTTACCCATAATGACTTGACATGACTTGTTTATGTTATAGATCCTCCTGATCGGAACAACGGGGCATAACATCATGACTCAATTACATTACAGACACATCCCAGAATAAACATCGGGGTACAAGACATAAGGTACATAGATGAATACATTTCAAAGTTACAAATACATCAACACTCCCTCTTAACTAGGAAGGTATTCTTTTGACACAATTTTCAGCACTAGTCTTCTTATTTGTATCGATTGGATCATCTCGTCATCTTCATATTCAAGTATTCTTAGTCTTCAAGTCTTCTTCATCTTCAATTCATCTTCTACTTCAAGTCTTTCTTCATCATGGTATTTGCATCATCACAACTACTAGATCATCACTGCTGGATCATCATCACATCTGGCTCATCACTTGATCTAGATCATCATCAAGTTTGGATCATCATCATATCTGGATCGTCACTTGATCTGGATCATCATCACATCTGGACCGTCACTTAATTTGGATCGTCATCAAGTCTAGATCATCATCAAATCTGGATCATCACTTGATCTGGATCGTCATCAAGTCTGGATCATCATCACATGCTATCTCAGAATGGTGCTATCTCGATTCTTCTCATCACAGGAAGTTCTACAGAGTCAATCCCGTAGTCCTACCCTTCATGTAGGTCTTCATCAGCGCTTATATCTGACACTTAAGTCAGAATGGCTCGCCCAGCTCTTACATCTGACCTCATCTTGTCAGAAAGGCACGCCCAACACTCACATCTAATCTCATCTTGTCAGAAAGGCCCAACACTCACATCTGACCATGTGTAAACACATTGCGCCAGAATGGCTCAACACTTATATCCGATCACGTGCAAGCACATCGCATCAGAAAGGATTTTCGCTTACATCCGACCCCATCCTGTCAGAAAGGCACAACACTCACATCTGACCATGTGTAAACACATCGCGCCAGAATGGCTCAGCACTTATATCTGACCTCATCCTATTAGAAAGGCTCTGCACTTACATTTGACCATGTGCAAACACATCGCATCGAAAGGGAATGCACTCACATTTGATCATGTAGGAACCAATCCTACAATCCTATTAGAATGGCCCCAAGTCCCAGACTGAGCTACCTGGTAACTGACCAGGTGCCTCCATTCTCCTAGAGAATGGCAGTTTCCCTTACATCTGACCTACTCGTCAGAATGGCCAACACTCACATCTAACATGGGAGGAACCTAATCCTTTAACCATGATAGAATGGTTCAGCCCTTACATCTGATCAAGTGGGAACACATACCTCTATCACATCAGAATGGCTCTCAGTCCTAGAATAAGTTTTCCTTGTAACTGACCAGGCATCTCCATTCCCAGAATGGAAATAGCAGTCATATCTGACATGGAAGGAACCTAAATCCTCTCACCATGACAAAATGGATCAGCCCTTACATCTGACCATGGAAGGAACTTAATCCTCTCCCATGTCAGAATGGCTCACGGACTCATCACTTCCCTTTGGAGGGAACCTCGATCTGGAGAACACCAAGCTTCTCCCTGAAGTACTCAAACTTCACCCTAGCCAATGGCTTCATCAATAAATCAGCTATCTAATCATCCGTCACAACATACTGGAGCTTCACTGCTCCCCTCTGCACCATATCCCTGATATAGTGATACTTGATCTCGATATGCTTCGACTTGTCATGGAACACTGGATTCTCTGACAACTTCACACAACTCAGGCTGTCACAATGTATACAAGTAGCATCCAACTAGAGATCAAATAAATTAGACAGTAGCTTCCTCAACCATACTGCCTCACAACTAGCTGAACAAGTTGCGACATACTTTGCTTCAGTTGTACTTAGTGCCACACAGGATTGCTTCTTGCTAAACCAAGAGATCACACTTGATCCCATACTGAAGCAACACCTTGAAGTGCTCTTCCTATCGATGGCACTTCCTGCCCAATCTAAATCAACATAACCCTCCAGTTTAATATTCTGATTTGCCTCATACTTGAGCCCATAATCAACTATGCCCCTTAGGTACTTGAGCCCATAATCAACATTTCTCGTATCTGTCAAGAACTAGCTCAAGGTGTTCACAGCAAAGCAAATGTTTGGTCTTGTGTTCGTCAGGTACATCAAGGACCCAATCATATGACGATACATCGTAGCATAAACCGATTGTGATGAATCATTGCTCAGTAGCTTCAGGTTCGATGCCATAGGTGTGGCCATGGCTTTGCAGTCCATCATCCCAAACCTCTTCAGGATCTCTACCGCATACTTTCCTTGTCCAAGGGAGATTCCATCTACACTCTGCCACACCTCCATGCCTAGAAAATAATGCATCATACCCAAGTCCTTCATTTTGAACTTGGCAGCAATCTTTCTCTTTGTATCAACAATAAACCCATCCATACCTGCCACAAACAGATCATCTACATACAGTAGGAGCATCACTGGGTTGCCATATTCAACCTTGTAGTAAAGGTTGGAATTTGCTTTACTCTTGGTAAAGCCCAAACTGGATAGAAATATGTCAATTCTACCGTACCAAGTCCTGGGTGCCTGTTTCAAACCGTCCAGGGCTTTCTTCAATCTGCGCACATGAGACTCCCTGTGATGTGTCTCAAAACCGAGTGGTTTTTCTACATACACTTCCTCTTACACTACACCATTTAAGAAAGCACTCTTGACATCCATCTGTTGTATCTTCCATTTCATCACTGCAGCCAGAGAAAGTATTGATTTGATGGAAGTGTATCTGGCTATAGGTGCAAAGGTCTCTTCATAATCTATTCCTTCTTTCTGAGAGAAACCTCGAGCCACAAATCTTGCCTTATATTTTTCAATGCTACCGTCTGCAGCATGCTCGATCTTGTAGATCCATTTGGAAGTTACAACTGACTTCCCTTCTGGTCTTAGGACAACATCCCAAACATCATTCTTCATGATCGATTGATATTCTTTGATCATAGCATCCTTCCATTATTTCCATCCTGCCACTTCTTCATAACTGGAAGGTTATTTATCAATGAAATCACATAGTAAAGCTACATACCCGGAGCAAGATCTGGTCCTCTTTCTTTCTCTGTGATTTTCTTCTGGAGCCCCATATCTTTCCGCACCTTGGATAATTTCACGTACCCAAGCAGGTTTCATCTTATGAGGATTCTTCTCCAGAGGTGGAACTATAGGTCTTTGTGGTTCTTCAAATTCTAGATCTTCTACTTGAGTTTCTTCGTTCATGGTTGTATCATGAATTCTGGGTGCTTCTACTTCTTCAGGTTCTTCAGTAGGTCTATTTTTGGATTTGTTGTAAGCTGTGTCTTCATCAAATGTCACATCCCTGCTGATGTCAATATTCTTGTATCCTGGGAAATATATTTTGTAAGCCTTCGAGCATTCAAAGTATCCCACAAATATACCCTTCTTTCCTGAAGGATCTAATTTTGTTCTCTTCTCTTTTGGAATGTGTATGTAGACAGGACAGTCGAAGAAGACTGGTTTCTTGCCGGAGAAGACTTCTTCAGGAGTCCTTTTCTTTAGTACTCTATGTGGAGTACGGTTATGTACATACACCACTATTCTGGCAGCTTCCGCCCAAAGATGCATAGGAAGATCTTGATCATGAAGCATTGCTCTTGCAACTTCCATGATAGTTCTATTCTTCCTTTTTGCAATCCCATTCTATTGTGGATTATAAGGAGTGGATAACTCCATCTTAATCCTTGAGTCTTTACATAGCTATTTGAATTCATTGGAAGTGAATTCTCCGCCATTATCTGATCAAAAGGTGTTGATCTTGTTTTCAGTGTGGTTCTCGATCAAGGCTTTGAATTCCTTGAACTTACTAAATACTTTGTCTTTGTTCTTCATGAAGGAAACCCATTTCTTCCTAGAAAAGTCATCAATAAAAGAAGCATAATATGCATACCTGCTTAGTGAGCTTGATGACATAGGACTACATACATCGAAGTGGATGATTTCCAAGATTCCTTTTGCTTTGCTTTCGCTACTTGGAAATGTCTTCTTTGTGTTCTTTCCTTTTGCACATCCTTTGCAGACCCCATCATGTTCTGCTTGTATTTCTGGAAGACCTTCAACAACTTTTCTTGCAAGAGGTAGTGCTCTGTAATGCACATGTGCAAGCCTTCTATGCCAAAGTTCATTTGGCTCTACTGTGTCATGGACCGAGGCTTGTTCTGGATGGCCCTTCAATTTGTACAAACCTCCTTCTTGTTCACCAATCACTATTGCATCATCAATAGTCTTTCCTTTTGGCCACATGATGACTTGACCATCTATGAATGCAACCCTCATTCCTTTTGCATCCAATTCCGATATGGAGAGGAGGTTCTTCTTGAGTCCCGGCACAAACAATACTTCCTTCATTGTCATAGACTTTCCAGAGTCTAGCTTATAGGAAGATTCCCCCCTACCCTTTATTGGACATTGGTAGTCATCTCCTAGCCTCACCTTGTGAGGTGATTCATGTTCTGAAAGTCTCACAAAGGATTCCTTGAATCTAGTCATATGTTTGGAAGCCCCACTATCTATAAGCCAATCATTGCTTCCATGAGTAATGTTTCCAGTGAGAGCGGAAATCAAAGCATATTCATCCTCACTTGAAGAATCTTCACTTTCATATTTGGTTCTCTTTGATGAAGGTTCATCATCCTCTGCAGCATGATCATGATGTGTTCCCTTGTTTCCCTTCTTCTTGTGAGAGCTAATTTTGTTCTTAAGACAATCTCTAGCAAAGTGTCCTCTTTCATCACATGTATAGCAAATGAACTTAGACTTATCTCTAGGCTTTCTAGATTTATTCCTTTGATGAGAGTACTTACTTCTGTGATGGTTGGATCTGGGTTTCTTGGATTGTAGTGTGAGAGCTCGATCTTCACTTCCCATCTTCTCTTCTCGAGCTACTATTCGAGCTTCTTCTTGAGAATATGCTTCCCACAGTTTGTTGAACTTGACTAACTTCTTTCTAGCACAGATCCCTTGAATGAAGGAGTCCCATGTCCCAGGGAGACCATTCAAGGTGGTCATCACAATTTCTGCATTCTCCACTTCTTCATCTACTGCTTCTAATTGTTCCTTGATCTGAGAAACCCTTGTGAAGTAAGACTAAATGGTCTCTGCATTCTGGATCTTCACATTCTTCAGTTGATTCCTCAGAGTCATCTTCTGGTTTATGTTCTTCCCTTCAAACAATTTGGTTAGGGCATCAAACATAGCTTTAGGTGTCTTGAGGGAGGACACCTGTGGTATAAGGTGATCCTTGATAGAATCAGCAATGATCCTCTTTTCCATAACCAACTTCTTCTTATGCAAGGCCTTAGCCTCATCTCCCTTTGGAACTGGAACCTCTTCATTGATGTAGGAGTCCAACTCATTCTCTTCCAGGACCAGGGAGATCCTATACTTCTAGGATCAAATGTTATCAGCTCCCTCAAGCTTTTCATCAAGCTTGGTATGATGATACATCTTAACTGAGAACCTCAAATGGAAATACAAAATATTTAGATCTTAGAAGGTCAAGATGTTGGATCTGGATTTGGAGCCGAAATCCCGCAGTAAATGTTTAGGAGCAAATTAGGGTTTTTCTTTTCCAGAGTTCTATCCAACCAAATGCTTTGAAATTGATCCCTAACTTTTATTTTGGGGAGGAGATCAATCCAGGTCTGGGCTCACTGAAAAATTCCTCTTCTGTGAAAAGCCCTAAATCTCGACAATAGTGTCGGGTCCAAAACTGAAAAACCTCAGAATTGGATTCTACTTCGACAAAAAGATGCGCCCTAAGGAGGAGAGTTATTCCACCTTACTTTTGCTGAAAATATGTGGAGGAAGGTCCACAAACTAGGAATCCCTAGTTCCCGCAGCTGCACAGTGTCTTCTTCTCAGGTTAGGTCTAATACCATGTTAGTTTTTCAACATTAAGCTAGCATTATTAGGATCTTTAACTGAGAGAATAACAAGCACAACAATAAAGCACAAGAGACAATGAACACAGTGTTTTTCCTCGGGGAAACCATAAATGGAGAAAACCCTGCAACTTCCTCAGAGATAAAATCAACACCAAAATAGAAAAGCCCAAAATAGTAAGATGATCTCTCGACAACAGTGACCTTCTTTCTATCTAGCTTCAGTGTCTTCTCCTTCCTCAACTATGTGCTACACTTGAGTGTGTATGAGATGTGTGTTAAATAGAGAAGTCACTTCTCTATTTATACTGCTTCCCGGCCGCATGACTAAAACCCTACTACGACCGACTTCACTAGGTGAGTCTAATAACCCTAGTGCCCCGAAACTGCGGGGACTTTAACCCTTAGACAATAGGAGGGTTACCCACAATGACTTGACATGAATTGTTTACATTATAGATCCTCCTGATCGAAACATCGGGGCATGACATCATGACTCAATTACATTACAGACACATCCCGGAATAAACATCGGGGTACAAGACATAAGATACATAGATGAATACATTCCGAAGTTACCAATACATCAACAGTAAAATCACCCATATCTCTTGCTGGTTGTGAGGCTCCTTCTTGGCATCGAAGTCTATCCGCCATTTCTGAAGGATTAGCCCGGACGGACCCTACTTCCATTTCCTATCCAGAAATTTGCACCCATCTTCTTCCTGTCTCAGCTTCAACAAAAACTAGCCATGTGGCAGCACATGGAGATCTGGTTTGTATCCCATTTCTCTCTCCCAATTGTCAGTCACTCAGCCCTGCATTGCTTCCTTGCCCGGGTTTTTTCCGCAAAAATGACCTACAAGAGCTAAACTTAGATAATCCGGTATCTGTATGAGCCTAATATCCTTGCCAACTTTTAGTTCCGCGACGTCTTTCTACGATCTGATACCCTTTTCCTTTCTTAGTTTTCTATTGCTGATGCTTGCAGGATCATGGCTTATCATAGTTTCACCTATGCCAAAACTCTTAATACGTGCCATGTTGGTTGGTTCTTCCCTCGCTTGCTCTGTCGTACCTTTCACCTCACCTTCCATCTTTTCCGCCTACACCACCTTGCAATGTACTTCATCTCTCATGCATTAAATCGTCTCCCCCCGTCGTCCGTTTGATAATCAACCTCATTGATCTGCATCCTGATCTTCTCCAATCTCCTTTCCTCGACACGTTGTTCTTTTCTCCCACGATCCTCGTCATCCCCTAAAAATTAAAAGATGAAAAACCCCACGTGCGATCTTCCGAGGTCTATCCCTCTCTCGCCTCCTACGCCTT
>LPNX010405649.1:0-120640 GCA_001517045.1 Pseudotsuga menziesii | reverse complement strand
ATATATATATATATATATATATATAAGGAAGAGTGGTTTAAGACCATCGTCAATTGATTCTAGAGTAATTTAAACCCCAACGTTAAACAATATGGGAATAAGACTAGACAATGGCACCCAAACCCTTCCAGGGTACTTTTATAAAACATTACATTATGGTGTCGTAACATTGGCTAAAGAGCCGACGCGAAACAAACCCTATAAGGGTTTTTACAAAAACTCTTATGCTTTTAAACTGAAACACTTAGCTTTTAAATGATCTAGCTACCAGTGGAAACCCTCTCTTCCTCTATCCAGCATGACCTGCAACCACGGCATGGATGAGTCAATATGGGCCAGAAATCGTAATTAGGAAAAAAAACATAGTCTTAACCAGGGATGAGTCACATACTTTACCTGGGCGTTTGGAAACGTGGGACTGGGAGGAGGTGACCATGTCTCCTCCCTCTCCAGTGGGTTAACCTGCAAATTGTTCATCACAGTTAGAAAATATTTATACTCTATGAAATCAAATAAAGTAGAAAACTTAAAGTATGGCACAATGCTTACCTTGACAAAATGGAAGAGAGGGCTAGGGGTCGTCTCCTATGGAGCACCCTTATCCCTCCTATGTCTACATTTTTTTCAAACAAAAATATAGTTAGATATTAAATAATTATGCCATTATGAAATCAACAGTAGTGAAGCATCTTTTAAAAAAATAAAACCCTTACATGTACAGACAGTGTGGAAGGCAGAGTGGGGCAAGTAAAGTTATTCTCTATAGTCTGACATGGAAGTCGAAGAAGTCCAAGTAACACCTCGATAAGGACAAAAATAGTTAATGTTAACCCTTGCCCAAAACTAGTATCAACACTCAACAAAACAAATCAAAGCTCGATGGCATTGCTGGCCATGCAAAAGGTCTAAACAACTCGTTCTTCCACCGCATCCACGGCAGAGCCCTTTGGCTCATGCCGACTACATAAAGAAGTGAGAATCACCTGTACACTTTCACCACGAACAGAGCTCGGTTCAGTGTTTTTCTCACCAAATGTTCATGCAAATGAGGCTCCAAACACAAAACAAGCACATTAAACCACGATTTGAAACCTTATTTCCCATCTGTACAGATGCACAGTGGAGGGAGCACCACGTAGTCGAGTAAAAGGACCTGGTTGAGCTATTAACTCGCATCCAGGTCATGAGTTTAAATGCCAAAATCAACCAAAGACAACGCAATAACCATCGACAACATAATCATTTAAAACATTAATCTTTGCAATCAACTTTGGATTGTGACCATTTCCAAGAACCATCATAGGTGTTGGAACCGTGGCATGTAATTCCATCATGCATTATGCCTAGAACCACACCGTTTATACATTATAACTATAGTCCTAGGTTATACCAAGATCATCAAAATTTATCACCACCATATTATTATAATATGCCAAGGTCATCGAATTTCATTGCAACCATTGTTTTATATTATGAAACCTTTAACACTTTACAAAGTAAGGTATGACCATATGACATGGTATACAAACCATAACCATCAAGGACATTAAAGAAAGTGCATCATAGGCCAAACCATGTAGTCTTGTGCCAAGTATTATGTCTTAAAAACCTCACATTTTATTCATATAACAAGAGGTCACCATATGGAGGAACCATATTCTTTACAAACCCTAAGCACCTTACGCTTAAGGGGAGATCACCACACACCATAACATAGACTATGGTAAGGCCAAGGCCTTTAATTTATATCGCAACTTCCAAGCTGGGGTCAAGACCATGGACAGTCTCCCTGCGCCTGAGTCTAGTTCTGGCCTAATATAAAAAGTAAATCAATAAAGAACATGTATAAGAAAAATGCATCACCTACGTAGACATGGCTGGAGTTTCTAGGAGGAGCTAGTCAATGTCACCTTTCAGTAGAACCTGTCGTAACCAAACAGGATAAATATATTTAAAATTGCAGAAGTAAACCATAGAAAATCTACTAAATAAATGTGGAAGTAACGCATGCAATTTTTTTTTGAATTCTTGCTATTGTTTGTGCACATACTTTCTGTCGATATAGTGTATTTCTTGCCTTACTTGTTCTTTTTCTATGCTTTCGCCAGAATAGTGCTCGACTCATTCAGTCAACTGTTGTCCCTAGTGTGCACCTAGGAACGACCTGGATCATTGGTATGAGAGCTTGATCTTGTTCATATCTTAAGTTACATCAACACTCCCATCGAAGTTATTTAATGTATGCATTTTCAAACGTGCTCACAAACTCAACAACACAAATAGACACTTCCTTCAACTTCAGAAAAAATGGTCGAAGAAGCAGACAATAGACATGCAACAAACGAGACATAACAACCCATAGAAGAAGAGCTGGCTTTCCAGCAGATGGAAATGTTCTCCTAGTATAGTGAGATTCTCATGTGATTCGCTTAGAAATCCGGGGAATCCTTGACGCGACCTCACTCTGATAAAATCAGCCCCTTCAAAGTGCAAATGATCTAGACATACTCAATCTTGAAGGCGAGATTAATGCAGAATCCGTCGACAATTGGGTACAACAACTAGAATCTTACTACTCAATGTATCAACTCTCCAAAGCACAAAAGATCACCATTTCATCCTTGAAGATGTTAATCTCCATACACTGATGGTGGGATAATTTATCGACAAAAATGGGAAAAGAAGGTGACCCCATAGAAACATGGGTAAAATTTGTCGAATATGTCTAAAAGGAACTCTACCTGCCCAAGTATCTTGAACAACAGTATAAGAATTGGAAGCAGCTAAGGCAATGGAAAGATCAGTATCTGTAGAGTTACATTGATGAGTTCTATAAACTCATGGGTAGACTTGGCATCCAAGAAGAATAAAAATTGCTTGTCCTAAAGTACGTCAGTGGATTATCCACATACATTCAGCAAGATATGGAGTTTTCGACTCTCAGTACGCTTGCGGATGCATTTCATTACGCCAGCAAGCTTGAAACTAAGCAAACAATAAAATCATGTTTCACGAACAAGCCAACAGGTCGAACATATGACAAGGAATCATTGGTTGACTCAGACAAGTCAAAGAACCCTTCTCAACTGACTCTTCCAAAGCCTGATTATCATAAGAATAAATTTTAGAAAGACAAGAAGGATCACAACAAAAGAGATCCAACCGGTAAATGGTGTGATTATCACAATTTAGCATGGCATGATACGTTAGAATGCAAATCTCAGAAGACATCTTTACAAAAATTGGCGACCTCTGACTTGTCCAACAAAACCTTGGTAGAATATGGTCCAGATGCATCAACCCTCTTGGATTTGACTTTGACCACTCTGACAACCTCGAATATCGTTGATGAGGAGGAACGAGAGTGCATGTTCCATAGACAGTTATGGATTCATAAAAAATCATTACATCTAATTGTGGATAATGGTAGCCAGAAGAACTTCATTTCTGAATATCTTGTGAAGAAACTTGGTCTTGTCACAACTCCACATCCTCAAACTTACAATATCGGTTGGATGAAGGATGGGTAGGATTTAAGGATCACACGCTAATGCAGATTCACCTACTTCATTAAGCCTTTTGAATATGAAGTACTCTATGACATGGCACAACTTTCTGTAGTTGACGCCTTGTTTGGGAAACCTTACTTGTGGAATCGACATGGTACATATCGGTCATGGCCTCAAAAGGTGATTGTCAAAATTTGGAATCAATGGTATGGCATACCAGAGCGACAACCCACATCAACGGTTGCTATGATAACTTCCAAACAAACAAAGAATCTTATCAACCATGTCCATAAGTTTGCATTAGTTATGATAAGGCCTCATAATTCCAGAAATACTGCATCAACGAGTTGACTCACCAACCATCGTAGCTCTTGATTACAACAACATATCAACCACATTCTCAAGGAATATCAAAACGTATTTCAAGAGCTGAATGGAGTACCTCTGCATTGTCAGGTAAAATACTCCATTGAACTTGTTCTTGGTTCTTCATTACCTAACGGATTTGTTTACAGAAGATCCATTCTAGAGAATGACGAGATTCCAGGAAAATAAAGGATTTGATCGACAAAGGCCATATCCGCCCCAACTCCTCTCCTCTTGGAAGTCCAATTGTCCTAGTTCCAAATAAAGACGAGACTTGGTGCATGTGCATCGACTATTGGGCTCTCAACAAGATTTCAGTGAAGAACATATACCCTCCTCCAGGGATAGATGAACTCATCGACAATCTGAAAGGTGCTGAGTTTTTTACGAAACTGGACCTTAAGTTGGGATATCATCAAATTTTGATTGAGTCCACCGATGTATGGAAAACGACTTTCAAGACCAAGGAAGGATTGTTTAAATGGTTAGTCATTCATTTTGGCTTAACCGATGCACCTGCAACCTTCATGAGATATATGGATGACCTTCTATGACCCTTCTTTGGTAAGTGTGTCATTTTCTATCTCAACGATATCTTTATTTTTAGTCGATCATGGGAAGAACATGTCATAAAGATTCGACAAGTCTTTGAAACTCTCCAGCAACATTGACTATATTTGAACATGGACAAATGCTCATTTGCGATGACCAGCATCAAATATTTGGGGTATGTAATTGACTCTGTAGGCATTCATGTCGACCAAGAAAAAGTGCAGATCCTCAAATATTGACCTATTCCTCAAAACATCCATGAATTGAGAAATTTTCTTAGTTTGGAGAATTTATATCGACGGTTCATGCTTGGCTTCAATCACGTTGCATGGCCTTTGAATCAATTGACTAAAGGAAATGGGAAAAATGTCTTTAAATGGACACTGACACAACAACAAGCTTTTGAACAACTCAAAAACAAGCTTTTTACTGCACCAATACTTGTGTTACCTGATTTGCATCAATATTTTAAGATTGAAATAGACGCATTGGACTATGCTCTTTGTGTAGTGGTCACTTAGTCAAGTCACCTAGTTGCGTTTTATTTCAAAGCTTTCAACGACACTATTAGAAGATATTCGACATATGAAAAAGAATTGTACGCCATTGTGCAAGATCTTAAGCAATGGAGACACTACATTCTTCGCAAGGAAATGGTCATCCTCACTTACCATAAACCTTTGTAGTCCGCTTCATCCCAGTCGAAACTACAAAAAACTCAACAACTCAAGTGGATTAATTACTTGCAACAATTTTAGTTGGTAATTAAATATCGGAAAGGAAAAGCCAATTCCACAGCCAATTGTCTCAAACGGCCACCCATTACTCTACTATCTATAGTGATGAGTATGCAGGGTTACAACACCACTACTTTGCCACAATTGTATTCGGTAGACTGTGACTTCTCCGCAATTTATCGATAGCTTCAAGCTGACATGTTGTCTACTACTGACTACTTCCTGAAGGACACTTTCCTATACAAGCTTGGACAACTTTGTGTACCGACCAGTGAGAACCGAAAGAAGCTCATCTATGACGCACACTATAACAATACTACAGGACATTTTGGAGTCGCAAAAAAACTTGTTATCCTCTAGAAGTATTTTTATAGACCTTCACTTAAATATGACATCAACAAGTACATTTGATAATGCGTGGTTTGTGCCATTGTTAAGCTGTTGAATCGACGACAAGGGTGCGACAAGGACTGTACACACCACTTCCAGTTCCTAGCCGACCGTGGTAATATATTTCTATGGAATACTTGACGGGATATCCTACTATCAAACATCAGCATGATGTGATCTTATTAGTAGTCGACATATTTTCCAATATGGTTATCCTTATACCATGCAAGAAGACTATGCCAACACATTAGACTGATCATATCTTCTTCGAACATGTTTGGAAACATTATGGCCTCCCAACAACCATTATCTCCGATAGAGATGCTATATTTGTCAACACCTTTTAGCAAAATATCTGGCAACGGCTCGACATGAGACTTTCTTTGTTGACATCCTTCCATTCACAGACAGAGGGACATACGACATTTGTAAATCGCTTGGTAGTACAACTGCTTCACATGTACAACCACAAGCATCGTCGAACATGGGATGAGAACCTTCAATACATAAAACACAACTACAATCGGGCTCAACACGGTTCTACGGGAAAGAGTCCATTTGAGATATGTTATGGATTTCAACCCTTAGTGCCCATCGACTTGATCAGCTCCTCAACACAGTAGAATGACATTGAATTCGAAGGACGAGAAGTTGAGAAAGCATTGAAGTTCAAAGATCAAATCTACAACATCTATAAGTAAGCACATGAAATGTTTCAATGAGCTTATGCAAAAGGTAAGGCCCAACACTAAAAGCATCATATTCCTCATTCATTCCAAATTGGGGATAAGGTCCGGTTACATGTAAAGAAGGAGCGCTTCATGTTAGGGTACACAGGGTACTCCCAAAGGACCGAACACCAAGAATAGCCGCTTCACATAAACAGATCACAGATCAATACACCAATGTTTGTCACGTGGTTAAAACCCTCGAGAGGGAAACAGTCCACGGCCCTGGCCAAATAGCTACTTCGGAGCAATTTATTATGCAAAAGAAAGAAAGTTACATGAGCTTCTCATAATCGATCAACTAGCCAAGGACCCTCTATGCTCTTTAAATAGAGATCATAGACCAATCGGGTGTTAAGCCACGGATCAATGGTAGGTATGATCTAAGAGAAGTTGAACCGTCGGATCACTCTATGTCTAGAACATATCGTGACCGTCGGATTAGAATATTTACAAATGCATACTAATGCATACTAAAGAAACACACTTTTACCTAACGGATATATTACACAAGTTGATCTTAACTAACTCCTAAGTGTCTAAATATCCTAACACTTCACTGACCCATACCAAAATATGAAACCTTTGCGATATGGTCCATACGGTATCCTTAAGCAGATTGGAGAAAACACTTTTCAACTCAACATTCCTGCATTCCTTGGTTTGCATCCAGTATTCAATGTAGATCTACTTTGACCATACCATGCACCATTGTTGGAAAAGAATGACTTGCATACAGTAGAACCCGAATACATCCATCCAAATGTTCAGGAACCTCTTCTTTGCAACACCGTTGTGGGGCGACGCATACGCCATACAAGGACAAACTCCATTCCCTTGTTTCAAGTGGCTAAAGCTGGACAACTCCCCATGCAAGGAAAATGGTACTTTTCTACTGAAGTAGCCAACAAGTTTCCTCACCTGAATGAATACACAATGGAGATCATTGTTTCCTAAGGAAGGAGGAATGATCCAACCAACAGTTGGAATGTTGTCGAACTTTGACAAAGTCTAGCGCTTCGACTACTTTGACAGGTTCAGTATCGTCTTCGACAAGTCCGAACCTCGACACAACCGACCTTGACAACCTTGACGAGTTTCACGCTTGAAATACAACATCTTGACATGCCTTGTCGGAACCGATGACTGTCAAACATCGACCAAATGTCTCTGTCTTCCAGTCGTTCGCGACGATTGGATTTCTGAACCGTTATATTTTCTTTTGTAACTAAGCGTAATGGATAGTCACCCAAGCATCTCATAATTCTATATAAACATGTACACTATTGTAACAATAAACCAACCTTCATAGAAAATAAGTAATGTAGAAATTGGATCGAATTCTTGCATATTGTCTGTGCGCATACTTTCTGTTGATATAGTGTATTTCCTACTTTACTTGTTCTTTTTCTATGCTTCCTCCATAACAATGCTTGACTCATTCAGTTGATTGTTGTCCCCAGCGTGCACGTGGGCACGACCTGGATCATAAATGGGATAGACCCTATTGTTTCATGCCTCAAAGTGGATTCAAAAGGTTTTCAATCATTTTCCAACCCCAATTTCTACCTAGAAAGAATCAAAATAGATGACAAATTTTATTACGATCCAAACTTGATCATCTTCCATGGTCAAACATAGGTTATCATGGTTAAACATATTAAACCATAGAAAAGCATGGTCAACTCTTGGTTAAACAATGATCATCCATAGTCAACCATTGTCAAACATGTTAAAAAATGATTAACCATTTTCAACCATGGTTAAACATATTCAAATACCAGAGACATTTTAATATTGTTGGCATTGATATTTCAATTTGAAAGTCCACTAATTCTCCCAAGAGATGCTAGCTATTAATTAACACGACCACATTATCGATCATATTTGATTATCTAGTTGTGCTAGTCTTATGTGGGTGCGGGTAGCTTTAGAAAATTGCCATGATCCATGGCAAGAAAGGGAAAGGAAACTACTTTTTATACCAAAGAATAAGAAATTGATTAAAATTTTTGTAATGGATTTTCAAAGGAAGAGGAAGTTAGAGCATTTGATTTTCCCTAAGAATAAAATGCAGTCATAAGAAGGAAGCATCATCCATTGCAAGGTGGTCTTTTAGAAAAAGGAAGCAAAGTATGGTAGTCACAAGGAATCACTGTAGCTCTTTTTATAATAAACAGTTTCCGAAACTAACAAAGGAAGTGGGCACTCTTTTGTAAAATTATTTCCGTAAGTGAAAATGAGAGAAATGTCTTTATTATATGGAAAAACATGCTACCTAATGGAGAATTTTATTTACCCGATAGAAAATCATATTTATCAACTTGAAAAGGAAGTGGGCACTCATGGCTAAAATCATTTCCACGAGTGAAAATGAGAGGAATGGCTTTATTCTATGGGGAAACATGCTATCTAATGGATAATTTTATTTATCCCATAGAAAATCATTTTTACTATATTTAATGAACGTAACATTGTAGGTAAGAAATATAAATAAATTCTTTCAATACGTTGAATTGGCCATTTACATTCATGGGAAAAAATCATTCTACTTGAATAGAGTGTGAAAGTTGATTATGAGAAGAGGAGGATCAGTTTTGACATAAATCAATGCTTTCAATAAGTTGAATTGGACATTTACATTTATTGAGAAAAAACAATCTATAAGTTGTATAGAGAGTATCAACCTTATTGGGAAAAGAATAAGAGAGATAAGCCCTAAGGGTTAGCTCAATTGGTAAGATGTGTGCACACTCCCTCGGTTCGGGGAGAGGTCACGGGTTTGAGCCTTGAGTCCTTTGGGGTTACACCTTCTGCGAGGATGGCCGACGATTTTACTACCTCTACCATCCATTGATGTGGGAAAGTATTGTTGGGTTTCCCATACATATTTCCATATGAAAAAAGAATAAGAGAAAAGTTTTAAAGAGTATCAACCTGATTGTTAAAAAAAATAAGACTGAAGTTTTGTTTTTTTATGCATTATTTTTATTTCTGCATATATTGAAATAAGACCAATATGTAGCAATGGGAAAATAATAGAGAATAGGGTTTTGTCCTTCCGCTGCATACGCCAGCAATGGCACAGTCATCCAAACCGGAGGATGGAACAACGGGACAAGAGTTATCCGCTACGTCGCCCCACGCTACGATGCGACATGCCACTGGATTGAATCCCCGGACCAGACCACCTTGCTGCCAACCGATGGTACGCGTCCAACCAGATCTTGCCAGCGGTCGGGTTACCGTCATGGACGGTCGGGTTTTAATTTAATGTATCAAAGTTCAATCTCAAAAATAAATGATTTGGAATCATCTAATTAAATTGCTTTCAATATTTAAGGTAGGTATGGACTCATCTTAAATAAATTGCTTTCAATAATTAAGTAGGTAGGTATGGAATCATCTTAAATAAATCCGATGGAGGGAGGTTTGGTATAGCTATGGTATAGGTCCGATGGAGGGAGGATTGCTCCATAGCTAGCTCACTCCATCTTAAATAAATTGCTTTCAATATTTAAGTAGGTAGGTTAGAGATTCCATTTGTAATTTGGACATTAAAAATGTTTCTCGGCCTGGGAGGATTATATATTTTGTTTTTAGAATATAACATTTTTATTTCTGGGTTAATATATTTTGATTTTTAGAATATAACATTTTTATTTCTAGGTTATATATATTGTTTTTAGAATATAAAATTTTTATTTTTTTGTGAATTTGAAATATGTTAGATTCCCTCTGTAATTTGGACATTAAAAATGTTTTATATATTCTGTTTATGGAATATAACATTTTTAATTTACTATTTCCCATTTTGGTTATATATTTTATTTATAAAATATAACATTTTTTTTTTTTTTAATTTAACGTATATTAAAGACTCTATTTGTAATTTGTACATCTTTGTTATATATTTTGTTTATAAAATATAGCATTTTTATTTTGGTAATGAAGACTTTTAAGATTTATCATGATCTACACGTTACTTGATTTGAAGGAATAATATTTGGAATATTTGTTAAGTTTTATATGCACCAAAACCCAATTTGATGTATAGTTTTGAATTAATGAATGGTTGAAAGGTGGGATAAGATGGACAATGCAAAAATGCATTGGCTAGGCATATGGTCAAGTAATGCTCTTCAGCTTTAGGTTTTATTATGTTAACTTTTTATATGAAAAAGATTAATGAGGGTTAAGTTATTAAAAGTATGTACTTTATATTCCAAGACATCATAAAAAGGAAATTTATGTACATATGTATAAATTTAGGGAGGGAGTTATGTAATAAAATAATAATATTTTTTTACATCATGTATGTGAGAAAGTCAAAAGGGGAGATGAAGAAGATGAAATCATAATTTTTTTTTTATGTAGATAGGTATAAATTTATGGAGAAAGTTATGCAATGAAACAATATTAGATGTGACTAGAAGGAGGAATGAAGAAAGTTTATTTTATAAAGGAGGACGATGGAAGACACCCTACTTCAAGCAAGGTAGTTGGAGGAGAATTCTATAACTAAGTGCTACTACATTTGGGGTCCAAATTCGACAGTTGGATTGAAGTTTAAAGTTAAAAATTAGTTCTTAACATCAAAAATATGTTAATTGTGCGAATTTTTTCAAAAAAATCCAACAGAATGTTGCTTAAGCGACATGTTAAGGAGTATGTCACTTAAGCAGCTCCCTAGGGTATCTCTTAAGCGAATTCATAGAGTATCTCTTAAGCGATAAACGGGGAGTCACTTAAAAGTGTTGTACACATTAACATGTCAATCAATTTTTTTTGGGGTTATCGTCGCTTAAGCGACATGCCGAATGTATTTAGTATTTTTTGCTCAATTCAGCAAGATTAAAAACAGAACCAGGCAGGACAAAATAATACTTTTTTGAAGGATTTTGGAGGAGAAGAACTATGTTTAGAGTTAAATTTTCTTGTGGACTACTGAGATTATCCCTTGAATTAATTTCTTTTGATTGGATTAATTATTTCTTTGTCTTTTTGCTTACTATATTAGTGGTAATTAATAGTATATTTTATTGAGATAGAAAGAAATGCTAGACAACCTTGTGCTTCAATTTGCTAGTAGATTTGAATGAGATGTTACTATGCAAATGGTTGTCGATTATGTATTTGGTGGCATAATTAACCATGATAAAACATATTAACAGAATCAATCCATTAATGTTAAAGTATAATCAGTGATGGAAATGTTATTTCCCTTGTACACAATGAAAATGGATAAAAATAAGAAGAGGTTTTAATGCAACAACCATGAAACATTACTTAGATTATGGGCACTTGGAAGGTGGAAAAGAATATCGTCCCTTGCTAAGGTATCAAAAACATGTTTTTCTTATTTTTGAATAATAGTGATATTATGTTTATTTCGATACTAATTGGATATATTTTGCCATAAATATTGCAAAGACAAAACAATCAATGCTTGGAAATCCACACACTAAAATTGTAACATCCCTAAAAATTCATAAATAAATAAAAATTCATTTATTGCATGTAACTTTTTTGAGAGATGTTATACTTCTTAGAATTATGTCGTAATGATAAATGATTTAGTAAAATGAAATATTTATGCTTAGTATTCATCGTTAGTATGCTTTGTTTATGACTATGTTATACATTCTGGTTGATATTAGTTTGTGGCAAACATTGTTTTTAAGCATTTGAAAGTATTGTCGTAAATACTATTTGTTGTTTCAACAGTTTGTTCTACTTAAGAGATGATAAGGTAAGGAGCATAGTCTTACTCAGCCTCCAAGGCTAATGCATGAATCGTCAACTTTTGTTTATGCAGGAGGATGAATTCACCCTTGAGTTTCCAAGGAAAACAAATCTTAGATTACAAGGCTCCAATTTTATATAAAAAGGAGCTGCCAAGGTTTTGACACACAACTTGACCCTAGCCCATAAACATACTACAAAGCTAACCATAAACCTTATACCCCATGGTGGGGACTCATGCCAAAGAATTGGGTTTTAAAAGTTATGTGAAGGTTGACTTAAGCGTTAAACCTACGATGGTGACAACTTTAAACAAAGGACAAGTCATAATTCAATTCTCATGCAGTCCATGTGATTGTAATAAAAACGTGCTTCCGTGGCAAAATGACATAACACAAAACCCTAGTGTTTTATTATACCTCGAAGGATGCAACCGTTGTTTTGATGGTGTTTTGTTTGGTATTTATTATCTTCTTGCAAATGCTCTTGTCTTCTTGTTGCTTGGATTTGTAAAAATCCTAATAGAAAACAGTGGTGGAGGAACTAAAGAACTCGTCCCTTGTCCCTTTCAAAACCTGTCCATGGTTGATTTTGTAACGTCCCCGACCCTCCGATCGGTGAAGAGGACGATACCATGGTGTTAACCATCTGGGCTAAGAGCCCCATGAACATGTACATTCATAAGATGCTGAAGTGTTGAAACAAAATGCTTTGAACTAGAACATGCCTACATGATTATTTATCATACAACGGTAGCAAACATATGTTCGTACAAGTATTCAACATGTTCATCATAATCATTAACAGTAAATAGGATTGCAGAAGTAAAATAGACAATATTACTTATCTTATAAAGAACTCGTTCCGCAAACCGCTACATCGCTGCAACGTTCCACCCAACCATAGGCCAGCATGCTCCTTAATCTCTTAGAAACGCTACCACCCTCGAGCTGGGCATGATTCTCCAAGGAATAAGGAACAAGCAGGCTTACACATAGCCAAGGATACACAAAACACAACCAAGCCAACACAGTTGGTTTATCAGGCCATCAAGGGGGTGGGAAAGGTTAAATGCTAAGCTGGTGAGCCGATTACAGAGCTAGGAACATCTACATGAGAACTAGCCTTACTTCTAAGACACCCACACACACCCAATACAAGGAATTAGTCCCTTCTCTGCTACACAGTCCCTCGGGCCCTGACTTCCCTTCCAGTGCTATTCAGGGGTTGTGGAGAAGAAAGCCAACCCTCTAGATCTATCTATGTGGTTTCCAAACACACCAGGTTTATCAAGAAAACCAAGCCCCCATCCCTGCTCCCAATACAGTTCGAAGACCAACCACTGCATACATGCAGTCACACAAGCAATTCACAGCTTGGTTAAGGAAAACAACTCCTGAGTCATTCTTGGCCCTATCGTGGCCAAAACGACTCCAAAACAACCAGATTCCACTATGTGGAAAAACGTGAATGACAACCGAAAAACGGCTCCCCTCCTGGCTGCGTGAGATCAAACAGAAAATATGCTTGTGCGTGAGAATGAACAGACTACCATCCCTGCATGAGGATGAACAGACAATGGAGAGAATGGCGTAGTAGTGAGAATGGGGAGTCCGCTGGAGTGATGGCGATGGTTGTTTTTCCTTGCCAACGTGATGTCAACCCGCTGGTGGAGTGTGCGTGTGGGCAAGGACTGACAGTCCTGCCACACTCCACTCCCAGCCATAACTTCCCTAACTAACAACTGCAGTTCTTAATGGTGGAAGTTGGGTAAGACAAGGGAAGGTGACACATGGCTTTTTCCCCCATTGGTTCATGGTTTAACAATTCCCCCCCTTATCCTTGGGAAAATCATGCCCTTTTCATTATGGTTGCAGTGAGCATAGCTGGTTGGGTTCATTTAATTAAAGATGCATATTTACATGATAACAAAACTTGATATATGCTGTATACCACGATAGACCATCGGCAATGACTCTGTTTGCTGAAACATAACACAACTAAATCGATGGTGGGGATTTTGCCCTTAGCTCCACACCACGATTCATTACAATATATACATCATGTACATTTAATGCAACGGGGTCAAAACCGGGGTGTTACATTCCCCTCCCCCTTCAATAGCACTGTCCTCAGTGCTTTACAAAATTTGAATAAAATGCTACACTGGTATCGCCTCAATGTTCCGCAGAATTGAACAAAAATGGATGTGCCAATCGCATGGCATCCTCCAGCTCCCATGTAGCCTCTTCAGGTCTGTAGTGCTCCCATTGCACCCTTACTTGACCTATGGCCCGGTTCCGGAGCATTGTGACCTTCCTGTCGAGGATGCGCATTGGCTCGGTTCGGAACTCTCCCTTGGGTCCCACCTGAATCACATCCCAATTTATCACATGGTTAGGATCATGTACATATTTTTTAAGCAAAGAAACATGAAAAACATTATGAGCTCTAGTACTAGTAGGCAATGCAAGTCTATATGCAACTGGCCCTATTCTTTCAAGTACTTCAAATGGCCCACAATATCTTGGTGACAACTTGGCACAACTTCCAAGCTTCAAGGAACTCTTCCTTTCCCTCACTCTGAGGTAAACATGATCCCCAACACTGAACTCCCTATTCACCCTATGCTTATCTGCATAGATTTTCTGTCTGTGCTGTGCTGCTTTCAGATTCTGCCTAATCTTTACAACCTCTTGCTCCATTTCCTTGAGCAATTCTGGTCCAAGCACAATCTTGTTCACTGGATTATCCCAAGTCACAGGTGTCCTACACCTTCTCCCATACAAAGTTTCATACGGACTCATCAGCAAGGATGCATGCTGTCCATTGTTATAAGCAAACTCTACCAAGTGCAAGTAATCTTCCCACTTGGTTGGTTTGTCCATCACGTACATGCGAAGCATATCTTCAAGAATCTGATTAACTCTCTCTATCTGCCCATCTGTCTGAGGATGGTATGCAGTGCTGAATTTTAGCTTTGTACCCAAGTCTGCAAACAACCCCTTCCAAAAATTGGAAGTGAACTTGACATCTCTGTCAGAGACTATTACCTTCGGCAATCCATGCAATCTGAAAATCTCCTTCATGAAGATATTTGCAATGTCATTCGTCTTATGCGTAGACTTAACTGGTATAAAATGCGTTGCCTTAGTCAACTTGTCTACCACAACCATGATGCAATCATGTTGTCTCCGAGTCATCGGCAATCCTGTAATGACATCCATGGAAATAACTTCCCATTTCCATTCTGGAATTGGCAAGGGCTGCAACAAACCTGTTGGATGTTGATGCTCCACCTTTACCTATTGACATTTCATACACCTCGAAATGTACCCAGCCATATCCCTTTTCATTCCTGGCCAAAAGTACTGCTTTCTAGCTGTAGCAATTGTCTTCTGATATCCTAGATGACCAGAATACGGAGCCTGATGGATTTCATCCATGACAACTCTCCTCAAATCTGCTACATCTGGAATATAAATTCTACCTTTATAAGTAAGAAGTCCATCTTCTTCCAATTTATATCCCTCATACCTCTTCTCAAGACTTTGCTGCTGCAATTTGTCTTTTACCTACTCATACAATTCATCTCCAGCAGCATGACCAACAATCTGCTGCCTCAAATCTGATTGGAAAATACTAAGAGATGCCATATGCATTTCTTGCACCTTCCTATTGAGTGCATCAGCTACCTTGTTTTCTTTCACTTTGATGTGTTTGATTTCGAAATCAAACTCACATAAAAATTCCAGCCATCTCGCTTGTCTAGCATTCAGAGTAGGCTGATCAAACAAATACTTCAGACCACACTGGTCTGTTCTGATCTCAAATCTCCTAGCCATCAAGTAATGTCTCCACATATTGAGGGCATGTACTATGGCTGTAAGCTCTAGATCTTGAGTGGCATAGTTCTTCTCATGCTCCTTTAGCTTTCTTGACTCATAACATACCACATGGTTGTCTTGCATAAGGACTCCTCCAAGCCCTTGTCCGCATGCATCGGTACACACCACAAAATCCTTCTCTGGATCTGCAACTTTCAATACAGGTGCATTGGTGAGAAGATTCTTCAACCGCTGGAAAATTTCTTCACACCTTGATGTCCATTCAAACTTTATCCCCTTCTTTTTCAAAGAAGTGATGGCATGTGCAACTCTGGAGAATCCCTCAATGAACCTTCGGTAGTATCCTGCAAGTCCCATAAAAGATCTTACATCTGTCACATTTCTTGGAGTAGGCCAATTCATAATGGTTTCAATCTTTTCAGGGTCCACAGATATACCCTCCCCCGAGATAATGTGACCCAAATACTGAATTCTATCTCTATAGAAGTCACACTTGCTTAGTTTTGCATATAACTGATGCTCCCTGAGCAATTTCAATGTCAATCTCAAATGCTCTTCATGCTTTTTCTCATTCTTAGAATAAACAAGAATGTCATCAAGGAAAACAAGAACAAACTTGTCCAAATATTTGTTGAAGACACTATTCATAAGGCACATAAATGTAGCTAGTGCATTTGTGAGACC
The DNA here is from genome assembly GCA_001517045.1 of Pseudotsuga menziesii. Lineage (NCBI taxonomy): Eukaryota > Viridiplantae > Streptophyta > Pinopsida > Pinales > Pinaceae > Pseudotsuga > Pseudotsuga menziesii. The sequence continues at coordinate 104,081 of LPNX010405649.1, read as the reverse complement.
AAATGGTACCACTACAAACTCATAATGTCCATACCTTGTCCTGAAGGCTGTCTTATGAATGTCTTCATCCTTGATTCTCACCTGATGGTAACCAGACCTCAAGTCGATCTTGGAAAATACCCTTGCTCCCCTCATTTGATCAAAGAGGTCATCAATCCTAGGCAAAGGATATTTATTCTTCATAGTAACCTTTTTCAACTGTCTGTAATCAATACATAACCCGAGTGTACCATCTTTCTTCTTTACAAATAGAATTGGTGCTCCCTAAGGAGACACACTCGGCCGGATATACTTCTTTTCCAACAATTCTTGCAGTTGCATCTTCAATTCTAGCATCTCCGATGTACTCATCGTGTAGGGTGCCTTGGACACTGGTGCTGCTCCTGGCACAAGTTCAATTGTGAAATCAATGTCCTGCTTTGGAGGAATCCCTAGAATCTCATCAGGAAACACGTCCCTGAATTCTTGTAACACCTGATAGTCCTCCAACCTAGGAGTTTCATCTCCTGATGTCTCCAAAATATGAGCTGCATACAACTGGCAACCCTTCCTACAGAACTTCTTTAACTGCATTCCTGAAACCTGCCTTACTGAAATCACCTTTGGAATAGCTTTCACAACTACTAGGTTCCCTTCTTCATTCATGCATTCCAAAGTCTTATTGTAGTAGTCAAGCTTCACCCTGTGAGCTTCTAACCAATCCATTCCAATGAGAACATCATAGGAACCAAGCAATAGAACATTAATATCTACACACATGACCAATCCATTCATGACCAATGGATATTTATCTACCACTTCCCTAACTTTTCTCTTAGTTCCGGTGGCTACCTGGACTAACCAAGACTTCCTATGCTTTACTTTCTTAGAAGCACAAATCTCCACTACTCTAGGAGTAATGTAACTGTGAGTAGATCCAGGGTCAATCAAAATAGAAACAGATTGTTCAACAATCTTACCTACAACTTCAACCACAACTGACTGGTGATCCATCGGGCGGTCCTCCAGTGCTGCATAAATCCTAGGGACTGCCCTTGCTACTTGACCCACTGTTTCTGCTTCTTGAATGTTGTAAGCTGGTCTTGCACTCTCATTCTCGAGTGGACAATTTCTGCGCATGTGGGGTCCTCCACATTTCCAATATTGAAGTGGTCCTCTATTTTGTTGTGGATCCTTAGGTTTTTCTCCTATCACTCCAACTGGCTTACTCGCAACTTGGGATGGCTGCTTTTGCTGGTTCCTGAAGTTAGAAGGTTTGAAACCTTTCTTTCTTTGGTCAAACTTCTCATTCTTCTTGTCCTTCCATGCCTTATGGTAATCCGTTTTACGTTTGCTTTGGTCATAGCAATACTTATCCTTCCTTATTGCTTCTTCAAGAGTTCTAGGTTCATAAAAATCAATTCTATCTTTGTAAGACTGAGGTAATCCACTCAGAAAATGCTGGACCTTCACTTTTTCATCTCTGATGTACCGGACATAACTCAATAGCTCCAAAAACTCATTTGCATATTCTTCCATGGTCCGCTGTCCTAATCTCAGCTCATGGAACTCCTTAATATTGTCGTCATAATACCTGTCAGAGAGGTATTTCTACTTGAAATACTTCTTGAACTGTTTCCACTTAAGTCTCCTTTCACTGATCCTCTTTACTTGCTTGAAGTGTTCCCACCAAATGGATGCTCTTCCATGCAAATTGAATATGGCAACTCTTGCCTTCATGTTTCCTGAATAATCATGCACTTGAAAATACTTCTTTATCCCAAGAAGCCAAGCTTCAGCTTCTTGTCCAGTCTTTACCTCACCATCAAATGTATGAGGTTTAGCTTTCCTAAATTCATCTCGAGAGTAATCCCTATGGTGCCTTCTTTTCTTATGAGAAGATGAACTTGTATTCCCGCTGGATACTTCAGAATCAGATGATCCACTAGAAGTCCTTCTCCTTCTCCTAGTGCTGATCTTACTGCCTTCCGGCCTTGATGTACCCCGTCCAGAATCTATCTTTATCTGTAGGTCTGTCAAACTCTGCAATATGGAAACATTCAACTGATGCTGCTCTTCCTGGGCTTTAACCAAGGTCCTCATGGTGGCTGCAACCTCGGACAGTGTCCCCCGGAATCTCCTTCCATTAGACTCTATGTCATCATTTCCATTACGGACATTTTATCCCATGGCATCTTCTGCTCGCTCGTAAGAATCTCGAGCATCATACCCATCATGGGTTCTCATGACTGAACCACCTATGGCTTTACCACACTGTTCTCTCTAGAGTACTGCTCTTGGAAGTTATCTAAAGTTCTGCAAATGTGTTTGTATCAAACTGTTAGATGTATAATATTAATATAAATCAAAATTACTTACCTTTTCTTCTGGAAATTCATAAAACAACAATTATGAAAAAACACAAATTTTTCTCTATTTCATATTCAGCTCTGTGACCACGGACAGTCTGCTGAAATCTACTAAAAACCAAATGAAGACAATTGAAAAGTGCTAGAAAACTACTGAGAAATTCTTCTGAAAAACCCAAATTTCCTTAGGCCCAATCAGACCTCTTCCCAGCTATTCTGCCGACATTGTGGTAGTCAAAACAACTACGCCTCCGATTTGCATCGGTGATCAAGTTGAATGTGCATCGGGTGCATAGTCCTTTGAGTAGTCGCAACGGCGGAAGTGTTCTTACTTCAGTTTCCATGGGAAAACGTCTAGACTTTCGATCGGCAAGTTACTCGTCTGATTCCTTTCGCCACATCAGGCTTGCAATGGTCTATTATCCCGCGTCTGTTCAGCAATAGCATAACCTGTTAGTCACCCAAATTTCCACAATGGCGGCGGACAATCTCCCTAAGTCTTCCGCAGCTGTAAGTCTATCGGCGGTCGGAAGCACTAGTTGCTGCGACGTCGGGGAAATAGTTGACTAAGCAGCCACAATGGTGAGTCACCTTCATTGAACTTTTTTTCGATCGGCGATCCAATCCACTAACATTTCCCGATGGCCGATGATCTCGTGCCTTAGAGAAAATTTGAATTTTCTCCTTTCCTTGTCTTCCATGGCATTGGCTCTTCCATCTTCTATTCATCGACGATCCAAGTCACTATACTTCATGTCGTTGCAGCGATCCAAACAACAACTTACCTCCTCTATGTCGACGATCGGCTATGTTATTGCGTTGGACGATTAGTCTTCTAGGAAGCCGCAATGACGGAAAGCGATCTCACTGTGGGTTCCGCGAACATGATCGGCTGCTGGACCTACTAACCATCAGGTGGATAGTGTCCTAGAATTTTGCAACGACGGATTCTCAAACCTTTAATGTACCTGATCCTCAATAACTTTATGATGACCTTCTACTTAATTTTTTTTTCAAATTTTCTTCTCATCGGCTGTCGAAAGTACTAATCTCTGCGGCATCGACGGTTGAAGCCTCTATCCGTCAGAAGGATAGTTCCATCAGCAGTTGCAACGGCGGCCCACCATCTTCGATCTTCTTTCGATTAGTGGCCAAATATACTGAGGCATAACTTGATCGACATCGACAGTCTCTTCTTGTCGAAAAGCTAGTGCTCTAGGCTTCTGAAACGACGGGCGTACGAACCACTAACTTCCGTCGATCCAAATAGCTAACCGTTGTCGATCACCGATGACCTCAACACTTAGACAATTTTTGAAAATTTCTTCTTCTGTCGGCGAAAACTTTCTCTATCTTTCGCTAACTCTGTTGGATCCATAATCCACTAACACCTCGGCATCGGTGAGTGGAAGACTAAAGCATTGGCGGCTCATCATCTTTGATCCTTTCTCGATCGACGATCCAATCAACTAATGTTTTTCAATCGGCGAACCGATTTTTGACTGGCATCGGTAGTCGGAGCTTCTCCCTGTCAGAAGACTAGTGCTCTAGGCTTCCGCAATGGCGAATGCACAAAACACTATCTTCTTTTGATAGCCGACGATTTCGGGCCTTAGAAAAAATTTTAAACTTTCTTTACGGCGTCAGTGGTCGGAGGCCTTACCCGTCGGGAGCATTGTGGTCTAGCCATCTGCAACGGCGGGTGCTCGATCAACTATTTTCCGTCAATGTCCATCGACGGTCTGAACAATAAACTTTCGTTGGCACCGAAATTCAATATTGGGCGTTTCTTCCACTACATCGAGCTGGTGTTTCGGCGGTCTTCGACTGATCTTTGCCGAAACTGTGGCTCCCACATCCACTAAGTTCTGCCGACGGCCGATGAAAACTTAGAAAATTTTCTACAATTTTCTTCCAACTGTCCTCCGTCGGGTGTGTTTTTGCCTAGCTCTCCACTGCATCGGAAGTCTGTCCCACTAAGTTTTCCGATGAACCGACAGTTCAAACACTTAGACAAATTTTGTGAATTTTCCAGTCATTCGCTGATTTCTTCTGGGCAGAAGGCAACATGCCCCTGCTAGATGGTTCTTCATGGCCCATATAGGCCCATGCTACAACTTGCAAGCTCTGATACCACACTGTAACATCCCCGAACCTCCGACCGGCGAAGAGGACGCTACCATGGTGTTAACCATCCAGGCTAAGAGCCCCATGAACATGTACATTCATAAGATGCTGAAGTGCTGAAACAAAATGCTTTGAACTAGAACATGCCTACATGATTATTTATCATACATCGGTAGCAAACATATGTTCATACAAGTATTCAACATGTTCATTATAATCATTAACAGTAAATAGGATTGCAGAAGTAAAATAGACAAGATTACTTATCTTATAAAGAACTCGTTCCGTAACCCGCTACGTCACTGCAACGTTCCACCCAACCATAGGCCAGCGTGCTTCTTAATCTCTCAGCAATGCTGCCACCCCCGAGCTGGGCATGATTCTCCAAGGAATAAGGAACAAGCAAGCTTACACATAGCCAAGGATACACAAAACACAGCCAATCCAACACAGTTGGTTTATCAGGCCATCAAGGGGTTGGGAAAGGTTAAATGCTAAGCTGGTGAGCCCATTACAGAGCTAGGAACACCTACACCAGAACTATCCTGACTTCTAAGACACCCACACACACCCAACACAAGGAATCAGTCCCTTCTTTGCTACACAGTCCCTCAGGCCCTGACTTCCCTTCCAGTGCTATTCAGGGGTTGTGGAGAAGAAAGCCAACCCTCTAGCTCTGTCTGTGTGGTTTCCAAACACACCAGGTTTATCAAGCAAAACAAGCCCCCATCCCTGCTCCCAACACAATCCGAAGACCAACCACTACATACACGTAGTCACACAAGCGATTCACAGCTTGGTTAAGGAAAACAACTCCTGATTCGTTCTTGGCCCTATCGTGGCCAAAACAACTCTAAAACAACCAGATTCCACTCTTTGGAAAAACGTGAATGACAACCGAAAAACGGCTCCCCTCCTAGCTACGTGAGATCAAACAGAAAAGATGCCTGTGCGTGAGAATGAACAGACTACCGTCCCTGTGTGAGGATGAACAGACAATGGAGAGAATGGCGTAGTAGTGAGAATGGGGAGTCCGTTGGAGTGATGTCAGTGGTTGTTTTTCCTTGCCAACGTGAGGTCAACCTGTTGGTGGAGTGTGCGTGTGGGCAAGGACTGACTGTCCTGCCACACTCCACTCCCAGCCATAACTGCCCCAACTAACAGCAGCTGTTTTTAATGGTGGAAGTTGGGTAAGACAAGGGAAGGTGACACATGGCTTTTTTCCCCATTGGTTCATGGTTTAACAATTCCCCCCCTTATCCTTGGGAAAATCATGCCCTTTTCATTATGGTTGTAGTGAGCATAGCTGGTTGGGTTCATTTAATTAAAGATGCATGTTTACATGATAACAAAACTTGATATATGTCGTATACCATGATAAACCATTGACAACGACTCTGTTTGCCAAAACATAACACAACTAAATAGATGGTGGGGCTTTTGCCTTTAGCTCCACACCACGATTCATTACAATATATACATCATGTACATTTAATTCAACAGGGTCAAAACTAGGGTGTTACAGATTTGTTTGTTGAAGAAATTCCAGGTCCTAAATCGGGTGAAGGCTGGGTGACTCTATCTATTCTAACAATGCCCAAAGAGGTAAAGTCTTCGTTGTGAATCCCATACTTTTTATTTTTGGTTTGATGGACAACTTTAAGAAAACTTTCTTTTTGTTTTAACCTCTGAAGTTTTTGTGTATGCCGGAGGTAATAGAATGGTCCTCTGCAACAAGATCTTCACTGGAAGTTAAAGGGGATACACTTCAACCAGTAAGACTCGTGGTCTTACATTTTTGTGGCTCTGTGGACAAACTGGGTGTCTTGGTGTGTGTTTAAACCAGCATAGATTCAAATCCTAGGCTCTATCAAGCACCAAGATGGATCAAATCTCTCGAGGTGCAAACATCTTCTTAAGTATTGCACTCAAGGATATATCTTTGGTGCGTCTTATATATAGCCATTGATTTTATTCAAACTAAAAGGCATATCTTTTTATTTAAGGTTGACATATAATACTTTTATTATTAATATTTAATTTTAATTTATGGCGACATATAATATTTTTTATATTTTTTATTTTGTTAGGAACGAACATTATAACATCTCCCCCATACATGGTTTTGAAACCATGTACAAGGCCCTCCTAAAATCATGAGTTGGTTAGGAGTCCTTGCACATGGTATTAAACCATTTGCAAGGCTCTCCTAAAACATGTACAATAAAACCATGGGTTGTTTATGAGGCCTTGCACATGGTTTTAAAACAATTTGCAAGGCCCTCTTAAACCATGTACAATAAAACCATGGGTTGTTTAGGAGGCTTTGCACAACATTTTTTTTTGGATAATTCAATTTTTTATTTTTTATTATTTTGTTAGGTAGGAACATTACAAAATATCCCCCATATTGTGTTGTTTTTTGTGACCGACATTTTGCGGATAATTAAATTTTTTATTTTTTATTGGTTTGTTAGGTAGGAACATTACAAAATTTCCCCCATATTAGGTTGTTTTTGTGGCCGGCATTTATTTTGGTGAATAATTAAAATTTTTATTTTTTATTATTGTGTTAGTAACAAACGTTACGAGGTCGACAAACGTGACAAGATCTCCCTCATGACAAATGGTACAAGATCTCCCTCATACTGGGTTGTAGAGCGCCTCTCGACGCAATAACCTTCGTAGCTTCAGGGTTTATCTCTGTTTCTTGTTCGTTGTGATGAAAGTGATAAAATGACTTTGGTATAATTTGAACTGGATCCTCTGTGGAGTCTTAAACTACTATGCCACTCTTGAAAGTTATAATGTATTTGTATTTCATTTTGGTTACCTATTTTGTTACTGCAATGATATTTTCTCTTAACTCTGTAAGAACCCGTGAGGGTTTCATTACTGTAACCTTGTTTACTAAGTGACTGCGTATACTGTGGGTAATTTCCTGAACTCGGTAATGTAAATGATTTTGTTTCCTGTGGATTCTTACAACTATGCCACTTTTTAATGTATTTTAATTTGTAACATTCGTGATATTTCTTTTTAATATTGTAATGTAAAATCCTGAGGTGACTTCATTTTTGCGTATATTTGTTTTATTCTTTATACAGTCTGTGAATAATTTGTGAATAAATAAAGTATGGTTGTGAGGCCCCTTATTTAAGGATTGGTTTGTATAAAGGTTGTAAGACCCCATCCATGATGTCGACTATTTAAATAAAATATATTAAAGGTTTTCATTACAATTTTTAAAAGACTCGTGAGGGTTCATGGCAATATTGTAGCTTCATTCAAATATTTGTAAAGAAAGAGTACAACTATGTGAGTGCCATGTATATATTTTTACTGTCAATGTATTTTATTGTTAGACATGTATTAGTCTTTCATTTACTGGATATTTGCAATGTATAAGTTTAACTGTAAATATTTCTCTGAGTTTTTTTTAGTTTTTATGAAACCCTAAAATCCGTCATAAGGTCTTGTAAGATTGTAACATAATGTGAAAAAGATGAGTTTTACCTTAAGCATTTGTTCTTGGAAAGAAGATACTGACCATAAAACCATGGTCAAATAATCAATTATATTTTAATCTTAGTAGCAAGGGTTATAGCCTGTAAGGCATTTTCAGTTACTATATTGGATATTAAAACGTTTCTCTCAAATAACAAGTTGTGGAATCTTTAAGAACTTATTAGTTAATAAAACCTCTTTAACCATTTATTCTAGATTATAAACAAAGGGGCGTAAGGTCACTATCATGAATGAATTATCTCAAAGGGACTTAGTAGCTTGTAAAAGTTCCTTGCGGGTTTCACAGTTGGAAACCTGACCTTGCATATCATTAATTTGACCTTAGAGTTTAGTTTTAAAATGCTATTTGGCCTTGAGTCTGTGCTTAACTTGTTGTTCTCTTGATAGAAATCAGTAAGGCCATACTCTATTTATAATTTATGAAACCATTATTAGGTTGTTTATTTTTTTTTTTTACTAGGAAAGATACTGTCTTCTTTCCGGCATTGGTTAACAGGTCATAAACTTGTGTATAAATTTTACTAGAAAAGAAAAATAATCCCTAAGGCTGTTATGCAATTTTTCTTCTGTGATTGAGGCCATCACAGATATACAATACCAATATGGATTACAACCTGGAAAGAGTGTTGTATCCTAGCAATAACTTGACTTGGTATTAAATAATTAATAAATTAGGAGGCTGGGCTATGATGACCCTATAATATCTAGCTCGATTACTATTGTTATTTTTAAACTCTGATTATCCTAATCATTTCTAGAGTTTGAATTTCTTCTGCATAAATTTATTTCCTGTTACTGTTCCAACCCTACTTAGTTTACATAGCTATCTATCAGTTTTGTTCTTTAAATGATTTAATAGTCTTCTATAAATATATATACATATATCTATATAAGTACTTGTATTAAAATATTTAAAAGTTAGTGATCTCTATATATGTTCACTAAAGAACCTATACAGAGATAAATATATCTATTTAATTCTAACAAAAGTATTCCTACTAATACTAACATCATAGTACATTGAAAATGGCCCAAAGGTAGAGGCACTGAAAGAATTATACAGAGAGAAAATGAAAGGAACATCCGTAAACTGAGATGTACTTCACAAGATAATCAGATCAATATATCTAAACTCGAATCTTTAAGCAAAAAGGACTATATATTTTCCTACTCTTTAGAACAATTTTCAAATAGTTTTCAGATCTAGAGTACATAACATTTCCAATCATTCCATTAAATTTATTGAACATAATTCAAATAAATATATAGATTCAGAAATTAAATAACAATTGAACCTGGATGATATGCAGAAAATCGCACAAACACCCAAGGGAGACTATTCCACCCAACCTTCTCCTAAATCAGCCAATAATTACTTGCTTAGGACCCCCGAGCCTATTCACTAAACCACTAGGATTAAGATCTCTGAATATAGCCCACACAACAAAGTTACTGCAACTTTGCACTTAGTAGCAGAATTATCTCAAGAAAGCACTTTAGCTATCCCCTCATCAAATTCCTTGTGTGCCTGAATTTTCAGTTTACAGCAGACACAAGGTTCATTCAACCAGGAACTTAAAATGAGTAGTGAGCTTCCTGCTCCATTTGATGGTTTATATAAGATTGCCTAGGTCTTTGGGTCAATTTTGGAATTAAATGAGCCACCATCTCAGTTCCCCCCCTCTCAGGGAACATGACCACAATTTTAGGGATTATGCTTCCTGCAACAGCTAGAAAGTGAATGATAGTGCTGCCACAACTAGCCTTCTAAAGCTGCTCATTCCTTGATCCGTAGGACCTCAACTTTAGTGCATTAAAAGTTTGTTGTAAAATAATGCGTTCAACGGGTTAATTAATGGACAGTATTAGCAGAAATTAAATGCTCAGAATAGGAATGAAAAACGACAACAATGATAGACAGATACAAGGAAGAAAACATAGAAACAGAGTCACAAACAGAAGTTGATAATGAATTTCACCCCCTCCACTGGGCTACGTCTCCGGGTCCCTCTCCAATGGGAACCGATCCAATTAATGGCTTTAAAAATGGTACAAATGGTTCTGGACTCTGCAAATCAATTTCAGCAGTATGGACAAAAGTCTGCAAGACCTCTTCTCTAGAATCATACAAATGGGATTTCAAGAGCAAAGAAAAGCCCAATAAAACAAAGAAGATAGTAGACTCTTTACAATCATAGCAACTGGACACTAACAGTAAAGTCTTCAAGACCTCCTCTCTGAAAGTTAGAAAACTGGACTTCAACAGACAAAAGAAGCCAAGTTATAACTGAGAATAGTCGACCTCAAAAGGAATGGCATATGGATAGTTTTACCGCAAAATGCTCTCTCCAAGCTTCTCATAGAGAAATGTTGCACTGCCCGCTCAAGGAACTGAGTCCCCCCTTTTTTGGAACCATCCCTGGTTCCTCTTTATCTCTCATTTTTGCCGTTTCAAAGGAGCCAAAACGTTCAAAGAAATCCGACTGTTCACATCCCATGAAACATGGCATCAAGACTGTTCATATGCCTTTCGTCGTTATTCCAGCTGTGGCATAACTGCCAAGAAAGCTTTACCAAACTGTTACAGCTAAGCAATGGGTTGTTCATGCCCCTCTTGATTCTTCTACAACAATACTCCTTCCACTGTGTGCTTAGAGGCCAACGAGAATATGAGGAAGTATTTAGAAAAGTCTGGGCTCGCCAGTACAGGTGCTTCCGATATGGATTTCTCGATGTCTTCGAAGGACTTCTTAGCCTCAGTAGGTCACCTGATTTCTTTCTCTTTTCCCATCATACCAGTTATATGTTTTGTTGAGAGCTAGTATCACAATTTCGGCAAAGGAAACAACAATATTTCTTAGAAAGTTTACTTTCCCCAGAAAGCACTGGAATTTGACTTTATTTTGGGGGAGCTCAATTTTGTCGATCACTTCAATCCTCTTTGGATATATTCTGATGCCTTCCTGAGAGATTATATTCCCCAACAGTTTCCCTTCTTTCATAGCAAAAAAAAGGATTTCTTCGGATTCAGGGAGATGCCGAACTTTCTGCACTTCCTAAACATTCTCAGAAGGTGGGCGGCATGTTCTTCATCAGAATGGGAGAACACAGTGATATCATCCAAATAGATGACCATAATTTTTTCTCTTTCGCCAGCGAAGGCTATGTCTATGGCCCACTAGAAATTTTCTCTTGCATTCATCATCCCAAATGGCATTTTAGCATACATGAAGGTGCCCTAGGGCGTGGTGAATGTTGTCTTCTCTTGATCATTCAGGTGCACCACTGCTGGGCACCCTATATTCAAGTTAATTAAAGCCAACATACAGAGTGTTCAATATAAATTATCAACCTAGGGAAGTCTCTTATTTCAAGTATAATATGCACTATATATGCTTTAAACACTAAGTAGCTGATGCTATAAGTAACTGACCCTATTTTTCTGTTCAGCCACACTCATCCCATAATCCACTTAATCTAATTTACTTTCTCAAGAATGCACTCACAAGTACCTTCTTACAATCCTTAATCTAGAATTAAAAGATTCAGGAAACAAAATCTAGATTACTTTTGTAGAAAGTAAAATCCCTAATTACCAAACCATCTAAAGATCGATTCAACTATCTTGATTCAGTTATTCTAGAAATTCGAAGTACATAAATTAAATTAAACTATTCTAGAAATTCAAAGTACAGGAATTAAATTCTGCAATTATAATTGCGAAGGAACAAACTGCAAAGATCTAAAGAAAACAGCAATTGAAAGAACTAGGGATGAGTAGGGCTGTTACAACTATCACACAGTTGCATAACAGGCAGTTAACCTAACAGTCGACTGACACACCACACCACTACAGTTTTGCAAAAGATTTAATTACTAATCATTCAAATGACACACAACAATTGATAACTGTTGCAGCTGACTGTAAACAAAGAGATTTATCACAAAATCACACAATAGAATAAATGAAATACCTAATTAACTTAGCAATCCCTGTGGGAAGGCTGGCCCATCCTTCACACAGAGATGTTGGAAGCAACACACGTTACAACGCTGAGATCTGAAGAATTAAACTCCTTATATTAAAAAGTGGCAGATGAAAATGCAACCTCACAGCTGATACAATAATTTGGTTAAAATTTCAACCCCTGGCTTAGAATAGTTCCCAGTATTTATACAATTACAATCATAACACCTTCCTACTAATATCGGGAGCCATGAATATCTCTGATCTTCTGGCTTCCCTAATTACAATGAGTTGTTACAGTCGTGGCAAGATGAGAGCAGAAAATATAGGGAAGCTGTTATTCGAGCCATAAATAATGATCATGGTTAATTGAGAAGATATTCCGTGGATTGCAGCTACTTCTGGGCAGTGATGCACTATTGTCTCCAAATCTATCACAGTCTATTGCAGCTACCCTTATACAGCTCGCATGGAATAATACCTTTGGACCGCGTTCTTTGAGCAACGATGGAATGTATGGCGATCAACTAAGCAATGAATGCCCATCCCTCCTTTGGCATGTTCGGCTCGCTTCACATGTATTATTTACATCTCGAATTATCTTTACAAAACCACCATATATTAGCATAATTTAAGATGTAAAGCCATGATTACCACAATCCTAAGCATTAATAAAATAAGACAATGATTAACCATACCTACATGACTTGAGGGACCACGTGAAAAAAAAACATATGTTTATCATGCATAATAGAGTAGGATTAGGAAAAAGAGGTAGATAAAGGTGGTCAAAAAGGGGTCATTTCTAGGCCCAACATCTCCCCCCAACTGTCCTGTTGCATGTCCTCATGCAACAACCTCCATTATTCTGAATTTGAATCTGGCGTTGTGCTTTGTTCATGGAGAGAAGAAAAGTTGTATGGGAATTCAGATGTTCCTTGTTTTTCTACAAATCCCTTATGGACAACCCAATATCTCCAACACCTCTGCTCCTCTGCCCTTGTTAATGAGAAATATTCCCTGTACGGTTTTGTTGGCCACCAGATGAGAGGAAATTTAAATTTGAGTCCCAACCAATTAACCCCACATTACCTCATGCATCCAACATAACCCTCAATCCTGGAAAGTGCTTGTTCAAAATTCCTGTAACAGTAGGGGTCTCTATTTCTAAGGGTTGGAGAGGTAACTTGCCATCTGTGCTAACTACCTTCCAAAGCCACTTGTTGATGCATGGAAATCTGGTTGGTACAAGTAGAAATAACCCTTTCTTGAAGTTCCATTATATGTCGAGTTTGGATGGGACACGTGAGTAAACTCTGATGTCAAGCAAGGACAAGACCAGGATTCTAAGGTTCACTTCGAAGCCAAAGATTAGAGTGGGCCTCATTATGAGAGAAGGTTTGGAAAGACATTTCCCATTGAACATGATTGCTCACAAACGAGGCAAAAGCCCTCAGCTCAACATCACCTGAGAAAGGGACAGGATTCGAATGGTGGTCCAAAGGACAAGCCAACTATTATAGCTCAAAATGACACATCTCTTCCTGTGACCACTTTCCCATGATTCCGTCGCATGTCGACACTTCCATGACGACACTTCATGAAAGTCACTGAAAAAACACCTAACTTGGAGGACCTGTATATTGAGTTCTGTAACTCCATTTGACCTCATCTCTACATCGTTGGAAAGATATTTCTGTTAGCTAAAACTTTCTAGAAGACACCAAAGTCTGAAAATTCTTAGAAATACCCTAAAAATGAGTTTTTTTGTCTATACGCGAGTTGTCTTAAGGAAAACCCGCGTACGTACACGACTTGCTCTCTGTCATACCTACATACGCGAGTTGCTATATATACATGACTTTCTGTATTAGCAACCCACATGTATTTCTTGTGTATGCGACTATTGTTTCAGCAACCTGCGTATGCCTCTTAAAAATGTCAAAAAACACGTCTTTTGAAATTCGGGTAGTTTGGGTAGTTATGCAACTGACTCCTTCAGTTGTAACTACTTTGTCTTCGCCCCTAACTCTTCCTTAAGCATATAAATAGAGGTAGGGACGTCCATGAGAGGGGACTTGAATCTTTGCATTGTTATGCTAGAGGATTTGGAGCTCTCTTTGCCCACACCTTTTCCCTACAAGCATTCTCCTTGTGTTACAGAGCTTGGAGGTTGAGTTCCTTGGAGAAGAGAAGTAGTAGAACCGGATCAAGGTTTTGTGAGGTGCCAAACTTGAAGAGAAGGTATACTTGTACTTGTTTTCAAGATTAATAAAGATGTGATGTCCTTCTTCTTCCCAAATCATTGTTCAATGTGTGATTGAATCTCTGTTTACGATCATATTATGATGTTAGTCAGATCATTATTTTATGTTTATTTGATTATCATTTCTTTATATGTGGTCATATTGGTTTGAGGAAGGTATAATTTGTTTTGCAGGTTTCTTGGAGCAAGAGGAGCAAGAAGAGGATTGAAGGGCTACTTGGATCAACCTTCGTTTGGCTAAGGTATGAACCATTCCAATCTCTGAAAACTTGCTTATATATGCTTGCTGAACATTGTGCATCTCTCTTTCAACCCCAGTATGTTGATGGCCTCTTAAACCCTAGCCATAGGATACTTTCCTTTATAACACCAACTCATGCAAATAAAGCTCACACAACAAATTTTGGTCCTCAAAATCACTTCCCAGAAATGTTTCCAGGAACTTAGCTGAGGTTGCTATTTCATATGGCCTCCCTTCTTTTACAACCCTTAATTTAAACCAAATGAACTACTCAAATAAAAATACAGGGTAAGAGGAAGATGGTACTCTAGTACCCAACAATTCCTGAGAAAGAGTATACAGCTGATCTTTTTCCACCTGCATGGATTTAAACTTTTTCAGCTCCTTTAGCTCCTTCTGTAACTCCTCCCCATGGAGTTTCTGGGTCATGATTTCTTCTGCCCATTTTTCCTTCAATCCCCTAATAGTCTTTCTATGTTTAGCGAGGGAAACCATCCCTTCTTGATATCTCTCCACCTGGCTCCTCCACTTCCTCACTTCTATTCTCAGGATCGAGAGTTCTTTTGTAAGCTTCAGGGTTTCTTCTTCTTCAGGATGTCTTTCATTATCGGAATCCAAATTGATAAAATTTTGAGGAAATTGAGTCCATACCTTATCCTGTACTTCTGAGATCACTTATGGGGGTGCTGGTTCTTATGTAACAGCGTCCCTTCTTGGAATTTCTTCTGCAACAACTTCAACCATAGGTGGTTCTGAAACAAATTTTGGAGATGATGGTTCTTGTGTAACAGCATTCTCTTTTTGGAGTTCTACTATAGCAACTTCAGTAGCTGCTTGCGAGGATGTTGGTTCTTGTGGGACAACCTCCTCCTGAATTTTAATCTCCTTATCTCTTGATTATAGCTGCAGTTCAATAGTGGGATGCAAGGCCATTGGTTCTTGTGTAATAGAGCTCTACCCTTCTCTTTCTTCATGTTGATGGGATTGTAGATTTGCTTTCATGTCTTTTGCAATATGGAGTTGTTCCTCTAGGATTTCAGTGTCCCCTAAGGATTGTGATTGCATTTTTTCATCCTCTCCTAAATCCAAATCAGGAATGATGACCATCCCGGGTTTGAATTCTTGTTGCAACCTGAGAGTCCCCACAGAAATTTCCATTGATGTTGGTTATTGTGTAGCAACATCCTGGTTAACTTCCTCATTTTCCTGCTGTTGGGATTCCATTTCTATTATCTCTATGTCCTCAGACGGCTCAGGAGCCATAGTGCAAACTGCTTCATTGAATTCCAGGATATTTTCAATCCCTGATTCTTCTTCTTCCCTCATTTGGGTTGCAACTTCAACAAGAATATTCAAGGATGCTACTTCTTTTGTATCAGCATCCTGTTCGACCTCATCATCACTCTGCTGTTGGAGTTCCATCTCTATTATTTCTGTGTCTTGAGAAGGTTCATGAGTCACAACGCAGACTTCTTCAACAAAATCAAGAATAACCTCGACCTCTGGTTCATCTATCCCAACTTGGGTGGAAACTTCAATAGGAATATTCGAAGATCCTGGTTCTTTTGTATCAGCACCTTGTTTCTCTGCTACTTCCCTTATTTGGAGTTTCTCTTGGGGAGATTCACCATCCTTCCAGTTTGGTTGTCCTTGTTCTTCCACAGCTGTAGGTACGGGTTGTTGTGTCACAAAGGCATGAACTATGATTCTGTAACCTGACTCGTTAAATATTTCTCCACACACAGGACAAACCACTCTTTCTTCCTCATCACCAGCCTCACCAGGAGTTGATCCTTCTACTTGGTATGCAGCCTCAACTAGTGTGTGCAGCTTCCTTTCCACCTGTTTCCTGCATGCTTCCTTCCAGTTTTCTAGTTCTTTTCGTAGTGATTGTACTTCCTCCTTTAATAACCCATTTTCATACAGGAGTCCCTCAATTTTAGGTTCTTCTACGGATGGTTCTTGTGGGGCATCATTTTCTTTGGGTCTCAGAGTGGGGAATTCGATCTGTGCTTCTATGGTTTCCCATCTTGCCCTTGTTGCTTATGTTGTTGTAACTGACCTGGTTCTTTTTCATATTATTGGTGGTGATGCTCGTATTTCATCTTTTGATCTCCTCCTTTTTCTTCCTGGTGCTGGAATTTCCATATTTGCAGCTGATGTGGAAGGGATATCCTCTGTTTCAACATTTTCTTGTTCTTCCTCGGTCAGAATCCCTCCCCATTCAGGGGAAGATTCAATGTTCAAGACCTCCGTGTTTTCTTCTGTTATCATGGCTCTAACATCCTCGTCTTCAGCTGTCACAACATCTAATGCTGCTCCAGTTTCAGCCTCTGCTGTTAGAGCTGCCATATTATTTAATCTCTCTACAGGGTTTTCTTGTGCATTTTCCTCCAATTATGTTTCTTGGTCTTCTGACTGATCCTGCAATCCAATCTCATTTCCCTCCAACTAAATTGGAGGGACTCTAAACCTCCTGTTGCTCTTCATTTCCCCCCAACTGTTGATTAGCAAGCTCTTCTTGGTTTTGAACAAACCCTAGGAGTATAGGTACTTCTACCTCCTCTTCTATTGGAACACCGGGAAAAAAGGGTGGGTTCCTGAATTTGACCTATAAATTGCTCCTAGGTTTGGTTCTGTTGAGCCAAGGCCCGTAAAATTATTAATTTAATTAGGCCATGGTGGGTAAGGGATGGGTTTGGATGCTTGGTTGTTCTAACAAACCCCGCCATATGGTGTAAATCATTTAATAGGTAAAATGGAATGTTCAGTAAGGCCCTATGACAGAGATGAGATAATAAAGGCAATTCAAAGTAATAAACCATTTTATACCTACCTTCACAGGTGATATAATTTTTGATATATGAATGACCTTTTATGACCCTTCTTCGGTAAGTGTGTCATTTTCTATCTCAATGATATCTTTATTTTTAGTCGATCACGGGAAGAACATGTCATAAAGATTCGACAAGTCTTTGAAACTCTCTAGCAACATCGACTATATTTGAACATGGACAAATGCTCATTTGCAATGACCAGCATCAAATATTTGGGGTATGTAATTGACTCTGTAGGAATTCATGTCAACCAAGAAAAAGTGCAAATCCTCAAATATTGGCCTATTCCTCAAAACATCCATGAATTGAGAAATTTTCTTAGTTTGGAGAATTTCTATCAACGGTTCATGCTTGGCTTCAGTCACATCGCATGGAATTTGAATCAATTGACTAAAGGAAATGGGAAAAATGTCTTCAAATGGACACCGACACAACAACAAGCTTTTGAACAACTAAAAAACAAGCTTTTTACTGCACCAATACTTGTGTTACCTAATTTGCATCAATCTTTTAAGATTGAGACATACGCATTGGACTATGCTCTTTGTGTAGTGGTCACTCAGTCAACTCACCCAATTGCGTTTTATTTCGAAGCTTTCAACGACACTATTAGAAGATATTCGACGTATGAAAAAGAATTGTACGCCATTGTGCAAGCTCTTAAGCAATGGAGACACTACATTATTCGCAAGGAAATGGTCATCCTCACTTACCATAAACCTTTGCAGTCCGCTCCATCCCCGTCGAAACTACAAACAACTCAACAACTCAAGTGGATTAATTACCTGCAACAGTTTTAGTTGGTAATTAAACATCGGAAAGGAAAAGCCAATTCCACAGCCAATTGTCTCAAACGACCACCCATTACTCTACTCTCTATAGTGATGAGTATGCAAGGTTACAACACCACTACTTGGCCACAATTGTATTCGGTAGACTGCAACTTCTTCGCAATTTATCGACAGCTTCAGGCTGACACGTTGTCTACTACTGACTACTTCCTGAAGGACACTTTGCTATACAAGCTTGGACAACTTTGTGTACTGACCAGTGAGAACCGAAAGAAGCTCATCTGTGACGCACACTATAACAATACTACATGACATTTTGGAGTTGCAAAAAAACTTGTTATCCTCCAGAAGTATTTTTATAGACCTTCACTTAAATATGAGGTCAATAAGTACATTTAATCATGCGTGGTTTGTGCCATTGTTAAGCTATTGAATCGACGACAAGGGTGCGACAAGGACTGTACACACCCCTTCCAGTTCCTAGCCGACTGTGGTAATATATTTCTATGGAATACTTGACGGGATATCCTACTATCAAACATCAGCATGATGTGATCTTATTAGTAGTCGACATATTTTCCAATATGGTTATCCTTATACCATGCAAGAAGACTACGCCAACACATTAGATTGATCATCTCTTTTTCGAACATGTTTGGAAACATTATGGCCTCCCAAAAACCATTATTTCCGACAAAGATGCTATATTTGTCAGCACCTTTTAGCAAAATCTCTGGCAACAGCTCGACATGAGACTTTCTTTGTTGACATCCTTCCATTCGCAGACAGAGGGACAGACGACATTTGTAAATCGCTTGGTAGTACAACTGCTTCACATGTACAACCAAAAGCATCGTCGAACATGGGATGAGAACCTTGAATACATACAACACAACTACAATCGGGCTCAACACAGTTCTATGGGAAAGAGTCCATTTGAGATATGTTATGGATTTCAACCCTTAGCGTCCATCGACTTGATCAGTTCCTCAACACAGTAGAATGAAACTGACTTCGAAGGACGAGAAGTTGAGAAAGCATTGAAGATCAGAGATCAAATCTACAACATCTATAAGTAAGCACATGAAATGTTGCAACGAGCTTATGCAAAAGGTAAGGCCTAACACGAAAAGCATCATATTCCTCATTCATTCCAAATTGGGGATAAGGTCTGGTTACATGTAAAGAAGGAGCGCTTCACTGACCCATACCGAAATATGAAACCTTTGCGATATGGTCCATACGGTGTCCTTAAGTAGATTGGAGAAAACACTTTTCAACTCAACATTCCTACATTCCTTGGTTTGCATCCAGTATTCAATGTAGATCTACTTTGACCATACCATGCACCATTGTTGGAAAAGAATGACTTGCATACAGTAGAACCTGAATACATCCATCCAAATGTTCAGGAACCTCTTCTTTGCAACACTGCCGTGGGGCGACGCATACGCCATACAAGGAAAAACTCCATTCCCTTGTTTCAAGTGGCTAAAGCTGGACAACTCCCCATGCAAGGAAACTGGTACTTTTCTACTGAAGTAGCCAACAAGTTTCCTCACCTGAATGAATACACAATGGAGATCATTGTTTCCTAAGGAAGGAGGAATGATCCAACCAATAGTTGGAATGTTGTCGAACTTTGACAAAGTCTAGCGCTTCGACTACTTCGACACAACCGACCTTGACAACCTTGACGAGTTTCACGCTTGAAATACAACATCTTGACATGCCTTGTCGGAACTGATGACTGTCGAACATCGACCAAATGTCTCTGTCTTCCAGTCGTTCGCGACGATTGGATTTTTGAACTGTTATATTTTCTCTTGTAATTGAGCGTAATGGATAGTCACCCAAGCGTCTCATCATTCTATATAAACAGGTACACTATTGTAACAATAAAGCAACCTTCATAGAGAATAAGTAATGTAGAAATTGGATCGAATTCTTGCATATTGTCTGTGCGCATACTTTCTGTTGATATAGTGTATTTCCTACTTTACTTGTTCTTTTTCTATGCTTCCTCCATAATAGTGCTTGACTCATTCAGTTGATTGTTGTCCCCAGCGTGCACGTGGGCACGACTTGGATCATAAATGGGATAGACCCTATTATTTCATGCCTCAAAGTGGATTCAAAAGGTTTTCAATCATTTTCCAACCCCAATTTCTACCTAGAAAGAGCAAAATAGATGACAAATTTTATTATGATCCAAACTGGATCATCTTCCATGGTCAAACATAGGTTATCATGGTTAAACATATTAAACCATAGAAAAACATGGTCAACTCTTGGTCAAACAATGATCATCCATAGTCAACCATTGTCAAACATGTTAAAAAATGATTAACCATTTTCAACCATGGTTAAACATATTCAAATACCAGAGACATTTTAATATTGTTGGCATTGATATTTCAATTTGAAAGTCCACTAATTCTCCCAAGAGATGCTAGCTATTAATTAACACGACCACATTATCGATCAGATTTGATTATCTAGTTGTGTTAGTCTTATGTGGGTGCGCGTAGCTTTAGAAAATTGCCATGATCCATGGCAAGAAAGGGAAAGGAAACTACTTTTTATACCATAGAATAAGAAATTGATTAAAATTTTTGTAATGGATTTTCAAAGAGAGAGGAAGTTAGAGCATTTGATTTTCCCTAACCGTCATAAGAAGGAAGCATCATCCATTGCAAGGTAGTCTTTTAGAAAAAGAAAGCAAAGTATGGTAGTCACAAGGAATCACTGTAACTCTTTTTATAATAAACAGTTTCCGAAACTAACAAAGGAAGTGGGCACTCTTTTGTAAAATTGTTTTCACTATTTCCATAAGTGAAAATGAGAGAAATGTCTTTATTATATGGAAAAACATGCTACCTAATGGAGAATTTTATTTACCCCATAGAAAATCATATTTATTAACTTGAAAAGGAAGTGGGCACTTATGGGTAAAATCATTTCCACGAGTGAAAATGAGAGGAATGGCTTTATTCTATGGGGAAACATGCTATCGATGGTAATTTTATTTATCCCATAGAAAATCATTTTTACTATATTTTATTTAATGAACGTAACATTGTAGGTAAGAACCCATTTTATGCATTAATATAAATAAACTCTTTCAATACGTTGAATTGGCCATTTACATTCATGGGAAAAAATCATTCTACTTGAATAGAGCGTGAAAGTTGATTATGAGAAGAAGAGGATCAGTTTTGACATAAATCAATGTTTTCAATAAGTTGAATTGGACATTTACATTTATTGAGAAAAAACAATCTATAAGTTGTATAGAGAGTATCAACCTTATTGTGAAAAGAATAAGAGAGATAAGCCCTAAGGGTTAGCTCAATTGGTAAGACGTGTGCACACTCTCTTGGTTTGGGGAGAAGTCACAGGTTTGAGCCTCGAGTCTTTTGGGGTTTTAGGCCTTATGCGAGGATGGCCGACGATTTACCACCTCTACCATCCATTAATGTGGGAAAGTATTGTTGAGTTTCCATGCATATTTCCATATGAAAAAGAAAAAAAATAAGAGAAAAGTTTTAAAGAGTATCAACCTTATTGTTAAAAAAAATAAGACTGAAGTTTTGTTTTTTATGCATTATTTTTATTTCTGCGTATATTGAAATAAGACCAATATGTAGCAATGGGAAAATAATAGAGAATAGGTTTTTGTTCTTCCGCTGCATACGCCAGCAATGGCACAGTCATCCAAACCGGAGGATGGAACAACGGGACAAGAGTTATCCGCTACTTTGCCCCATGCTACGATGCGACCAGGGTTGGAATTTCAAATGACGGACACCCGTCAAAATCGCCGGTAACAATCAAAATCTAAAATGTTTTCTGTATTCTAAGCCAGATTTTGACGGTCTCTGTAAAATATTAGCTGTATTTGACGGGTAAATTGGCCCATGGCGGGTATTTACCCGTCAAATTCCATCCCTGGATGCGACATGCCACTGGATTGAATCCCCGGACCAGACCACCTTGCTGCCAATCGATGGTACGCGTCCAACCAGATCTTGCCAGCGGTCGGGTTACCGTCATGGACGGTCGGGTTTTAATTTAATGTATCAAAGTTCAATTTTAAAAATAAATGATTTGGAATCATCTAATTAAATTGCTTTCAATATTTAAGGTAGGTATGGAATCATCTTAAATAAATTGCTTTCAATATTTAAGTAGGTAGGTTAGAGATTCCATTTGTAATTTGGACATTAAAAATGTTTCTCGGCTCTATCGATTATATATTTTGTTTTTAGAATATAACATTTTTATTTCTGGGTTATATATTTTGATTTTTAGAATATAACATTTTGATTTCTACGTTATATATTTTGTTTTTAGAATATGAAATTTTTATTTTTTTGTGAATTTAAGATATGTTAGATTCCCTTTGTAATTTGGACATTAAAAATGTTTTATATATTCTGTTTAGAGAATATAACATTTTTAATTTACTATTTCCCATTTTGGTTATATATTTTATTTATAAAATATAACATTTTTTTGTTTTTTTTTTAATTTAAGGTATATTAAAGACTCTATTTGTAATTTGTACATCTTTGTTATATATTTTGTTTATAAAATATAACATTTTTATTTTGGTAATGAAGACTTTTAAGATTTATCATGATCTACACGTTACTTGATTTGAAGGAATAATATTTGGAATATTTGTTAAGTTTTATATGCACCAAAACCCAATTTGATGTATAGTTTTGAATTAATGAATGGCTGAAAGGTGAGATAACATGGACAATGCAAAAATGCATTGGCTAGGCATATGGTCAAGTAATGCTCTTCCGCTTTAGGTTTTATTATGTTACTCTTTACATGAAAAAGATTAATGAGGGTTAAGTTATTAAAAGTATGTACTTTATATTCCAAGACATCATAAAAAGGAAATTTATGTACATTGGTATAAATTTAGGGAGGGAGTTATGTAATAAAATAATAATATTTTTTTACATCATGTATGTCAGAAAGTCAAAAGGGGAGATGAAGAAGATGAAATCATAAATATTTTTTTTATGTAGATAGGTATAAATTTATGGAGAAAGTTATGCAATGAAACAATATTAGATGTGAATAGAAGGAGGAATGAAGAAAGTTTATTTTATAAAGGAGGACGATGGAAGACACCCTACTTCAAGCAAGGTAGTTGGAGGAGAATTCTATATCTAAGTGCTACTACATTTGGGGTCCAAATTCGACATTTGGGGTCCAAATTCGACATTTGGATTGAAGTTTAAAGTTAAAAATTAGTCCTTAACATAAAAAAGATGTTAATTGGGCGAGTTTTTTCAAAAAAATCCAACAGAATGTTGCTTAAGCGGCATGTTAAGGAGTATGTCACTTAAGTAGCTCCCTAGGGTATCTCTTAAGCGAATTCATAGAGTACCTCTTAAGTAATAAACCAAGGAGTCACTTAAAAGTGTTGTACACCTTAACATGTCAATCAATTTTTTTTTGGGTTATCATCGCTTAAGCGACATGCCGAATGTATTTAGTATTTTTTGCTCAATTCAGCAAGATTAAAAACAGATCCAGGCAGGACAAAATAATACCTTTTTGAAGGATTTTGGAGGAGAAGAACTATGTTTAGAGTTAAATTTTCTTGTGGACTACTGAGATTATCCCTTGAATTAATTTCTTTTGATTGGATTTATTATTTCTTTGTCTTTCTGCTTACTATATTAGTGGTAATTAATAGTGTATTTTATTGAGATAGAAAGAAATGCCAGACAACCTTGTGCTTCAATTTGCTAGTAGATTTGAATGAGATGTTACTATGCAAATGGTTGTCGATTATGTATTTGGTGGCATAATTAACCATGATAAAACATATTAACAGAATCAATCCATTAATGTTAAAGTATAATCAGTGATGGAAATGTTATTTCCCTTGTACACAATGAAAATGGATAAAAATAAGAAGAGGTTTTAATGCAACAACCATGAAAAATCACTTAGATTATGGGCACTTGGAAGGTGGAAAAGAATATCGTCCCTTGCTAAGGTATCAAAAACATGTTTTTCTTATTTTTGAATAATAGTGATATTATGTTTATTTCGATACTAATTGGATATATTTTGCCATAAATATTGCAAAGACAAAACAATCAATGCTTGGAAATCCACACACTAAAATTGTAACATCCCTAAAAATTCATAAAGAAATAAAAATTCATTTATTGCATGTAACTTTTTTGAGAGATGTTATACTTCTTAGAATTATGTCGTAATGATAAATGATTTAGTAAAATGAAATATTTATGCTTAGTATTCATCGTTAGTATGCTTTGTTTATGACTATGTTATACATTCTGGTTGATATTAGTTTGTGGCAAACATTGTTTTTAAGCATTTGAAAGTATTGTCGTAAATAGTATTTGTTGTTTCAACAGTTTGTTCTACTTAAGAGATGATAAGGTAAGGAGCATAGTCTTACTTAGCCTCCAAGGCTAATGCATGAATCGTCAACTTTTGTTTATGCAGGAGGATGAATTCACCCTTGAGTTTCCAAGGAAAACGGATCTTAGATTACAAGGCTCCAACTTTATATAAAAAGGGGCTTCCAAGGTTTTGACACACAACTTGACCCTAGCCCATAAACATACTACAAAGCTAACCATAAACCTTATGCCCCATGGTGAGGACTCATGCCAAAGAATTGGGTTTTTAAAGTTATGTGAAGGTTGACTTAAGCGTTAAACCTACGATGGTGACAACTTTAAACAAAGGACAAGTCATAATTCAATTCTTGTGCAGTCCATGTGATTGTAATAAAAATGTGCTTCCGTGGCAAAATGACATAACACAAAACCCTAGTGTTTTATTATACCTCGAAGGATGCAACCGTTGTTTTGATGGTGTTTTGTTTGGTATTTATTATATTCTTGCAAATGCTCTTGTCTTCTTGTTGCTCGGATTTGTAAAAATCCTTATAGAGAACAGTGGTGGAGGAACTAATGAACTCGTCCCTTGTCCCTTTCAAAACCTATCCGTGGTTGATTTTGTAACATCCCCGACCCTCTGACCGGTGAAGAAGACGCTACCATGGTGTTAACCATCCGGGCTAAGAGCCCCATGAACATGTACATTCATAAGATGTTGAAGTGCTGAAACAAAATGCTTTGAACTAGAACATGCCTACATGATTATTTATCATACAGTGGTAGAAAAAATACGTTCGTACAAGTATTCAACATGTTCATCATAATCATTAACAGTAAATAGGATTGCAGAAGTAAAATAGACAATATTACTTATCTTATAAAGAATTCGTTCCACAACCCGCTATGTCGCTGCAACGTTCCACCCAACCATAGGCCAGCGTGCTCCTTAATCTCTCAGCAACGCTGCCACCCCCGAGCTGGGCATGATTCTCCAAGGAATAAGGAACAAGCAAGCTTACACATAGCCAAGGATACACAAAACATAGCCAATCCAACACAGTTGGTTTATCAGGCCATCAAGGGGCTGGGAAAGGTTAAATGCTAAGCTGGTGAGCCCATTACAGAGCTAGGAACATCTACACCAGAACTAGCATGACTTCTAAGACACCCAAACACACCCAACACAAGGAATCAATCCCTTCTCTGCTACACAGTCCCTCGGGCCTTGACTTCCCTTCCAGTGCTATTCAGGGGTTGTGGAGAAGAAAGCCAACCCTCTAGCTCTGTCTATGTGGTTTCCAAACACACCAGGTTTATTAAGCAAACCATGCCCCCATCCCTGCTCCCAATATAGTCCGAAGACCAACCACTGCATACACGCAGTCACACAAGCGATTCACAGCTTGGTTAAGGAAAACAACTCATGAGTCGTTCTTGGCCCTATCATGGCCAAAACAACTCCAAAACAACCAGATTCCACTCTGTGGAAAAAACATGAATGACAACCAAAAAATGGCTCCCCTCCTGGCTGCGTGAGATCAAACAGAAAAGATGCCTGTGCGTGAGAATGAACAGACTACCATCCCTGCATGAGGATGAACAGACAATGGAGAGAATGGCATAGTAGTGAGAATAGGGAGTCCGCTGGAGTGATGGCGGTGGTTGTTTTTCCTTGCCAATGTGAGGTCAACCCGCTGGTGGAGTGTGCGTGTGGGAAAGGACTGACAGTCCTGTCACACTCCACTCCTAGCCATAACTGCCCCAACTAACAACTGCGGTTTTTAATGGTGGAATTTGGGTAAGAAAAGGGAAGTTGACACATGGCTTTTTTCCCCATTGGTTCATGGTTGATCAATTCCCCCCCTTATCCTTGGGAAAATCATGCCCTTTTCATTATGGTTGCAGTGAGCATAGCTGGTTGGGTTCATTTAATTAAAGATGCATATTTACATGATAGCAAAACATGATATATGCCGTATACCATGATAGACCATCGGCAATGACTCTGTTTGCCGAAACATAACACAACTAAATCGATGGTGGGGCTTTTGCCTTTAGCTCCACACCACGATTCATTACAATATATACATCATGTACATTTAATGCAACGGGGTCAAAACCGGGTGTTACATTCCCCTCCCCTTTCAATAGCACTGTCCTCAGTACTTTACAAAATTTGAACAAAATGCTACACTGGTATCGCCTCAGTGTTCCGCAGAATTGAAAAAAAATGGATGTGCCAATTGCATGGCATCCTACAGCTCCCATGTAGCCTCTTCAGGTCCGTAGTGTTCCCATTGCACCTTTACCTGACCTATGTCCCAGTTTCGGAGCATTGTGACCTTCCTGTCGAGGATGCGCATTGGCTTGGTTTGGAACTCTCCCTCGCATCCCACCTGAATCACATCCCAATTTATCACATGGTTAGTATCATGTACATATTTATTAAGCAAAGAAACATGAAAAACATTATGAGCTCTAGTACTAGCAGGCAATGCAAGTCTATATGCAACTGGCCCTATTCTTTCAAGTACTTCAAACGGCCCACAATATCTTGGTGACAGCTTGGCACAACTTCCAAGCTTCAAGGAACTCTTCCTTTCCCTCACTCTGAGGTAAACATGATCCCCAACACTGAACTCCCTGTTCACCCTATGCTTATCTGCATAGCTTTTCTGTCTGTCCTGTGCTGCTTTCAGATTCTGCCTAATCTTTACAACCTCTTGCTCCATTACCTTGAGCAATTCTGGTCCAAGCACAATCATGTTCACTGGATTATCCCAAGTCACAGGTGTCCTACACCTTCTCCCATACAAAGCTTCATACGGACTCATCCCCAAGGATTCCTGCTGTCCATTGTTATAAGCAAACTCTACCAAGTGCAAGTAATCTTCCCACTTTGTTGGTTTGTCCATCACGTACATGCGAAGCATATCTTCAAGAATCTGATTAACTCTCTCTGTCTGCCCATCTGTCTGAGGATGGTATGCAGTGCTAAAGTTTAGCTTTGTACCCAAGTCTGCAAACAACCCCTTCCAAAAATTGGAAGTAAACTTGACATCTCTGTTAGAGACTATTGCCTTTGGCAATCCATGCAATTTGAAAATATCCTTCATGAAGATATTTGCAATGTCATCCGTCTTATGCGTAGACTTAACTGGTATAAAATGTGTTGCCTTAGTCAACTTGTCTACCACAACCATGATGGAATCATGTTGTCTCCGAGTCATCTGCAATCTTGTAATGAAATCCATGGAAATAACTTCCCATTTCCATTTCGAAATTGGCAATGGATGCAACAAACCTGCTGGATGTTGATGCTCTACCTTTACATGTTGACATTTCATACACCTCGAAATGTACCCAGCCATATCCCTTTTCATTCCTGGCCAAAAGTACTGCTTTCTAGCTGTAGCAATTGTCTTCTGATATCCTGGATGACCAGAATACGGAGCCTGATGGATTTCATCCATGACAACTCTCCTCAAATCTGCTACATCTGGAATATAAATTCTACCGTTATAAGTAAGAATTCCATCTTATACCAATTTATATCCCTCATACCTCTTCTCAAGACTTTGCTGCTGCAATTTGTCTTTTACCTGCTCATACAATTCATCTCCAGCAACATGACCAATAATCTGCTGCCTCAAATTTGATTGGCAAATACTAAGAGATGCCATATGCATTTCTTGCACCTTCCTACTGAGTGCATCAACTAACTTTTTTTCTTTCCCTTTTATGTGTTTGATTTCAAAATCAAACTCACATAAAAATTCCATCCATCTCGCTTGTTTAGCATTCAGATTAGGCTGATCAAACAAATACTTCAGACCACAATTGTCTGTTCTGAGCTCAAATATCCTACCCATCAATTAATGTCTCCACATCTTGAGGGCATGTACTGTGGCTGTAAGCTCTAGATCTCGAGTGACATAGTTCTTCTCATGCTCCTTTATCTTTCTTGACTCATAACATACCACGTGGTTGTCTTACATAAGGACTCCTCCAAGCCCTTGTCCGCATGCATTGGTACACACCACAAAATCCTTCTCTGGATCTGCAACTTTCAATATGGGTGCACTGGTGAGAAGATTCTTCAACCGCTGGAAACTTTCTTCACACCTCGATGTCCATTCAAACTTCATCCCCTTCTTTTTCAAAGAAGTGATGGCATGTGCAACTTTGGAGAATCCCTCAATGAACCTCCGGTAGTATCCTGCAAGTCCCATAAAAGATACTACATCTGTCACATTTCTTGGAGTAGGACAATTCATAATGGTTTCAATCTTTTCAGGGTCCACAGATATACCCTCCTCTGAGATAATGTGACCCAAATACTGAATTCTATCTCTATAGAAGTCACACTTGCTTAGTTTTGCATACAACTGATGCTCCCTGAGAAATTTCAATGTCAATCTCAAATGCTCTTCATGCTCTTTCTCATTCTTAGAATAAACAAGAATTTCATCAAGGAAAACAAGAACAAACTTGTCCAAATATTTGCTGAAGACACTATTCATAAGGCACATAAATGTAGCTGGTGCATTTGTGAGACCAAATGGTACCACTACAAACTCATAATGTCCATACCTTGTCCTGAAGGCTGTCTTATGAATGTCTTCATCCTTGATTCTCACCCGATGATAACCAGACCTCAAGTCGATCTTGGAAAATACCTTTGCTCCCCTCATTTGATCAAAGAGGTCATCAATCCTAGGCAAAGGATATTTATTCTTCACAGTAACCTTGTTCAACTATCTGTAATCAATACATAACCTGAGTGTACCATATTTCTTCTTTACAAATAGAACTGGTGCTCCCCAAGGAGACACACTCAGCCGGATATACTTCTTTTCCAACAACTCTTGCAGTTGCATCTTCAATTCTAGCATCTCCGATGTACTCATCCTGTAGGGTGCCTTGGACATTGGTGCTGCTCCTGGCACAAGTTCAATTGTTGAATCAATGTCCCGCTTTGGAGGAAGCCCTGGAATCTCATCAAGCATTAGAGAGAATTTGAGGTCAAAAATGGGCCTCCTAAGAGATGTACTACAAGAATATAAGATATATTAAAATATTATGAGTTTGGGGTTTTATGGGGTAGGTATATATGACAACTCACCTCCTACACTACTTTTTATGCACAATATAAATAACCATGGTTGAGTTACTTTTCTAAATTGACTATAAATAAAATTAATAAAATAACTCTACAATGATGTGACTAAGATTCATTGTAAATTCTCAAAAATTTATTGTCCTTTAGCATTTATTTGTCTTGAACTTGTAAATAAAATTAAACAAAAATGAATTTAATTTATATGCATAAACATATTTTTTTCATATAAATATCATTCATGAATTTAATTTATTTCAAAAGTACAAGATATATATATTAGTTTGACATTATGATATTAAATACAATTGAGTGAATATATAATTTAAAATTAAAAAAACATGAAAATGACAATATATTATTTTATAAAAAAATGTGAAAAGACATTTTTATGAATTATGAGTACTTTACTTGAAAATGACAATAATATTATTTTATGAGAAAGTGAATTGTGAGTACTTTACTTGAAAATAACAATAATATTATTTTATGAGAAAGTGTGAAATGACTTTTATTGTGAGTACTTCACTTTATGACTTAAAAGTACTTGTACCACTACCTTGGTTAACTATGGGTTTTCATCCACCTTAGAAAATGTGACAAATAAGCATTCTTAACTCATGTAATGCCACCTCAACCATGGGGGATGATGTCATCTACTAGAATGTAATTGGTTGATTTTTATAGTACATTTTGGTCCTTTTGAGGCCCATTTTTGACCTCAAATTCTCTCTAATGAAACATGTCCTTGAATTCTTGTAACACCTGATAGTCCTCCAACCTAGGAGTTTCATCTCCTGATGTCTCCAAAATATGAGCTGCATACAACTGGAAACCCTTCCTACAGAACTTCTTTAACTGCATTGCTGAAACCTGCCTTACTAAAATCACCTTTGAAATACCTTTCACAACTACTAGGTTCCCTTCTTCATTCATGCATTCCAAAGTCTTATTGTAGCAGTCAAGCTTCACCCTGTGAGCTTCTAACCAATCCATTGCAATGAGAACATCATAGGAACCAAGTGGTAGAACATTAAGATCTACACATGTGACCAATCCATTCATGGCCAATGGACATTTCTCTACCACTTCCCTAACTTTTCTCTTAGTTCCAGTGGCTAGCTGGACTAACCAAGAATTCCTATGCTTTACTTTCTTAGAAGCACAAATCTCCACTACTCTAAGAGTAATGTAACTGTGAGTAGAACCAGGGTCAATCAAAATAGAACCAGATTGTTCAACAATCTTACCTGCAACTTCAACCATAGCTGACTGGTGATCCGCCGGGCGGTGCTCTAGTGCTGCATAAATCCTAGGGACTGCCCTTGCTACTTGACCCACTATTTCTGATTCTTGAATGTTGTAAGCTGGTCTTGCACTCTCATTCTCGAGTGGACAATTTCTGCGCATGTGGGGTCCTCCACATTTCCAACATTAAAGTGGTCCTCTATTCTGTTGTGGATCCTTAGGTTTTTCTCCTATCACTCCAACTGGCTTACTCACAACTTGGGATGGCTGCTTCTGCTGGTTCCTGAAGTTATAAGGTTTGAAACCTTTCTTTCTTTGGTCAAACTTCTCATTCTTCTTGTCCTTCCATGCCTTATGGTAATCCGGTTTACGTTTTCTTTGCTCATAGCAATACTTAGCCTTCCTTATTGCTTCTTCAAGAGTTCTAGGTTCATAAAAATCAATTCTATCTTTGTAAGACTGAGGTAATCCACTCATAAAATGTTAGACCTTCACTTTTTCATCTCTGATGTACCAGACATAACTCAATAGCTCCAAAAACTCATTTTCATATTCTTCCATGGTCCGCTGTCCCAATCTCAGCTCATGGAACTCCTTAATCTTGTTGTCATAATACCTGCCAGAGAGGTATTTCTGCTTGAACTACTTCTTGAACTGTTTCCACTTAAGTCTCCTTTCACTGATCCTCTTTACTTGCTTGAAGTGTTCCCACCAAATGGATGCTCTTCTATGCAAATTGAATATGGCAACTCTTGCCTTCATGTTTCCTGAATAATCATGCACTTGAAAATAATTCTTTATCCCAAGAAGCCAAGCTTCAGCTTCTTGTCCAGTCTTTACCTCACCATCAAATGTAGGAGGTTTAGCTGTCCTAAATTCATCTCGAGAGTGATCCCTATGGTGCCTTCTTATTTTCTTATGAGGAGATGAACTTGTATTCTCACTGGATACTTCAGAATCAGATGATCCACTAGAAGTCCTTCTCCTTCTCCTAGTGCTGCTCTTACTGCCTTTCGGCCTTCATGTACCCCATCCAGAATCTATCTTTCTCTGTAGGTCTGTCAAACTTTGCAATATGGCAGCATTCAACTGATGCTGCTCTTCCTGGGCTTTAACCAAGGTCCTCATGGTGGCTGCAACCTCGGATGGTGTCCCCTGGAATCTCCTTCCATTAGACTCTATGTCATCTTTTCCATTACGGAAATTTTCTCCCATGGCATCTTCTGCTCGCTCGTAAGAATCTCGAGCATCATACCCATCATGGGTTCTCATGACTGAACCACCTATGGCTTTACCACACTGTTCTCTCTGGAGTACTGCTCTTGGAAGTTATCTAAAGTTCTGCAAATGTGTTTGTATCAAACTGTTAGATGCATAATATTAATATAAATCAAAATTACTTACCTTTTCTTCTGGAAATTCATAAAACAACAATTATGCAAAAACACAAAATTTTCTCTATTTCATATTCAGCTCTGTGACCACGGACAGTCTACTGAAATCTCCTGAAAACCAAATGAAGACAGTCGAAAAGTGCTTGAAAACTACTAAGAAATTCTTCTGAAAAACCCAAATTTCCTTAGGCCCAATCAGACCTCTTCCCAGCTATTCTGCCAACACTGTGGTACTCAAAACAACTACACCTCCGATATGCATTGGTGATCAAGTTGACTGTGCATCGGGTGCATATTCCTTTGAGTAGTCGCAATGATGGAAGTGTTCTTACTTCAGTTTCCGTGGGCAAATGTCTAGACTTTCGATCGACGAGTTACTCGTCTGATTCCTTCAGCCACTTCACGCCTGCAATGGTCTATTATCCCACGTCTATTCGACAATAGCATAACCTGTTAGTCACCTAGCTTTCCACAATGGTGGCCAACAATCTCTCTAAGTCTTCCGCAGCTGTAAGTCTATCGGCGGTCGAAAGCACTAGTTGCTGCAACGTCGGGGAAATAGTTGACTAAGCAGCCGCAATGGTGAGTCACCTTCATTGAACTTTTTTCGATTGGTGATGCAATCCACTAACATTTCTCAATGGTCGATGATCTCGTGCCTTAGAGAAAATTTGAATTTTCTCCTTTCCCTATATTCCGCGGCATCGACTCTTCCATCTTCTATTCATCGGCGATCCAAGTCACTATACTTCCTGTCGTTGCAGCGATCCAAATGACAACTTACCTCCTCTATGTTGACGATTGGCTATGTTATTGCGTCAGACAATTAGTCTTCTAGGCAGCCGCAACGGCGGAAAGTGATCTCACTGTGGGTTCCACGAACATGATCGGCTGCTGGACTTACTAACCATCGGGTGGATAGTGTCCTAGACTGCCACAACGGTGGATTCTCAAACCTTTAATGTACCCGATCCTTAATAACTTTCTGATGACCTTCTACTTAAACAAATTTTCAAATTTTCTTCTCATCGGCTGTCAGAAGTACTAATCTCTGCGGCATTGGCGGTTGAAGCCTCTATCCGTCGGAAGGATAGTTCCATCAGTAGCCGCAACGACGGCCCACCATCTTTGATCTTCTTCCGATCGACGGCCAAATCTACTGAGGCATAACCTGATCAACATCGGTAGTCTCTTCTTGTCGAAAGGCTAATGCTCTAGGCTTCCGAAATGGCGGGCGTACGAACCACTAACTTCCGTCGATCCAAATATCTAACTGTCATCGATCACCGATGGCCTCAACACTTAGACAATTTTTGAAACTTTCTTCTTCTGTCAGTGAAAAATTTCTCTATCTTTCATTGACTCTGTCGGCTCCATAATCCACTAACACCTCGGCATCGGTGAGTGGAATACTAAAGCATCTGTGGCTCATCATCTTCGATCCTTTCCCGATCGACGATCCAATCCGCTAATGTTTTTCGATCGACGAACCGATTTTTGACCAGCATTGGTAGTCGGAGCTTCTCCCTGTCAGAAGACTAGTGTTCTAGGCTTCTGCAATGGCGGATGCACAAAACACTATCTTCTTTCGATAGCCGACGATTTCGGGCCTTAGAAATTTTTTTAAACTTTCTTTACGGCGTCAGCGGTTGGAGGCCTTACCCGTCGGGAGCATTATGGTCTAGCCATCTGCAACGGCGGGTGCTCGATCAACTATTTTTCGTCGACGTCGATCGACGGTCTGAACAATAAAATTTTGTTGGCGCTGAAAGTCAATATCGGGTGTTTCTTCCACTACATCGAGCCGGTGTTTCAGCGGTCTTCGATTGATCTTCGCCGAAACTGTGGCTCCGACATCCACTAAGTTCCACCGATGACCAATGAAAACTTAGAAAATTTTCCGCAATTTTCTTCCAACTGTCCTCCGTCAGGTGTGTTTCCACCTAGCTCTCCACTGCATCGGACGTCCGTCCCACTAAGTTTTTCGATGAACCGACAGTTCAAACACTTAGACAAATTTGTGAATTTTCCAGTCATTCACTGATTTCTTCTGGGCAAAAGGCAACATGCCCCTGCTAGATGGTTCTTCATGGCCCATAGAGGCCCATGCTGCAACCTGCAAGCTCTGATACCACACTGTAATGTCCCCGAACCTCTGACCGACGAAGAGGACGCTACCATGGTGTTAACCATCCGGGCTAAGAGCCCCATGAACATGTACATTCATAAGATGCTGAAGTGCTGAAACAAAATGATTGAACTAGAACATGCCTACATGATTATTTATCATACACCGGTAGCAAACATACGTTCATACAAGTATTCAACATGTTCATTATAATCATTAACAGTAAATAGGATTGCAGAAGTAAAATAGACAAGATTGCTTATCTTATAAAGAACTCATTTCGTAACCCACTACGTCGCTGCAACGTTCCACCCAACCATAGGCCAGCGTGCTCCTTAATCTCTCAGCAATGCTGCCACCCCCGAGTTGGGCATGATTCTCCAAGGAATAAGGAACAAGCAGGCTTACACATAGCCAAGGATACACAAAACACAGCCAAGCCAACACAGTTGGTTTATCAGGCCATCAAGGGGCTGGGAAAGGTTAAATGCTAAGCTAGTGAGCCCATTAGAGAGCTAGGAACACCTACACCAGAACTAGCCTGACTTCTAAGACACCCACACACACCCAACACAAGGAATCAGTCCCTTCTTTGCTACACAGTCCCTTGGGCCCTGACTTCCCTTCTAGTGCTATTCAGGGGTTATGGAGAAGAAATCCATCCCTCTAGCTCTGTCTATATGGTTTCCAAAAACACCAGGTTTATCAAGCAAAACAAGCCCCCATCCCCGCTCCCAACATAGTCTGAAGACCAACCACTGCATACACGTAGTCACACAAGCGATTCACAGCTTGGTTAAGGAAAACAACTTCTGAGTCGTTCTTGGCCCTATCGTGGCCAAAAACGACTCCAAAACAAGCAGATTCCACTATGTGTAAAAACGTGAATGACAACTGAAAAACGACTCCCCTCCTAGCTGCGTGAGATCAAATAGAAAAGATGCTTGTGCGTGAGAATGAACAGACTACCGTCCCTGCGTGAGGATGAACATACAATGGAGAGAATGGCGTAGTAGTGAGAATGGGGAGTTCGCTGGAGTGATGGCGGTGGTTGTTTTTCCTTGCCAACATGAGGTCAACCTGCTGGTGGAGTGTGCATGTGGGCAAGGACTGACAGTCCTGCCACACTCCACTCCCAGCCATAACAGCCCCAACTAACAGCAGCAGTTTTTAATGGTGGAAGTTGGGTAAGACAAGGGAAGGTGACAGATGGATTTTTTCCCCATTGGTTCATGGTTTAACAATTCCCCCCCTTATTCTTGGGAAAATCATGCCCTTTTAATTATGGTTGCAATGAGCATAGCTGGTTGGGTTCATTTAATTAAAGATGCATATTTACATGATAACAAAACTTGATATATGTCATATACCACGATAGACCATCGACAACGACTTTGTTTTCCCAAACATAACACAACTAAATCGATGGTGGGGCTTTTGCCTTTAGCTCCACACCACGATTCATTACAATATATACATCATGTACATTTAATGCAACAGGGTCAAAACCAAGGTGTTACAGATTTGTTTGCTGAAGAAATTCCAGGTCCTAAATCGGGTGAAGGCTGGGTGACTCTGTCTATTCTAACAATGCCCAAAGAGGTAAAGTCTTCGTTGTGAATCCCATACTTTTTATTTTTGGTTTGATGGACAGCTTTAAGAAAAATTTCTTTTTGTTTTAATTTTTGAAGTTTTTGTGTATGCAGGAGGTAATAGAATGGTCCTCTGCAACAAGATCTTCACTGGAAGTTAAAGGGGATACACTTCAACCAGTAAGACTCGTGGTCTTTCATTTTTGTGGCTCTGTGGACAAACTGGGTGTCTTAGTGTGTGTTTAAACCAACATAGATTCAAATCCTAGGCTCTATCAAGCACCAATATGGATCAAATCTCTCGAGGTGCAAACATTTTCTTAAGTATTGCACTGAAGGATATATCTTTGGTGCATCCTATATATAGCCATTTATTTTATTCAAACTAAAAGGCACATCTTTTTATTTAAGGTTGACATATAATACTTTTATTATTAATATTTAATTTTAATTTATGGCGACATATAATATTTTTTATATTTTTTATTTTGTTAGGAACGAACATTATAACATCTCCCCCATACATGGTTTTAAAACCATGTACAAGGCCCTCCTAAAACCATGAGTTGGTTAGGAGTCCTTGCACATGGTCTTAAACCATTTGCAAGGCTCTCCTAAACCATGTACAATAAAACCATGGGTTGTTTATGAGGCCTTGCGCATGGTTGTAAAACAATTTGCAAGGCCCTCTTAAACCATGTACAATAAAACCATGGGTTGTTTAGGAGGCTTTGCACAACATTTTGTTTCGGATAATTCAATTTTTTTTTTGTTAGGTAGGAACATTACAACATATCCCCCATATTGTGTTGTTTTTTGTGACCGACATTTTGTGGATAATTAAATTTTTTATTTTTTATTGGTTTGCTAGGTAGGAACATTACAAAATTTCGACCATATTAGGTTGTTTTTGTGGCCGACATTTATTTTGGCGAATAATTAAAATTTTTATTTTTTATTATTGTGTTAGTAACAAACGTTATGAGGTCAACAAACGTGACAAGATCTCCCTCATGACAAATGGTACAAGATCTCCCTCATACTGGGTTGTAGAGCGCTCTCGACGCAATAACCTTCGTAGATTCAGGGTTTATCTCTATTTCTTGTTCGTTGTGATGAAAGTGATAAAATTACTTTGGTATAATTTGAACTAGATCCTCTGTGGAGTCTTAAACTACTATTCCACTCTTGAAAGTTATAATGTATTTGTATTTCATTTTGGTTACCTATTTTGTTACTATAATGATATTTTCTCTTAACTCTGTAAGAACCTGTGAGGGTTTCATTACTATAACCTTGTTTACTAAGTGACTGCGTATACTGTGGGTAATTTCCTGAACTCGGTAATGTAAATGATTTTGTTTCCTGTGGATTCTTACAACTATGCCACTTTTTAATGTATTTTAATTTGTAACATTTGTAACATTCGTGATATTTCTTTTTGATATTGTAATGTAAAATCCTGAGGTGACTTCATTTTTGCGCTATATTTGTTTTATTCTTTATACAATCTGTGAATAATTTGTGAATAAATAAAGTATGGTTGTGAGGCCCCTTATTTAAGGATTGGTTTGTATAAAGGCTATAAGACCCCCATCCATGATGTCAACTGTTTAAATAAAATATATTAAAGGTTTTCATTAAAGTTTTTAAAAGACTCTTGAGGGTTCATGGCAATATTGTAGCTTCATTCAAATATTTGTAAAGAAAGAGTACAACTATGTGAGTGCCGTGTATATATTTTTACTGTCAATATATTTTATTGTTAGACATGTATTACTATTTCATTTACTGGATATTTGCAATGTATAAGTTTAACTGTAAATATTTCTCTGAGTTTTTTTAGTTTTTATGAAACCCTAAAATCCGTCATAAGGTCTTGTAAGATTGTAACATAATGTGAAAAAGATGATTTTTACCTTAAGCATTTGTTCTTGGAAAGAAGATATTGACCATAAAACCATGGTCAAATAATCTATTAGATTTTAATCTTAGTATCAAGGGTTATAGCCTGTAAGGCATTTTCAGTTACTATATTGGATATTAAAACGTTTCCCTCAAATAACAAGTTGTGGAATCTTTAAGAACTTATTAGTTAGTAAAACCTCTTTAACCGTTTATTCTAGATTATAAACAAAGGGGTGTAAGGTCACTGTCATAAATGAATTATCTCAAAGGGCCTTAGTAGCTTGTAAAATTCCCTTGTGGGTTTCACAGTTGGAAACCTGACCTTGCATATCATTAATTTGGCCTTAGAGTTTAGTTTTAAAATGATTTTTGGCCTTGAGTCTATGCTTAACTTGTTGTTCTCTTGATAGAAATCAATAAGGCCATACTCTATTTATAATTTATGAAACCATTATTAGGTTGTTTAGTTTTTTTTACTAGGAAAGATACTGTCTTCCTTCCGGCATTGGTTAACGGGTCATAAACTTGTGTATAAATTTTACTAGAAAAGAAAAATAATCCCTAAGGCTGTTATGCAATTTTTCTTTTGTGATTGAGGCCATCACAGATATACAATACCAATATGGATTACAATCTATAAAGAGTGTTGTGTCGTGGCAATAACTTGACTTGGTATTAAATAATTGATAAATTAGGAGACTGGGCTATGATGACCCTATAATATCTAGCTCGATTACTATTGTTATTTTTAAACTCTGATTATCCTAATCATTTCTAGAGTTTGAATTTCTTCTGCATAAATTTATTTCTTGTTACTATTCCAACCCTACTTAGTTTACATAGCTATCTATGAGTTTTGTTCTTTAAATGATTTAATAGTCTTCTATAAATATATATACATATATCTATATAAGTACTCGTATTAAAATATTTA
The DNA here is from genome assembly GCA_001517045.1 of Pseudotsuga menziesii. Taxonomy (NCBI): domain Eukaryota; kingdom Viridiplantae; phylum Streptophyta; class Pinopsida; order Pinales; family Pinaceae; genus Pseudotsuga; species Pseudotsuga menziesii. Next base: position 65,243 of record LPNX010405649.1, on the reverse strand, counting down.
AAAGTTAGTGATCTCTATATATGTTCACTAAGGAACCTATACGGAGATAAATATATCTATTTAATTCTAACAAAAGTATTCCTACTAATACTAACATCATAGTACATTGAAAATGGCCCAAAGGTAGAGGCACTGAAAGAATTATAAAGAGAGAAAATGAAAGGAACATCCATAAACTGAGATGTACTTCACAAGATAATTAGATCAATATATATAAACTCGAATCTTTAAGCAAAAAGGACTATATCTTTTCCTACTCTTTAGAACAATTTTCAAATAGTTTTCAGATCTAGAGTACATAACATATCCAATCATTCCATTAAATTTATTGAACATAATTCAAATAAATATATAGATTCAGAAATTAAATAATAGTTAAACCTGGATGATATGCAGAAAAGGGCACAAACACCCAAGGGAGACTGTTCCACCCAACCTTCTCCTAAATTAGCCAATAATTACTTGCTTAGGACCCCCGAGCCTATTCACTAAACCACTAGGATGAATATCTCTGAATATAGCCCACACAACAAAGTTACTGCAACTTTGCACTTAGTAGCAGAATTATCTTAGCAAAGCACTTTAGCTATCCCCTCATCAAATTCCTTGTGTGCCTGAATTTTTAGTTTATAGCAGACACAAGGTTCATTCAACGAGGAACTTAAAATGAGTAGTGAGATTCCTGCTCCATTTGATGGTTTATATAAGATTGCCTAGGTCTTTGGGTCAATTTTGGAATTGAATGAGCCACCATCTCAGTTCCCCCCCTCTCAGGGAACATGGCCACAATTTTAGGGATTATGCTTCCTGCAACAGCTAGAAAGTGAATGATAGTGCTGCCACAACCAGCCTTCTAAAGCTGCTCATTCCTCCTAGTGGGTTAGTGAACACTCATTTAACAGTCTCCTTTGGATAGGTGTCTCCTTTATTTAATTATTAAAATAAATAATTGTTCAATTATAGTCATCCTTGAACAACTTGATCATAAACTTTATAATAAAATTTAACATAATTCTTTTTCTTAAATAAATAATAAATATTTTTTTTCCAGTTTTGGGTATGTTACAACAATTCATACTAGCGATGGTGAAGGCGATGACTTTGAGGTTGATACAAGGGAAGAAAATTTCCACAATATTAATGAGAATGAAGTTATTAATAGGTTTATCCATGACACATTTGTTGTCACAGATGACAATGCACTTATAGAAGAAATCTATGAAAATATTCATGATGTACCTCGTATTGATAAGCCAAAAAAACCCTTATCAAAGAATCAAATTCAAGTCTTCTCTCTGCTCTTTTGTTGCTAGTCAACTTGAAGGTAATGCATGATATTTAAAACATATGAATGATATAGTTGTTAATTTATAAATAAGATTTATCTTTATGTAATTGCAATTGATTATTTTTTATAAATATCATTGTAGTATATAGGTTATTAATTACTATTTTTTTAGTATATAGTCTAGTAATTACGATTGTTCTATATAAACTAGTAAATCCATATCTAATATCTAATGAACAAATTACAAAAATACATATACAACCTTAGATCATTTTGAAAAAAATCTTAAAATGCAACAATAATGTATGAGAAATGAGTAACAACATTTCAAACTAGTCACACAATTTCTAGAACCCAATGCAAAGAATACAAATAATTTGGAAGCATTCGATGCATCCAAAACAATCACACAACAATCATATACAAAGTGTTTTAATCGAAAATCTATGAGCTCTTGTAAGTTATTAGCACATAACTTCTTCCATATTCCAAATTGTTGTTACTTTTATGTTTTACTTATAAAGAAATGAATTACACCAACATCTATGAAATTTATATAAACTTCTTTAAAACAAATTTTATTTCTTATTTATAAATAAAAGTGTAACATACCCAAAACTGAAAAATAAATATATATTATTTATTTAAGTAAAAACATTATGTTAATTTTTATTCAAAAATTTTATGACCAAGTGGGTCAAGGATGACTGTAATTGAAGAATTATTTATTTTAATAATAATAAAAGGAGACACCTATCTAGGTGAGACTGTTAAATGAGTGTTCACTTACCCACTAGGAGGAAGGAGCAGTTGTAGAAGGCTGGTTGACAAGTGGCAGCACTAGCATTTCACTTTCTAGCTGTTGCAAGAGCATAATCCCTAAACAAAATGGTCAATTTCCCTTAGAGGGGAAACTGAGATGGTGGCTCATTTAATTCCAAAACTAACACAAAGACCTAGGAAATCTTATATAAACAAGCAAATTGAGCAGGAGGCTCACTACTCATTCTTATTTCTGAGACAATGAACCTTGTGACTGCTACGAAATGAAAAGTCAAGCACACAAGGAATTTGATGAGGGGATATCTCAAGTGATTTGCCGAGTTAAGTCTTCTATTGAGTGCTAAGTTGCAGAATTCTAATGCGTGGTAGAGTTATTCATCCTAGTGGTTCAGTGAACATGATCGGGGGTCCCAAGAAATTAACTTTGGCTGCTTCGGGAGAAGATTGGATGGAACAGTATCCCGTGGGTGTTTATCTCCTTTCTGCAATCTATTCGGGTTCAATTGCTATTAAATTTTTGAATTTGTACTTTCATTTGGAACATACTCAGGAAACTGTAATTAGGCTGATTGAATATATTATAATCTCTTTATATGAATGATGTTAGGAACACTATGTTTATTAGTTTTCAATTTAAGGGATATATCTATTGTTTTAGTATTCTTTGTAAAAGTATTTCATAATTTAAACAATGTTCTTTTTGTATCAGTTTTAGTTTGTTTCTATAGGTATTACAAACTATTAAAATGTTAGTAATAGGGACATAATATGGTAGACTAAGCGTAGATCCAATTTTCCTCCTTAATACTTTTGTTTACAATAATCTTTCCAGGATAAGTGTCATGTGTCTATAAAACAAACTCTAGAGTTAATCTAAATAACTAGGGTTCTAAATGAACATAAATAACTAAGCTAGTTTCACATAAGGGAATCTTAAGCTCAGTTCCTTAACAATTAAATTGTTTAATAACACCAATTTGAGATTATTGATAGACTGTAGCACTGGTTACAAGCTCTAGTTCATGCTGGTGTTATTTATGTAGTATTTCGCTTGCAGAAGGAAGTTACAAACAACCTTAGGGTTTATTAATTTTTGAAACAATATTGTTAGTTAAAAAAAGTAAAAATTATTTTCAACAGTAATGGAAGTTTACCCATAGTCTCATGGCCTACTAAGATTATCTTTAAACAAAGTTAAATACTAAACTATAAAGAGCTTCACACAGCATGACGAAACCCTAGAATCTTTTTATGACTAAATTCATTACCTCTACACAATCAACTGACCTTATGAGCTTTTATTTTTTTATAAGCTGAAATATTATCAAGAGAGGCCTCATGACCAATCCATCATATTATAAGTGTTTACCAAAACCCTGTTATTTATCAAATGAAGAAAAATGATTGTGTAACAACTAAATCAATATTTAAAAACCATAACTACAACGCATCTCGCTACCCAAGTTTAACAGTAATAATTATTGTAATAGTTTCCGCTACATTGTTTAACTAAAGGAATCTTATGGCCACATTACGGCTCTTCCTAACCCACGCAGAATAAATTAACAGTCAAAGTCTTTTAACAGAGGCTTTAGGGCTATCTTCTTCTAGTATCTATGACAGTAAATCCTTCTATTCATAATTACTATGCAAACTATAAAACGTTGAGTAAGACTGATACACAAGGTCGTATTGATGCCACATTGTTAGCAGGTCTAAACACACCAGATATTTTATGTCTTTTTCCTCATAGGATTCTATGCCACGGCCATAATCTTTCAGTTAACTACTAGTGTAAATCATAAAACGATGTTTAGGCTGTAAAACAACCCTAAAAGTTATTAACATTATCAAACCCTTTTACATTTACATTTCGGCTTCACTGTCAAGATAGTTTTACAATTGGTAAATAAAGTAGAAGAATGGTTAAAAAAAATGGAATTCTTGGTAACAGACAACATCCATTTCGTTAAAACAAAGAAATGAGTTTTCACAAACCTCGTGGGAATTGTTCCACATTATATCCATTAAAATACCAAACCTAGTAATAAAGTTACAATAGTGGTTTTCTAAAGCCCAAAGACAAAACTACAGAGTAAAGGCTCACGGTCGCAGTGTTGTGCACTGTAAAAGCAACTAAGCTACGAAGCCCTCACGGGTCAACAAACTGAAGGTTTTCACATAGATACAACTGGCAGAAAGATTATAGAAGTATTTTTAAACACCATATCTTCCAAAATAAAGTGGCATAGTCGCAAGACTCCACAGATAACATTTTAGTTACATTCTAGAATATACACAGCCAGTAGTTTCTAAAACAAAAGGTTGCAGTCTCTAAAACCTTACACATTTTTACAGTATTAAACAATTTTGGGAACCCAAAAATAATATACAGAGTAGCATAGTCATTTAAAGAGTGATAAAAAAAACCTTACAGTAACACTACCTACATTACCAAAGTCATGTTACCACTTTCATAACCATGAATAAGAAAACAAAGATAAGTCCCAAAACCTCGGAGATTATTAACAGAAACCAAGAGATCCATATTATCCACAGAGCCATGATAAGGTAAGAGTACGAGTCTTACCAGTTGAAGGTCTCCTCAATCAACATCCAATGTAGACCTCTTTGTTATTTCTTGTATGCACAAATTTCAGAGGTTAAAACAAGAAAAGAAGGATGATCTTAAAAGCTGTCGTTTGAAAAAAGTATACAGTATAGCTTTAACATTACCTTCTTAGAACTAGATAGAGTCACATCGCCTTCTCCAGTTTTAATATTTGGACTTCAACAACTAGCGAATCAACCTCGATCAGTTTTTGAAAGGGATGAGGGTCGAGCTCTGCTCTTCCTCCATCTTTGTTCTCTATCTCTAGTGTTATAGATCCAAGTAGCAAGAAGAAGATAATGTTTACAGGGATATCATAAAAACCAAACAAGGCACCATCAAAATGATGGTTTTGACTTTCAAGGTTCATTAAACACCTAGGGCTTCACTTTATGTCCTTTTTCTACGGAGGAGTAGTTATAATACAGTCACATGGATTGCACAAGGATTGCGTTATGACTCATCCTTCGTTAGCAGTTGTCACCATCAAAGGGTTAATGCCTGAGTCAACCATCCCATAAACTTCAAAACCAATTTCGATGGATAAGTCCTTACCTTGGAGTTAAGATTATGATTTAACTTTGTATTAAAGTATGGACTAGGAGCAAGTGATGTGATAAAACCTTGGTGCCCCTTTTTGTTTGAGCTTGAAGTATTATAGTCTAAGTTTCTTTTCCAAAGTCAAGGGTGAACTATTTAACCTGCACTAAGGAAATACAAATTTTTATGCGTTAGCCCCGAAGGCTAAGTAAGACTACGATACTTACTTATCAGCTCTTAATAAAATGAAGAAAAAAAATAAATGCTTTCTATGATAATACTTTTGATAGTATGCATAAAAGTAGTGTGTGCCACAAGTTATCAACAACCAATATGTATGACATAGTATCGACCAAATATTGTACAAAAGCATAATAACGATGAACTTAAACATAATAGAGAAACCTTGCAGATTACTAAATCCCTTAACTTTATGACATAAGTCTAAGAAGTATAACATCTCTCTAAATATTTTCTAGAAACTTTTGATGCTACATGCAGTAAATAATAATTTATTTATTTAAGAAATTTAGGGGTGTTACATGTGGTATTAGAGCGAGTTTCCAAACACTAGGCCTGATTGGCTCACTCGCAAATAAGTAAGAAAATAAATATACTAATTTTATTTTTCATTTATTTCTGTACATAAATATAAACTCTGTTTTGCAGGAAAAATGGAAGGTGTTGAAGCATTTGCTGAAAATGGCTCTCAGCTCAACCACCCTATCAGCTTTTATGTAGACCTGAATAATACAGAGTTACTCCAAACAGTTAAGGAGTTAAAAGAGGAACTACAAACTGTAAAAATAGACAATGAAAGAATTCTAGAAATGAATCAAATGCTACTAGACAATATGCATAACAAAGGAAAAGATAAACGAAATGTTTATGAAACTGATTCTGAAACAATGTCTTACAAACATGAAGGAAAGAAAGAAAAATATTTTGATAGTGAATCTTCTTCATAGGTTAGTGCAAGATCACGTATGGGAAGGCATAATTACTTAAGTGATAGTAGTGAAAGTGACTATAAACCTAGGAGAAGGAAGTATAAACCCTACGAAGAAATTTATGGGGAATTCAAAAAAATAAAGCCTCCCATGTTTAACGAGGAAGTAGAGAAAGGTGAAGAAGAAGAAGCTTGGCTGTCAAGAATGAAGAAATATTTCCATATTTACAACTATTCTGACATACTAAAGGCCAGGATGACTATTTACAATTTGACAGGAAAACATGATATCTGGTGGCAAGATATAAAAAGGGTCAAAAATATTAAGGAGAAGTACCTAACCTGGAGAGTTTTTAAGAAGTATTTTAAAAGGAAGTTTTTATCTGAAAAATACTACGAGGAAAGAGCTAAGGAGTTCTATGAATTAAAATTGGGTTCCATGTCAATGAAAGAGTTAAGCATTAAGTTTCTAAGTCTGTTAAGATATATACCCTACATAATAGGTGAAAATCCTAAAATACAAATATTTCTAAGTTGTCTGCCCACTAGTTTCAAAGATAGGATTGAGTTTGATAACCCAAAGACTCTTGAGGAAGCTATGAGAAAAGTTGATTTCTGTTATGAACAGAGTAAGAAAAGAGAAAGTCTACTTGATTGGAAAACTAAAAAGACAACTCATTTTGAACAAAGAAGAAGAGGGTTTATGTCAAACCAACATTTTGGAAATAAATCTCAGAATTTCTCCAAGAATAACTATCAGAAAACTGATTTTAAGAGTAAAGTACCACATAATACTATAGCATCAAAAAGTAGCAATATGCCTGATAACTTTTTTAAAAGTAATGAACAAAGGGAACCTGTCAAATGATGGGAATGTCAAGGACTGCATTATGCCAAATACTGTCCAAACCAGAAGAGGAAATATAGCAACATACACACTATCCAGGAAGAGGAAACAGTTGGAGATGTGGAAAATGAGATGCCCAGGATAAATGCATCTTTGGAGAACAGATAGGTGGACCATCAAACTGCCATGGTGGAAGTGCAAGGTATGATACAAAATCAGACTGTTTCTATCTTAATTGATCCAAGTGCTAGTTTAAGCTATATTTATCCTAACATAGTGGAAAAATGCGGTTTTTCTTTTAAAAAAAATGAAAAATCCTTGCTGGTCTAGTTAGCTACAGGCACTAAAAGAAAGGTGGTCAATTATGTTGAAAATTGTAATTTTCTTATGAGTCGGTTTGAAACTCAGGTCAAGTTAAATGTGTTACCAATATGATCTTATGATGTCCTAATAGGAATGGATTGGCTTGAAAAACACCAAGTGATTTTAAACTGTTTTCAGAAAACTTTTACTTGTTGGAATAATGAAGGAGAAAGAATTACTGTCACAGGAAAACCTAGAAAAATATCTATTAGACAAATTTCAGACTTACAGATGAAAAATGTTGTAAGAAAAGGCTTTAAAGTCTTTGTTGTACACATAATAAATAATGAACAAATTGGTAAAGAAGATAAACCAATATTTGAGGATATTCTGATCCTGCAAGATTTTGTGAATGTATTCCCAGAAGAAATTCCAGGATTACCTCCTAAAATAGATCTGGATTTTACAATCAAACTAGTACCGAGAGCGATACCTATTTCGAAAGCTCCCTCTCGAATGAACATTTTGGAGATGAATGAATTAAAATTACAATTACAAGAATTAATAGACAAACATTATGTAAGACCAAGTGTATCCCCTTGGGGATCACCGATATTTTTTGTTAAAAACAAAGACAATACTTTACGTCTATCACTAATACATAATATCAAAATTGCGATGTTTTTTCTTTGCAATTTCCTCGTTTCGTCATCTCAATTGTGACAATAATGATCGTGATGTTTCGTGGCACTTATTTCATGGATCTAATGATGACATTTCTAAGTCGTCGATATAGAGATGAAAACTAGGTGCCACGTGTATTCTATACAGTGGCCTTGAAATTGATTTTTTTAATTCATTTTCTATGTTTCATCGCTCTATCAACAAAGTTGTTGTCCCTATAATGACGAAAATATGGAAAAAAACTGCTAGGAAAAATTTTGTTTCCACGCAAAACTGTGGAACAATTTTGACGAACGTTTGTCTAGATATTGACGAATTCTAGAATTTGAACAAAAATTTCTTCCACGCAAAACTTTGGAAAACCAATCTCTATCGATGAAATCTGCAAGTTGAATGGTAATTTTTCCACAAAACTTCGTCTCTATAGCGACGGTATTCGTGGAAATCCACCCGAGGTTTCAACGGTTTTGCAATACCTGCGACAAAAGTTCATCAATATTGTGACGAAACCTGGAGGTTTAAAAAAAAATCTAAAAACCGTGGAAAGGCACCTTCCTTTCCACGGTTTTAGATCTTCAATAAGTGCTTGTGAAAAAATACATACTATATTTTAACGACAAAGAAATGGATAAAATATAACATAGGAAAGGTGATTTATAGAAAAGAAATATATCAGGAAAGTAAGATATGGGAAAAAACATATTGAAGTAAAAGGGAAAAAAATAAATGGGAAGTTTAGGGGGGATCAGGTCAAAAAGTGTTAAATGGCTCTAAAAAATAAGGCATAATGATTTAAAAAGTGCCCAAAAGTACCCAAAGTGGCCCTAAGCACCCTAATTATTGCCTCAAAAACTGTTTTCCCATTAGGCACAAATTCATAATAATTGGCTAAAATACATAATTAGAGCCTAAAGTGGCACCTCTTAGAGCGTATTCTATGACAAGGTAGGAGGGTACATCTATAAAAATAGCATCGATAAAATATGTTGTAAGAACCATAGGGGTCATATAAACATTAATTAAAAGATATTCTAGGCACCACCGAGAGGTGATTTCTATGATAAGGTAGGGGGTACATCTATAAAAAATACCATCGATAAAAGACGTAGGCACCACTGGGCTTGGATCAAATTATTGTGATCCAAAATTACGTTAATCTCCTTGGGGCTTAAAGGTCCCACAATGGCTTGGAAGGTTGTCTACAGATCTTGGAATAATCCCATAGAGGCCTGTAGATACCCGCAAAAGCTTAAAGAAGCCCACAAATCAGAAGTAAAGGAAGCCCATGTTTTGAAGATGAAGGGAGCTAGAGTTTTGAAGACTAAGGAATATCGCAGGTGTAAATGAAGCCATAGAAGGTCAAGGCCACAATTTTTGGAAGAGATGAAAATGAAAAAATGATCCTTCTTATGCAACCACCTCAAGCATGGCCAAAATCGGTCAAAGTTAGTACCAAATATGCCCAAAAGAAAAAAAATTCCCTTGAGCACATGATAGGAAAGAGACATGTTAATCAACAAAAAATTGACAACTTATTTCTATTCTTTTACCATGCATGATCTCATATAACAAAAAATTCATCATAGATCACCTTTTGGCATTGATCAGAAACTGGTTGCATAGTTGAGCATACAATTTGTAGTTTAGAAACCATATCATAATTTCCTTGGAGACACTCCTCGTGGAATATCATCAGTTGCTATACTACATGTGAATAGCTGCTAGTGATAATTCATCATACTACAAAAAACTTAAGGTGCATTAAATTCGTCTTTATTGAAAAATAAAAAAATAATAAAAAAATAACTCAACCCCTAGGGAAAAAGAGTAGTTGTTCACCTGGAAAATTTGTGTAGAATCTTTGTAGTGCCAACTGGTGGTGAGTTGTTTTGATGTTTCTCATTATTGGAAGAGGTGAATATGAAAAGTTGATCCTTCTTATGCAACCACCTCAAGCATGGCCAAAATTGGTCAAGTTAGTATCAAATATGCCCATAAGATAAAAATGTTAGATTTTTAACATTAAGCTAGCATTATATTAGGATATTTTAACTCAGAGAATAACAAGCACAACAATCAAACACAAGAGACAATGAACATAGTGTTTTTCCTCGGGGAAACCATAAATGAAGAAAACCCTTCAACTTCCTCAGAGATAGAATCAACACCAAAAGTAAAACCCCAAAACAGTAATATGATATCCCGACAAGAGTAACCTCTTTCTTCCTAGACCCAGTGCCTTCTTCTTCCTCAGCTATGTGCTACAACTGAGTGTGAGTGAGTGTGTGATAAATAGAGAGGATAGCTCTCTATTTATACTAATTCCCAACTTGACAAAACCCTACTATGGCTAACTTCACTAGGTGATTCTAACAACCCTAGTGCCCCAGAACTGCGGGGATTTTAACCCTTAACCAATAGGAGGGTTACCCACAATGACTTGAAATTAATTGTTTACATTATAGAACCTATCGATAGGAACATCAGGGCATGACATGAATCAAGTACATTACAGACACATCCCAGAATAAACATCGGGTTAAAATACATAAGAAATACAAGTGAATACATTCCGAAGTTACAATTACATCAACACTCCCTCTTAACTAGGAAGGTATTCTCTCGACACAATTTATCAGCATAAGTATTCTTCTCTGTATCATCTGGATCATCATCGAGTCCTTGTCATCTTCAAGTCATCTTCATCTTCAAGTTATCTTCATCTTCAAGTCATCTTCGTCATCAGATCTGGATGATCATTGGATCTGGATCATCATCAATGGATATGGATCATCATCACTAGATCTGAATCATCACTCGAGTTGGATCATCACTGGACATCATCACTGGATCTGGATCATCACTCAATATGGATCATCACTGCTAGATCATCATCACTGGATCATTACGGGTGCTATCTCATGATTCTTCTCGTCACAGGAAGTTCTACAGATCTAGCCCTTTTTCATGCTGGTTGTAGGCCTAGCCTCCATGTAGGTCTTATTCAGTGCTTATATCTAACCCTAAGTTATAATGGCCCGCCCAGCACTTATATCTGACCATGAGAGGAACACATCCAACACCATGTCAAAAAGGCACGCCCAACACTCACATTTGACCATGATAGGAACCAATCCAGTCATGTCAGAAAGGCCCAACACTTACATTCACCAACATTATAGGACACAACTACTATCATCTATGAAAAGGCACAACACTACATTCACCACCATGATAGGACACACCTAATATCACCTGTGAAAAGGCTCAGCACTTACAACCACCAGCATGATAGGACACAACTACTATCATTTGTGGAAAGGCACAACACTCACATCCACTAGCATTGTAGGACACACCTACTACCATATGTAGAAAGGCACAACACTTACAATCACTAGCAAGGTAGGACACACCTACTACCATATGTGAAAAGGCACAACACTCACATCCACCAGCATGATAGGACACACCTACTATCATCTGTGGAAAGGCCAACACTCACATCCACCAGCATGATAGGACACACCTACTATCATCTATGGAAAGGCTCTACACTTACATCTGATCATGTGGGAACCAATCCCTCAATCACATCAGAATGGAACTCAGTCCCAGACTGAGGATTCCTGGTAACTGACCAGGTGCCTCCATTCAAAGAATGGCAACAAACCTTATATATGATCAAGTGGGAACACATCCCTCAATCACATTAGAATGGCCATGCGCTCACATCTAACCATGTGAGAACACATCTCATAGTCATATCAGAATGGCCCTCAGTCCTAGACTGAGTATTCCTGGTAACTGACCAAGCACCTCCATTCCAAGAATGGCAATAGCCCTTATATATGATCATGTAGGAACCAATCCTACATTCATATCAGAATGGCTAGCACTCATATCTGACATGGAAGGTACCAATCCTCTTACCATGACAGAATGGCTCAACCCTTACATCTGACCATGGAAGGAACCAATCCTCTCACATGTCAGAATGGCTCACAAACTCATCACTTCCCCTTGGAAGGAACCTCGATTTGGAGAACACCAAGCTACTTCCTGAAGTACTCAAACTTCACTCTGTCTAATGGCTTCATCAACATGTCAGCTATCTGTTCACCCATCGCAACATATTGGAGCTTCACTACTCCCCTCTGCACCATATCCCTAATATAGTGATACTTGATCTCGATATACTTCTACTTGTCATGGAACACCAGGTTCTTTGACAACTTCACATGACTCTACTTGGCACAATATATACAAGTAGCATCCAACTGGACATCAAATAAATCATACAGTAGCTTCCTTAGCCATACTACCTTACAACTAGCTGAACAAGCTGCGACATACTCTACTTCAATTGTACTCAGTGCCACACATGATTGCTTCCTGCTAAACCAAGAGATCACACTTGATCCCATATTGAAGCAACACCCTGAAGTGCTCTTCCTATCGATGGCACTACCTGCCCAATCTGAATCAACATAACCCACCAGGTTAATATTCTGATTCATCTGATACTTGAGCCCATAATCAACTGTACCCCTCAGGTACCTCAGAATATGCTTTGGAGCAATCAAGTGAACATGTCTCGGATCTGTCAGGAACTGGATCAAGGTGTTCACAACAAAGCAAATATTTGGTCTCGTGTTCGTCAGGTACATCAAGGACCCACTCATCTGACGACACATCGTAGCATCAACTACTTCTGATGAAGCATCACTCAATAGCTTTAGGTTTGATGCCACAAGTGTGGTCATGGTCTTGCAGTCCATCATCCCAAACCTCTTCAGGATCTCTACTGCATACTTCCCTTGTCTGAGGCAGATTCCATCCACATTCTGCCACACCTCCATGCCTAGAATATAATGCATCATACCCAAGTCCTTCATTTCAAAGTCGCCAGTAAGCTTCCTCTTCGTATCAGCAATCAATCCATCCATACCAGTTAAAAACAGATCATCTACATATAGTAGGAGCATCACTGGGTTTCCATCTTCAAACTTGTAGTAAAGGTTGGAATATGCTTTACTCTTGGTAAAGCCCAAACTGGACAGAAAGCTGTCAATTTTTCTGTACCATGTTCTGGGTTCCTGTTTCAAACTGTACAGGGATTTCTTCAATCTACACACATGAGACTCCCTGTCATGTGTCTCAAAATGGAGTGGTTGCTCCACATACACTTCTTCTTCTACTACACCATTCAAGAAAGCAGTCTTGACATCCATTTGGTGTATCTTCCATTTCATCACTGCAGCCAGAGAAAGTACTAATCTGATGGAAGTATATCTGGCTACAGGTGCAAAAGTTTCTTCATAATCTATTCCTTCTTTATGAGAGAAACCACGAGCAACAAATCTTGCTTTATATTTTTCTATGCTACCATCTGCAACATGCTTGATCTTGTAGATCCATTTGGAAGTTACAACAGACTTCCATTCTAGTCTTGGGACAACATCCCAAAAATCATTCTTCATGATCGATTGATACTCTTCGATCATAGCATCCTTCCATTTTTTCCATTCTGCCGCTTCTTCATAATTGGAAGGTTCTTTATCGATGAAATCACATAATAAAGCTACATATCCGGAGTAAGATCTAGTTCTCTTTCTTTCTCTATGATTCTCTTATGGAGCCCCATATCTTTCCACACCTTGGATAGCTTCTCATACCCAAGCAGGTTTCCTCTGATGAGGATTCTTCTCTTGAGGTTCTTCAAATTCTCGATCTTCTTCTTGAGTTTCTTCATTCATGGTTGTGTCATGAATTCTGGGTGCTTCTAATTCTTCATTTTCTTCAGTAGGTCTCTTTCTGGATTTGTTGTAAGGCAAGTCTTCATCAAATGTCACATCCCTACTGATGTTGATCTTCTTGAATCTTGGGAAGTATATTCTATAAGCCTTCGACCTTTCAGAGTATCCCACAAATATACCCATCTTTCATGAAGGATCTAATTTTTTCCTCTTCTCTTTTGGAATGTGTATGTACACTGGATAGCTGAATATTCTGAGATGGTTGAATTCTAGTTTCTTGCAGAAAAAAAATTCTTCAGGTGTCTTGTTCTTGAGTACTCTGTGTGGAGTACGGTTCTGTACATACACAGCTGTTCTGGTAGCTTCTGCCCATAGATGCATAGGAAGATCTTGATCATGAAGCATTGCTCTTGTAGCTTCCATGATAGTTCTATTCTTCCTTTCTGCAATCCCATTCTTTTGTGGATTATATGGAGTGGACAACTCCCTCTTAAGCCCCGAGTCTTTGCATAACTCTTTGAACTCATTTGATGTGAATTCTCCGCCATTATCTGATCGAAAGGTCTTGATCTTCTTTTCAATGTGGTTTTCAATCAAGGCTTTTAATTCCTTGAACTTGTTGAATACTTCATCTTTTTTCTTCATGAAGTAAACCCATGTCTTCCTAGAAAAGTCATCAATAAAAGAAACATAGTATACATACCCTCTTAGTGAACTTGATGACATTGGACCGCATACATCGGAGTGGATGATTTCCAATATTTCTTTTGCTTTTCTCTTGCTACTTGGAAATGTCTTCTTTGTGTGCTTTCCTTTCGCACATCCTTTGCAGACCCCATCATGTTTTGCTTGAATTTCTGGAAGATCTTCAATAGCTTTGCTTGCAAGTGGTAGTGCTATGTAATTAACATGTGCAATCCTTTTATGCCAAGGTTCATTTGGCTCTACTGTGTCATGGACCAAGGCTTGTTCTAGATGGCCCTTCAATTTGTATAAACCTCCTTCTTGTTCCCTAATCACAATTGCATCATTAATAGTCTTTCCCTATGGCCACATGATAACTTGTTAAATTGGCCATCTATAAATGCAACCCTCATTCCTTTTGCATCTAATGCAGATATGGAGAAAAGGTTCTTCTTTAGTCCCGGTACAAACAGTGCTTCCTTCATTGTCATAGAATTTCCAGAGTCTAGTTTATAGGAGGATTTCCCACTACCTTTTACTGGATACTGGTAGTCATCTCCAAGTTTCACCTTGTGTGGTGATTCATGTTCTGATAGTTTCACAAAGGATTCCTTGAATCCTGTCATATGTTTGGAAGCCCCACTATCTATAAGCTAATCATTACTTCCATGACTAATGTTTCCCGTGAGAGCGGAAATCAAAGCATATTCTTCATCAGTTGAAGAATTTTCACTATCATATCTAGTTCTCTTTGTGGAAGGTTCATCATTCTTTGTAGCATGAGCATGATGTCTTCTCTTGTTTCCCTTCTTCTTGTGAGAGACATTTTTGTTTCTAGGACATTCTCTAGCATAGTGTCCTTTCTCGTCACATGTATAACATCTAATTCTAGACAAATCTTTCCTAGTGTTATCTTTATGAAAGGGATTACCTCTAGGGTGATGAGAACTTCTTATGGTTTTCTTGGAGTGTATCGTGAGAGCTTGATCTTCACTTCCCATATTTTCTTCTCGAGATGTTATTCGAGCTTCTTCTTGAGAGAATTCTTCCCATAGTCTATTGAACTAGACTAACTTCTTTTTGGCATAGATTCCTTGAATAAAGGAGTCCCATGATCTAGGGAGACCATTCAAGGTGGTCATTACAATCTCTGCATTCTCCACTTCTTCATCTACTACTTCCATATGTTCCTTGATCTGAGAGACTCTTGTAAAGTAAGACTGGATGGTCTCTGCATTCTGGATCTTTACATTATTTATTTGGTTTCTCAGAGTCATCTTCTGGTTTATGTTCTTTCCTTCAAACAATTTGGTTAGGGCATAAAACAGAGCTTTAGGTGTCTTTAGGGAGGACACCTGTGGTATGAGGTGATCCTTTATTGAATCAACAATAATCCTCCTTTCCATAACCAAATTCTTCTTATGTAAGGCCTTAGCCTCATCTCCCTCTGGAACTGGAGCCTCCTCATTGATATAGGAGTCCAACTCATTTTCTTCCAAGACCAGGGAGATCCTATACTTCCACGCTCGGAATTTATCAGCTCCCTCAAGATTTTCATCAAGATTGGTATGATGAGACATATTAACTAAGAACCTCAAATGGAAATACAAAATATTTAGATCTTACTAGGTCAAGATGTCGGATCTGGATTTGGAGCTGAAATTCTGTAGTGCTAGTTTAGGAGCAGATTAGGGTTTTTTTTCTTCCGAAGTTCTATCCAACCAAATTCTTTGATCTTGATCTCTAAACTTTGATTTTGAGGAGGAGATCAATCTAGGCCTGGGATCACTGAAAAATTCCACTTTTGTGGAAAGCCCTGATTTTCGGTAGCAGTGTTGGGTCCAAACCTGAAAAACCTCAGAATTGGATTCTGCTTCGACAGAAATATGCACCATAGGGAGGAGAGTTATTCCAACCTTCTTTTTTCTGAAAATATGTGGAGAGAGATATACAAAGTAGGAAGCCCTAGTTCTCACAGATGCACAGTGTCTTCTTCTGAGGTTAGCTCTGATACCATGTTAGATTTTTAACATTAAGCTTGCATTATATTAGGATATTTTAACTAAGAGAATAACAAGCACAACAATCAAACACAAGAGACAATGAACATATTGTTTTTACTCGGGGAAACCATAAATGGAGAAAACCCAGCAACTTCCTTAGAGATAGAATCAACACCAAAAGTAAAACCCCAAAACAGTAAGATGATCTTCCGACAGCAGTAACCTCTTTCTTCCTAGCCCTAGTGTATTCTTCTTCCTCAGCTATGTGTTACAACTGAGTGTGAGTGAGTGTGTGATAAATACAGAGGCTAGCTCTCTATTTATACTAATTCTCAACTTGACAAAACCCTACTAGGGCCGAATTCACTAGGTGAGTCTAACAACCCTAGTGCCCCGGAACTGCGGGGACTTTAACCCTTAACCAATAGGAGGGTTACCCACAATGAATTGACATGACTTGTTTACATTATAGAACCTCCCGATAGGAACATCGAGGCATGACATGATTCAAGTACATTACAGACACATCCTGGAATAAACATTGGGTTACAATACATAAGAAATACAAGTGAATACATTCCAAAGTTACAATTACATCAACAACAAAACAGTCCCCTAAGCACATGATGGGAAATAGACATGTTAGTCAACAAAAAATTGACAACTTATTTCTATTCTATTGCTAGGAATGATCTCATGTAGCAAAACATTCATCATAAATTACCTTTTGGCACTGAGAAGTAGGTTGCATAGTTGAGCATGCAATTTGTAGTTTAGAAACCATATCATAATTTCCTTGGAGACATTCCTCATGTAATAAAATCACTTTATCTTCTACCTTTGAAGATCTATACATATGAATTTATGGTCCACATATGTGCCATGCAACAACTGAAATTTTATCATTAAAGTAATCAGAACATGTAAAACAATGCAACTAATAACCATTGTTAATCATTTAAAGTGCCATATAGCATATGATTTCTAGACCTATGTGTGCGATAGCATCGATATAAAATACTAAATTAATGAAAATTTAGTGCCAAGCTAACCATAATGTTATTATCATTCACTCGATCCTGTATTTAAGCTCTGAAATATAAAATCATCAAGACCCTTACCATCACCCAACTCTTAATAGAAATAATTAGTAATAAGAAAATCCAAAACAATACTCAGTAAAATAATGTCAGATTTATATCATTGTGCATTGAGAGATGTAAGATTCCATATCTCAGTTAAATATTAGACTTACATTTACCCAGAAAACTAATGTGAATAGGGAAAAAAACTAATCAATAAGATATATTTTACAAAATACACCACCATCTAAATAGTTTGAAATACTAACTTGTTTTCTATTTTGAATGTACAGAGAAGGAAGCTAGGGAATATGAGGTCTGCAATAAATATTGCAGACTTGTGTTTGATAAAGGAGAGGGCTCAGATTGTGGGAGCAGCAGGCCTGCATTTTTAGGGTTTTACACATAAATTCTTTTTTAGGGCTTTCTTTTTTGATAAAATAAAAGTTACAAAAACACATAAAAATTAAGTCTAAAACCTGAGAGAAACAAAAATAACCTAAGAATAATATTTACAAGTATACAACTCAAGAAAATTTAGTTTTGAAAGATAGATGAATAATTAGGGTTTGAAAAATTAAAATTTCTTAACCTAGGGTTTTATCATGCCGAAATTATAGGAAAAATGGCCAAAAAAAGCCTAATTTTTTCCATGTGATTTTTCTTCTATTTTTCTACGTTACTAAGAAGCATTTTTGTTTTATGTAGAAGGTTGTCTCTTAGTTTGGATGATAGTATAAAAGTAGTTATTTACTATTGGTTGTATCTCTTGTATATTAATAGAATGAAATAGAATTTAAAGATAAAGACAAACACATTAAGGATAAAGAACACGTCAAAACCCTTACCTTATCATTGTCCTTTCATCCGATCCATTCGTCCATATAACTTGATAAGTGTTGTCCACGAGATGCATTTCCATCACCAAGACCTACATAAATCATCAAATACAGAATTTTTATATGAGTAAATAATATATAAGCAAATAAAAAGTCATTTAAATCCTACTACAAAGTCCTATAGAAATCAATGAACCGTGAAATGTTAAATCTATTAACAATTTTTTAAGAAATAGACATGCATTTAAAATTTTACAACCATCTTTAATACATAGTAATAAAAGAGTATTTATACCTTGTTTAGCTCCTCTCTGTTCCGAGAACATTTTTATATTCTCTAGTGAACAGGGCCAACCACGTGAAGGTGGAAGCTCATATGGCCCCTCCCCCCCTCACATCGCTCTCAATTCCCCATACCCAATAAATGATGTTGTTTACATATATAAACATTAATGCATAACTAGTCTAGTCATAAAAACATATAAACATAAAAACATTGAAGCATAATGAGGTAATTCATATAAACAATGTTTTAGACTAACAACATCGATATACATCCAAATACAAGTCATGAATTTATAAATCTACTTTTTCTTTGATTTTTATTTTTTTGCATTGTAATAACTGATGATAATTGGGATATTATCATCATCATTTGGTGGAATATCTACAAAGCCATGTCCTTCTAGTGTTTGTTTGCCCATGCCCTCATGTATCATACTTCTTGTACGTTATTGAGTAGGGCATGGAGGTAGTTCTGAAGGGGCGTGAACTACAACAACAAAAATGGGCATATTGATATGTTGAAATATTATTGAAATTAATAGTTCATAATTTTGATTAAAATTACAATATTTCTCTTTACCTGTCTGTGTAGCTTTGACAGCTGGTGTGTTAATTGTTTCTATACTTGCTAATTCCTCTTGCGGTTCACCCTCGTGAGCTTCACGGTCTTCCATTGAAAGAAGAAAATTTATAAGTATAGGCCAGGAAATAAATATCTATAATCATAGTAGATATTTCTATTTCCAAAGCACACATACCGGAATGGCCACTGTGCCCCCCACTATCATGGGACATGCACACCCCAACATCAGCTGGTACGTGCTGAGTACCACTGGATTCACTATTGTGGTTGTACAATTGCTTAAAAGAAAACATAAATATTTAGTTATGGGTGATATAATTAAAACTGAATAGACTTTAATAGGATACTACAATGATGTCCTTATTCATTTTATTTAGCTGCATCTACGTCATTGGGGAGATTGGAGTTTGCCCCAATATTTTCCGATATTCAATGACACTTTTAAAACCATTCTTGAAACCAAGATTTAGGTCTTCCTTGGTGGCAACATCTTGGAACGTATTTCCCTGCAATGCATAATACATATAAAATTTCCAGTATCAAAAACAAATATTTGTTTGCTACTTTCAAATAAATATTCCCCATAGTTAATCATTTAATTCTTACAATTTGGGCTCTTAGTTTTCTATAGCCACCTTGGCCCAGTCTATGTTTCCTGTGCTTTTCCACTCTAGCCTTGGTTGCTTTAGAGGTGTCTAGTAGCCTATATATAAAAATTGTTGAAAAATGTTAGATATCAGAATTCTTGCTTAAAACAAAAAAGAAAAAATAAATGAGCATATTTCACTAAAAAGATGATATGTGTTGTACCTTGCTTTTCTAGGTTGTGGTTGTTTTCCTTGTCTTTTTAGCAAGTTCTCCTTTGCATCCTCTATGAGTTCCTTCCACTCTTTCTCTGGAACCATGGGAGGGCTCTCATGCTTGAGTTCAAGTTGCAATTTATCCCTATATTGGGCCCTGATATATTTTAAATTCTTGCCGGCTAACTTTGAAACCACTTTCTTGTTGAATGTATTGCCGAACAAGTTTACCATGTGGTCTATCAATACATCTATCTTTGCGCTATCTTGTCTATTCCACCGTTTGCAAATGGTGGGGCCAAACAGCTCCAATGCTTTGTCATTAAAATTCCTGTAGAAAACATTGTTTCCTGCAGAAATGTGTAATCCATTCATTTATAATAATTTCAGAGTATGTCCATTTCAATTTCACGATTAAAATGAATAAATTAATTAATAAATACCTGCAATATTTTGAA
This sequence comes from Pseudotsuga menziesii, assembly GCA_001517045.1. Taxonomy (NCBI): domain Eukaryota; kingdom Viridiplantae; phylum Streptophyta; class Pinopsida; order Pinales; family Pinaceae; genus Pseudotsuga; species Pseudotsuga menziesii. The sequence goes on along the minus strand of LPNX010405649.1, from coordinate 44,745 downwards.
TCTTGATCGAAACGAAAGCGTCATCCACCAGAAAGGTGAGATATAGTGATCCGGTGCTTTTGACTCGTGCTGCTCCAGGAAAAGTTTCCTGGCCATCTACAGTTGGTTCATCTCTGGAGTCATGTGGAGTCCTAGGCTCTGTCTCATCATGCTTCGGCATGTCATGCTGATCAAAATCAATGCCCTCATCAATGGATTCGAGTCCAACCATAGAAGTGTCAAAAATACTCATTGGTACATTGATTTTTTGGCATTGTTGCTTCATTGGAGCATCACTGCTACTTATACTTGTCTCGGTAGTTTCTCTAGTCACGGGTTGTAAAAAATCCTACAAACAAAAAAATTTAGTTTATCAGATCACTTGGAAAAATAGAAAACATAATATCAGATATGAAATCATGTCATAGATTTAAAACATATGTGAAGATGCCAGTTACCCCATAATATTTATTTGTTCTTTCAGCTCTTCAATCCTTGCCCTGATCTCCTGTGTCATGAGCCTTATGCAAGCCAATGAAATCATTTCTATGTTTTCCTTCTTTAGGGTCTTCTTTATAGTATCCATAGGGACTATGGAATAGTAAATTTCATCATCAAGCTCCTCATCACCCAGATCAAGTGCATTGGACTAAATTCATCAAACAATAAAATTAAGCAAAATAATTTTAACATCATTCAAACATTGTTATTGTAATGAAATTTAGTTAATATTAAGAAATAACACTTACCTAATGTGGTGTTGTGGCCAGTGTATTCCCACGGTCACCTCGTACTGATCTACTTCTAGTGGGTGATTTTCCACGGTCACCCTGGACCATGGAAGCAGTAGGCACCTTTCCACGGTCCCCACCCTGACACGATAAATCAATTAATAATTCACCATAAGCACAAAAAAATGCGAATGTCAACAATGGAAGTCGAATGCTAACAGAAAAAATCGAAACATTTAGTTATTATATTTAACACTTACATGGTGGGGTACAGAGTGTGAACTTCCACGGTCACCTTGGACCATGGAAGCATTAGGTGCCTTTCCACTGGTGCCACCCTGACACAATAAATCAATAAATAAATGCTATGAAAATAATTGTAACATAATAAAAAAAAAGATATTGCAATAATATTTATTTTTACCTCAGAAGTAGAGCACACGCGTTCTATTCCATGACGAACATGGGTAGACCCCTACCACAGTGTAATAAGCATGTTGTCACATGGAAATATTTTGGGGTTGGAGTTTCTAGTTATTGTAGTCATATTTAGTTACTATATTTAGTTGAGTCAATAATTGTAACATCAACAAAAATGAGATATTGCAATAATATTTACTTTCACCTCCGATGGAGAAGATACATGTTCTGCTCCTTGGCAATGAGCAGACCCCTGCCATAGTGTAATAAGCATGTTATCATATGGAAATATTCACAATAAGCATGAAAAAAGTGAATGGTAATAGTGGAAATTGAATGTTAATAGAAAAAATCTCAACATTTAGTTATTGTTGATGTATTTGTAACTTCGGAATGTCTTCACTTGTATATCTTATGTATTGTACCCCAATGTTTATTCCAGGAAGTATCTGTAATGTAATTGAGTCATGTCATGCCCCGATGTTCCGATTGGGAGATTCAATAATGTAAACAAGTCATGTAAAGTCATTGAGGTTAACCCTCCATTGTAATTTGGGGCAATAGTCCCCATAATTGAGTCAAGGTTAACCCTCCTTGCTGATCGGAGGGAAAAGTCCCCACAGTTGTGGGGCACTAGGGTTATTAGACTCTCCTAGAGATGTTGGCTCTAGTAATTAATTGTTAAGTGGGGATGACATGTTGAAGTGGACATTAAGTGAATGAAAGAATATAAATAGAGAGTGAGCCTCTCTATTTATCACATACACACTCACTCATTGGGGTGGATGAGTGAGATAGGAGAAGCTCTCTCAAGTGAGAGAGAGAGAACAACTATGGAGATCATCTTTTTTGTCTTTGGGTTTGAGTGCTGCCTTTGGTGCTCATTATATCTTTGAGGAAGTTGCGGGGTTTTCTCCTTTATGGTTTCCCTGAGGAAAATTCTTTGTGTCTCTTGTCTCTTGTGTTTATTGCTGTGCATGTTATTCTCTCAGATAAGATCCTAGATCATATTGCTTAAATGATAAAAATCTAACATGGTATCAGAGCTAACCTGAGAAGAAGACATTGTGTAGCTACAAAAGCTATGACTTCTTACTTTTTGGGTCTCTCTCCACAATCCATCAGCAAAAGTATGCTAGGATGACTCTCCATTGAAGGGCGCATCTTTCTGTCGAAGCAGAATTCGATTCCAAGCATTTTCAGTTTTTGGTGTGGGAAATTAGGGATTTTTACAGAAGAAGAATTTTTGAGTGAGCATGGCATAGGATTTCTCTCCTCATCAAAATAGAATTTTAGAGACCTGGGTCGATATTTTTGGTTGTGTCTAACTCCGTGAAAGTCAAACCCTAGTTTGACCCCGGGCTAGAAAAACCCTAAATACTAAAACTGATACGTTTTGGTAAATTATCTATATCTCGGGATTTCAGAAGTCTCAAAGGTCAAAAATTTCACAAGTCGAATATAAAATACTGATGTACACTGTGTTCAATTTTCATCCTCATATTCATTATATTCTAGGAGATATGAGTCCTCCAAGTTGGGGTTCCAGCCTCTCCTAGGATTCCTTCCCAAATAGGACACCTAGGGAGAATTGCTATATCTTGGGATACAAAGGTCCAAATGGAATTTATGAAGATGTTCCAAAAAGGGTATGGAATTTAATTTCTATGGTCAAAGTTTTAGACACAGAAGATGAAACAGTGACATGTGGAAGTCCGTACAACTTCACAATCATAAGTCCCAATTGGTGAATCCAATTCTGATGAAACCTATGGTTTTGGAATAAGGATAGACGTGGATACCGTAGTACTAAATTTCAAACATAGAGTGGTAGTACTTTCATAGATACCGTAAAAACAATATCAAGCATTTATGTAGAAGAAATTGGTAAACTAGGGCTTCCTGTTTTGGGAGCTTCCTTCCATTGTTTTAAGAAAATGAGTACATTGGAAAGATCACCTTGAAGAGGTATATATTTGTATCCAATCAGATCTAAAATATTCCAAGTTTTAAAATTAGGGTTTCTCTAACAAACCCTAGATCAGCCAGCTCTGGAACCAGGACGGACACCTCAAATCGGTAAGATCTAAATCTTTTGTTATTTTCATTTGAGGGTCTCATTTAAAAATGATCTATCACATTAGATTGATTATAATCTTGGTGAAGTTGACAACTTCCAAGCATGGATGTGTATGATCTCTTTGAATAAAATGAATTGGACACCTACATGAGTGGAGAGGTTCCAGTTCTACAGGGAGATGAGGCTAAAATCCTTACACAAGAAGAACTTGGTTAAGGCCAAGAAGATCATTGTTGATTCAATCATGGATTAACTTGTACCAAAAGTGTCTTCTCTAAAGACACCAAAAGAGATGTTTGATTCCTTGACCAAGCTATTTGAAGGGAAGAACATAAATCAGAAGATGACATTAAGAAACCAGTTGAAGAATGTGAAGATCCAGAATGCAGAGACCATATAGTCATAATTTACAAGGGTCTCTCAAATCAAAGAACAACTTGAAGTCGTAGAAGAAGAGGTGGAGAATGCAGAAGTTGTGATAACCACCTTGAATGGCCTCCCAGGATCATGGGATTCATTCATTCAAGGAATGTGTGCCAGAAGGAAGTGATTACTTTCAGCAGACTCTGGGAAGAGTACACACAACAAGAAGCTTGACTCATAATAAGAGAAAAGAATACGGGAGCAACTGAAGATCAAGATTTCACGATTCAAAGATGATCCCTCAAGTGATGAGGAATATTAAGAACTCAACTCTTGAAGAACCTCTTATCCATCTTATTATTTGTATAAGAAATGATTAATGAAGAAGATGATGAAGCTGAAGGCTCAAGAAGGAGTCTACCTAGGAAACAAATAAAGATAAGTATTCAATTGTCATTTCATGATATTGTTTTGCTATGCATTGTTTATATTCAGTTGATGTATTATGCATGATAGAATATTTTCATTAATGACAGTATACTACTAATACACATGTGATGGGTAAGTAGATCATGGTGCTATACAACTCTCCATTGCTACTTATCTAGAATGAAACCTCTTTGCTGACATATTGGATTAGTGCACAATCTCAATGTTGTCCTGGTAGAGATGGAAGGCATCTAGAAACGTTTCCATGAGATATGGATGAATGTTGTATTGGATAAAATAGTTGCATGATCATATATTTATGCATAGGAATTTGCCATTATGAATATTCCTTATGAAATGTTTCTAACCATACAACTAATGCATTTGACTTGTAGGAAAGATCCCATACAATCACCTACAAGCAAAGAAGGATGAGACTTGTTCGGAAGAACAAGCCACGCCAGTTCAATAAAGAATCCAAGATGAAGAATAATACGATGATACTTTCAAAGAAGAGATCTCAGACATAGTGCAGTTATGTAACACTGTTGAGCGACATCATTGATGAAGAACCTTCCAAGAAGTAGCTAAGAAGAAAGGGAAGGAGTGTACCATTTCAAGAAGAATGATGTCTAGGATGCAGTATCGAGACCTGAAGAGAAGTTCATAGTTCCATCATGTAGTAGATGGAAACATTGTGGGATACAAGGAAAGATTTGTAGCACGAGGCTTATCACGGAAAGAAGGCATAAACTACAAAGAGACATTTGCAGCCACTAGAAGTTAAGACACATGACAGGCATAATCATGTGTGAAAATGAAAGAAGGCCTTGTATGAGCTCAAAAGACACCCATGGGATAACACATGCATGATGAGATTGATGAAGATATTAAAATTTTCTACAAGGTTGAAGCTGAAATCCTATAGAGGATGACAAGCTCACAGATGGGTGCGACAATTTTTTTTGAAAAGGTTCAAGATAGAGGATCTTGGTATCCAATGACCCTAGATGGATACATAGAATATTAGTAGCAGAGGAAGCTACTTGTCACTCCGATATAGAATGTTTCAGTGCATAGAGTATCAAAGATAGAGGGAGAATGATGCTTCGCTTCAAAGGGAGTGACTGCAGAAGATCCTGAGGTTCGACATGGTACGACATGATGGGTAGATTACTGATGATTCTAGGATTTACTGAGAGTAAAGCAAATTCCAACCTTTGCTTCAAGGTTGAAGGAGGAAGACCAGTGATGCTCCTATTATATGTCGATGACTTGTTCCTGATAGAAAAGAGGAACTCATTAAAGTTTCAAGAAGGAGACTTGATGCCGAGTTTGAGATGAAGGACTTGGATATGATGCACTACTTTCTAGGCATGGAGGTGTGGCAGAATGTGGATGGAATCTCCCTGGGACAAGGGATGATGGACCGTAAGGCCATGACCACACCTATGGCATCGAACCTGAAGCTATTGAGTGATGCTTCATCAAATTTGGTTGATGCCATGATGTATCGTCAGATGATTTGTTCCTTGATGTACCTGATGAATATGATACTAGATATTTACTTTGTTGTGAACACATTGAGACATGTCCACTTGATGGTTGTATAGCATGCAGCAAGGTACCTGAAGGGTACAATTGATTATGGGATCAAGTATGAGGCGAATCAGAACATTAACCTGGAGGGTTATGTGGATTTGGATTGGGAAGGCAGTACCATTGATAGGAAGAGCACTTCTTGGTGTAGCAGGAAGCAGTCCTGCGTGGCACTAAGTACAGCCGAGGAAAAATATGTTTCCACTTGCTATTTGGGAGGTAGTATGTTTCTTTTGAAAAATACTATTTGATTTGGTTGATCTGACTTGCATTTTTTGTATGATGCATAGGGGAGCAGTGAAGCTCCAATATGTGATCCAGATCGAGATCTCTTGAAAGAGGGAGTTCTAGCATATCTAGTGAGATAGGTTTTCTGAGCATAAATCCTAGAAAAGCTCGTATGTTTCTTAGATGTAATCGGTCATGTAGGTTGTCCTCAGATGTAATAGGTCCTGGAAAAGCTCGCAAGTTATCCTTGGACATAATCAACCCTAATGTTATTCTATGCTAGAATTGGCCAGAGTGAAGTTTGAGTACTTTCAGGAGAAGCTTGGTGTTCTCTAGATCGAGGTTCCTTCCAAAGGGAAGTGATGAGTCCGTGAGCCATTCTATCATGGTGAGAGGATTGGTTCCTTCCATAATCAGATGTAAGGGCTGAGCCATTCTGTCATGGTGAGAGGATTGGTTCCTTCCATGGTCAGATGTAAGTGTTGAGCCATTCTTAGGTGACTGTGAGATGTTCTCACACAATTAGATATAAGCGCTGAATGCCATTCTTCAAGAGAATGGAGGTACCTGGTCAGTTACCAGGAATACTCAACTTGGAGCTGAGGGTCATTATGATGTGTCTATGGGATGTGTTCCCACATGATCAAATGTAAGGGCAGAGCCATTCTGACATGGGGAAAGGCTAGGCCCTCCCATGGTCAGATGTAAGGCCAGAGCCATTTTGACATGGGGGCAGGCTGGGCCCTCCCATGTTCAGATATAAGGGTAGAGCCATTATGAAATGGGGGTAGGCTGGGCCCTCCCATGGTCATATGTAAGGGAAGATCCATTCTGACATGGGGGAAGGTTGGGCCCTCTCATGGTCAGATGTAAGGGCATAGCCATTCTGAAATGGGGGCAGGATGGGCTCTCCCATGGTCAGATGTAAGGGTTGGGCCATTTTGACATGGGGGTAGGCTGGTCCCTCCCATGGTCAGATGTAAGAGTTGGGCCATTCTGACATGTGGTGGATGTGTTCCTCCCATGGTCAGATGTGAGTGCTAGGCGTGCCATTCTGACATGGGGGCAGGCCAGGCCCTCCCATGGTCAAATTTAAGTGCTGGATGGGCCTTTCTGACTGGGTCAGATATAAGTGCTAAAGAAGATGAATACCTACTTGGAGGCTAGGCCTACAACCAGCATGAGAAAGGGCTGGCTCTGTAGAACTTCCTATGACGAGAAGAATCAAGAGATAGCACCAGTGATGATCCATATCGAGTGATGATCCAGATCTAGTGATGACGATCCAGGAGTGATGACCCAGATCTAGTGATGATGATCCAGATCTAGTGATGATGATTTAGATTGAGTGATGATGCAGATCCAGATGAAGATGACAAGAACTCAATGATGATCTAGATGATATAGAGAAGAAGACTTGTGCTGATAAATTGTGTCGAGGGAATACCTTCCTAGTTAAGAGGGAGTGTTGATGTATTTGTAACTTCGAAATGTATTCACTTGTATATCTTATGTATTTTACCCCGATGTTTATTCCGGGAAGTATCTATAATGTAATTGAGTCATGTCATGCCCCAATGTTTCGATTGGGAGATTCAATAATGTAAACAAGTCATGTAAACTCATTAAGGTTAACCGTCCATTGTAAGTCGGGGAAATAGTCCCCATAATTGAGTCAAGGTTAACCATCATTGTTGATCGGAGGGAAAATTCCCCATATTTGTGGGGCACTAGGGTTATTAGACTCTCCTAGAGATGTCGACCCTAGTAAGTATTTGTTAAGTGGGGCCGACATTTTGAAGTGGACAGTAAGTGAACAAAATAATATAAATAGAGAGTGGGCCTCTCTATTTATCACATACACACTCACTCACTGGGGTGCATGAGTGAGAGAGGAGAATCTGTCTCAAGTGAGAGAGAGAGAACAACTGTGGAGATCATCTTTTCTATCTTTGGGTTTTACTGCTGCCAGTGGTGCTCTTTCTATCTCTGAGGAAGTTGCGGGGTTTTCTCCTTTATGGTTTCCTCGAGGAAAATTATTTGTGTCTCTTGTCTCTTATGTTTACTGTGGTGCATGTTATTCTCTCAGATAAGATCCTAGATCGTATTGCTTAAATGATAAAAATCTAACATTTATTATATTTAACACTTACCTGATGGGGCACATAGTGTGACCTTCCATGGTCACCCTAGACCATGGAAGTAGAGGACATGAGTTCTGTTCCATGATGACCATGGGCAGACCCTTGCCATAGTGTAATAAGCATGTTGTCACATGGAAATATTTTGGGGTTGGAGTTTCTAGTTATTGTAGTCATGTTTAGTTACTGTAATTAGTTGAGTCAATAATTGTAACATAAACAAAAATGAGATACTGCAATAATATCTACTTTTACCTCCAAAGGAGCAGATACATGTTCTGCTCCATGGGGATGAGCAGACCCCTGCCACAATGTAATAAGCATATTATCATATGGAAATATTCACAATAAGCACAACAAAAGCGAATGGTAACAGTGGAAATTGAATGTTAACAGAAAAAATCTCAACATTTAGTTATTACCTAATGGGGAACCGAGTGTGACCTTCCACAATCACCCTATACCATGGAAGTAGAGGACACACGTTCTGTTCCATGACGACCATGGGCAGACCCCTGCCATAGTGGAATAAGCATGTTGTCACATGGAAATATTATGGGGTTGGAGTTTCTAGTTATTTTAGTCATGTTTAGTTACTATAATTAGTTGAGTCAATAATTGTAACATAAACAAAAATGAGATACTACAATAATATCTACTTTTACCTTCGAAGGAGGAGATACATGTTCTGATCCATGGGGATGAGCAGACCCCTGCCACAATGTAATAAGCATATTATCATATGGAAATATTCACAATAAGCACAACAAAAGCGAATGGTAACAGTCGAAATTGAATGTTAATAGAAAAAATCTCAACATTTAGTTATTATATTTAACACTTACCTGATGGGGCATAGAGTGTGACCTTCCATGGTTACCCTAGACCATGGAAGTAGAGGACATGTGTTTTGTTCCATGACGACAATGGGAAGACCCCTGCCACAGTGTAATAAGCATGTTGTCACATGGAAATCTTCCGGGGTTGGAGTTTCTAGTTATTGTAGTCATATTTAGTTACTATATTTAGTCGAGTCAATAATTGTAACATAAACAAAAATGAGATACTACAATAATATTTACTTTTACCTTTGAAGGAGGAGATACATGATCTGCTCCATGGGGATGAGCAAACCCCTGCCACAATGAAATAAGCATGCTATCATATGGAAATATTCACAATAAGCATGACAAAAGCGAATGGTAACAGTGAAAATCGAATGTTAACTGAAAAAATTGAAACATTTTGTTATTGACGCCATATTTATTTACTATATTTAACATTTACCTCACGAGGCATATATTATGACCTTCCACGGTCACCCTGGACCGTGGAAGGAACATGTGGCTTTCCACTGCTGCAACCCTGACAAAATAAATAAATCAATAAAAGTTGAGTCAATAATTCCAACATAAAATAAAATGAGATAAGCATAGTAGTGTAATAAGCATTTTATCACATGGAAATATTCATAATATGCACGAAAAAAATGAATGTCAATGGTGGAAATCGAATGTTAACCGAAAAAATTGAAACATTTAGTTATTGTAGTCATGTTTAGTTACTATATTTAGCATTTACCTGATGAGGCATAGTGTGTGACCCTCCACGGTTACCCTGGACCATGGAATCCACATCTATTCAATTTGAGTTGTAATCGATCAACAACTCTTCACCTGGAAGTATTGTTTTTGTTGCACATACAAATATATGATTTTCTTCGCGTCCCTCAAATTCGCAATTCAGTTGCTTAGTTGATGTCATTGGCCGTGTACTATGTATAAATCCAGCAATGTTTCTGAACACTTTTGGTCTCCCATCAATATACATAGTCACCCCTTTGTTTTTATTGTGTTCTTCTAGTTGTATATAATTTGCAGCAACTATGTATCTCCTCATACTTCGAGTATATTGGACCAATATCAACCTATTATTGTATCTGTATAATGGTCTGACATACTCCATCAAGTCAATTATAGTTCCATAGCCAACCTTTATCTATCCATGGAAAATAGCCCCAATCCATGTAAGGACGAAGGAGCAATGTGATACATCCCCCCATTGATGAAGAAATCTGTGTCCACTTGAGGTAGATTATTAGGTACCCATCGTTGCACTAGATGTCTATACCTTAAGGGAAAATCAATTTCACCTATTCTCCCAGCATCATAATTACATGACCCTCCGCTGGCAATAAAATATTGCATGCGTCTACATAATCTTTTCCTTACCTTTTTAGATCTAGTTGATATAGAACCGGTAGATCTAGTACAACCCATATCACTTTCAACCTCTCCGAGTATATATTCACCATCACTTGAGGAAGATAGATATGATAGATACCTATTTGGTGGTACCTACACTCAATAAAACAAGAATATAAGCTACCAAGCGAATATAATTTAGTGTGCAAATTTATTTACTTGTAATGTTTTAATATCAAAAGTTTTTTCTTCCCAAAAACTTTACCAAAATCTATTTTTCTCTCAAAGGTGTAATTTTTTTTAGAGTTATTTATATTTGAATTATTTTTAAGTATAAGACAGGATTTGATTTGGTTTGGAATTTGTTCACAACACGGATATAGAAGTGTGTTTCTTGGGCCGCTTGACTAGTTAATGCATGAAAAGAGGTATGGGGTTCCCCCTCATAGAGATCATGTTGGGGATTCAATTTGGAATGGGCGATGGTCATATTGCTTCATTCGTGGATTTCCCACCGAAACTCGATGACATTAGTCTAACAATCCCTCTTCCATAGTGTTTTGAGATGCAAGTTTCCTCGTGCAAGGTACTCCTTCTCTAACTATGTGCCTGATTTTTTTAAAATAGGATAACATTCTGAAATGTCACCAAATTTAGACCAATTATAGGTATTTTTGAGTGGTTTTGCACATGGACATGGATAGGGTGATGTTGGATCCGAAATCGTCTTATCACAACCTTGAATCGTCTTACACTACCTAAGACCATTTTCTTACCATTTCTATAGTGTTCTGCAACAGGGAAATCTTGAATTTGTTTGGTTGTGATGGTATGTTTCAGGGCCGTTCTCTATAAAACGGGCGATGGATGGGTTCAAGGTTGCCATTTGATGGGAAAAATTCCTGTCATAGGTCATTTTGCACCTCAAATACGGCCTATATTTCATATAAATCCTCAGAAAATATGAAGTAAATAGTCAAAACCATAGTAGCAATATTCGAGTATGGATTCGAATACGATATGGAAAAAATAAGTAACAAAAAAATCAAGTACGACTAAAATACAGGAATAGGCATCTTATAAATATAAAAACATGCAATTTTAATTTTAAAATAATAAAATTATACGATCATCATTCCAAAGTGTAACATGTCATTCATTATTCATTAGGAACTAACACAAGTAGTAACTAAGTATTTATTTCTTGTGACAATGGATGAGACCTACAACTGCCATTTCTCTATAGTTTCAACCTCAAATCCAAGGGAAACAATAGGAAACGGTATAGTATATGGAAAAGAATCTCCAGTTTTGATTCGAGATAAGTAAGGGCTCATTGGACCCCATAAAAAGGCTATGTTATTCAAATCCTTATCACTTCAATGGGAGAGTTGCAGTAATGATGACCTAGCAATATCTAGTCTTTAGAAATGACTAATTACATATTCAGGTTGAGATGATGATGGGTAACTTCTCATCTCCATCCTCTTGGGAATCATTGTTGGAAATATGGCAGATGAATGTGTTGGAATTGATGTCAATATATGAATGGAGAATTGGTGACATTTGGTGAACTAATTATTATGGACAGACATATCCTAGAGATGTTCATTAATGACAAAAGAACTGTTTATGGGCATAGGCATGTATGATAAAGGTGGAAAAAGACTAAGTGGTGAAAAATTGTCCTAAAGTAGTAGTCTTATGAAAATGCCCACCATATTTCAGAAGAAGGATAAAATGCCCGCCATGGCTTGTCATCTCATAGTTGGTTGAAGTATCTACCATGGCACCAGTTCTCATAACAACTCTTTGAGGAAGAAGATACATACCTCCCAAAAGAAGTTATTTTTGGTCAAATTAGACAAGTTCCTCTAGGAGAATACTCGCCATAATTTGTGGGTTGAAAGAAATGCCCGCACCATATGGGAATCTTATAGGTGGCTGTGTTTTCTAACTGACCATGTTCTTACTTTGACCTGAAGTACATGAGGCATAAATTATGGATCTGCCAAAACAGGGTCTTAAGCAGCTTTTACATCATACTTCAATAAAAAATTTGTCAAGGAGAGAGAAAGTAGTTCCAGAGGATGAAACTGGTATTAATGGATTCATCTGGTTGTCCTCCATCCATTTGATTTCTTACACTCCAAGTTTGATGAAAAGTTGAAATCACCTTTGAGACCTAGGGTTTAAAGAAATTGACTAAGTGTCAAATCACAAGGTTGAAGAGGCATTTGGAAATGCCCGCCAAAGCCTGTCTGAGTGATAATAAATTCATCAAAAGGTATAGGCATGTTCTTTAATGAACTAGCTATCCATCCATGTTCTTAGTTTTTCTTATGGTGACCACATGAGAAAAATATTAAACTGCCAAAATAGGTAAAAACATTAGCTTGCATATCCAAAAATATGAAAAATTAACTGAGTGTTCAAAACAAGAGGTTGAGAGCCCACTTGGAAATGCACGCCAAATTCAGCTCTTTAACTGATAAATTCATCAGATGTTATGGGTCCATTCTTTGATGATCTGAGCATCCACTCATGATCTCAGTTTCCCTCTGGGTGTTCACACGTGTGAGATATGAGTCTGCCAAAATGCCTTTTGGAACAGTAATGACTAGGGTCTAAATTGACTAAGTGTTGAATTGAGCAGTTCGAAAGACCATTTTAAAGTGTCTACCAGATACTATGTGTTTTTCAGTAAGGTTTTAAGGTGACATGGTCTTGTTCCTAGTTGAGGTGGATACCTAGCCATACCCTCAGTTTGTTTAAATATGGTCAAGATGTGAAAAATATAAGTTTTCCAAAAGTTAGAAAAGTATGCCTATAGAGTCTTGGTGAAATAAAAGAGTAAGCTATAGGAAATTAATAAACAGAAATTTATAAAGGGAATTCTACATATGTTGAAAAGGATTTAAGGATAGTATTTTGGAAGATTTGATGTGATCAAAATTACACAGCATATATTTAAGCAAGAAATGCTCACAGAGGGTTTAATGAACACACATGCAGGCTACAATATTCTTGATAACCTTCAGACTCTTTGAGATATGCCAAACAGAGGAAACCACACTAACTACCATGGTATATGCCAAACAGAGGAAAAAAGATATAAATGTCATTGAAAAATAATACTTGTATCAAATGTGTCTTTAAAGAAGAAAGAGGTATGAGGGTCAATTTGCTGGAGTCAACTCAAATGATAGCCCATGAGTCCCAGGGAACTATACATTGTTCCAAAATCCAAACCAATAAATGGGAAAAGCTTGCAAAGTGTGTTTAATTTAGGTAGAATTGAGCATAAAAATAAAATAAAATGCTTCTTTAAAGTAGAAATAGGTCTTAGGTTGAATTGTACCCAGTCATTATAATTGCAGCTCCTATGGAACTCTACAAAATGTTTTAGACCCATAATAGAAAAAAATCACAAAATCTTGAAAAGTGTGCCATAATCCATGTAAAACGGACCACAAAGAAAAATTAAATGTGTCTTTAAAGGAGAAAGAGGTCTCACGTTCAAGTTTCGATAGAATCAATTCAAATTATAGCTCATAGAGGACTTTGTTCTAGACCATTAAATAGAATAAGATTACACAAGCTTGCACTCTATAGAATGTTTCAGACATATAATAGAATAAAATAACAAAAGCTTGTAATTTGTGCCATAATCGAGGTAAAAATAATTATTAAAGCAAAATTAAATTCCTAGAAGAAACACGTCTTAGGTTCAAAGTTTCGACATAATCGGTTGAACCAGTTCATATTATAGCTCCTACAGAACTCTGCACACTATTCTGGGCCATTAAATAGAATAAAATTACAAATGCTTGCAAATTGTGCCATAATTCATAAAATTATACAAGAGCATGACTGGATTTCAGTGTTCAACCCATATGTCTTTTCCCTGAATTTAAGGAGGAGCTTTAGACGCTCCAATAATAGAAAACCCTTACGAGATCCACCGATAATAGAAGCGATGGTAGCACAACAAAAATTTTATAATTTCATTATGACTGTACCGAATCCATATTGGTTCATAAATTTGATGTATTTTTCCCAAATTCCTACGTTGCTAGGGTTAATGGGCTTACATAGTTAATTGGGCCCTTTGTTATCCTCTGGATTCCGGCTGGATTGCCTTCCCTGGGAACATGGGTATCCTCTAGATTGCGACCAGATTATTTTTTTATCCTCTGGACTGTGGCCGGATTGCCTCCACTGGGAACGTCGGTATCCTATGGACTAGTATCCCCTGCTCCTCGATTTACCACTGCTCTGCTCATCAAATTAGCAGTGCTCTGGATGCTGCTAATGAACTAGTGCGCGGGAGTGAACTTGTTCATTGTTGTTTTGCTAATGAGCTAGTGCACGGGTGTTTTTGAATTCTATGTTTTTTTTTATTTGCATATTTTTTATTTTGTGTTTTGTTTTGTTTTTTTATTTTGCATATTTATCTTTTGTTTAGTTTATTTTGGGTTTTTTATTTGCATATTTTATATTTTGTTGCATTTTAAATTAATTATAGTTAAACAACTCTATGTTTTTAATTTAGTGTAGTTTAATTTAATTTAATTTAATTTAACTATGATATTTTCATAATTTGTATTGGTTGCATTGCTTATAGTGAGATCCCATACATAAGTCCCTTCAAAGACGAACATGATGATGATGACGATGACATCAACAAAGATGATGGTGATGACGACAACAATGACGATGATCATCATCATCATCATCCTTGTCAATGTCATCACCATTGTCTTCATCATCTTCATCAATATCATCATCGTCATCATCATCGTCATCTTCCTTATCATCATAATCATAATCATCATCTTCATCATCAATGTCTTCATTATCATTATCATCATCTTGAAAATCATCATCATCATCATATTCGTCGTCGTCATCATCAGCATCTTCATCTTCATCTTCATCATCATATTCATCATCAAATCATCATCAACCAATTCATCAGCATCTCCATTATCATGATCATCATCTTCATCATCATCATCATCATCATTTTCATTATCATCATCATCATCATATTCGTCATCATCATCATGGTAATTTTAGGGGGAGCTCAGTGAATGAAAATGTCTACATGATAGGGGGAGTGTTATCAACTCAAATGGCACTTCTCCGCCCGAGTGCCAACATTCCTTATGTTGGTACACAAAAGTACATCTTAGGATTGAAGTTTGCCAAAACACTATAGATGGGCATGACATGAGATGCATTTACCCTTGAACCAGCTTCCATATTATTTTTCTAAGTGTTGAATGGCGTACACGACTATCCTCATTGCAACTCACATACATACATGACTATTCCCATTGACAACTCGCGTACTGTACGCGACTATCGCCATTGCAACCCGTGTAGATTAGCATACGTGGGTTTCCTTTAAGCAACTCGCATGTCATATGCGGGTTGCCTATATTAATAGCCACGTACATATTGATTTGACATTAAAAAATATAAATCACAATTAATGGAGATTAGTTGAGCCCTAATCATTAACCATCCCAACTATTTCAACCTCCTCAACCTTTGAAACCACTCTATTTCCTAAAGTATAAATAGAGGCCTTGGGGAGGGCATTAATCAATCAAGTTTGGAGAGCAAATTTATGCTGGTGGTATATCTTCAGAAGTCTTGGAGCAACAGAAATCAGAGTCCTTTGGTTGCATAGGATTCCTTGTCTTAGAAGTTGGGTTGTACTCTTATCTCATTCACTGATTGTTAATAAAGAGAATTCTTCTTCCAACATTGTGTTGAGTCTCTTTCATGTATCATGGTTGATGAATATATTCAATTATGCACTAGATATATTTTTTGTCTAACCTCTCATATATACATGTATAAGATTGTACTTGGAGAATTTTCTCTTTGCAGGTGAAGGAGGTGCATCCCTGAAAGCTTTGGAGAGAAGTAGAGTGGAAGAAGATAAAGCTTGGATCAACCATCGATAATCGGGTTATTTAAGCATTTCTTCCTATTTCCTTTCTATATTCTATGAAAGTTGATTTTCTCCAAGTTTAGTAGTAAGTTGGTAACCCCATACCCTAGGTTACAAGGGTGTTTAATCCTGAACAATAGGGAGTAGCCAGTTGAGTGAAAAATTAAGGATTGCTCCTAACACCCATTCCAAGGAATAATTTGACAATTCAATATGATCCGAGGAATTAGTAAAAAAAAATACAAATTTTTGGGCCTTGTGAAGCCTCATGTTCTTAGATTTATGCACATGAAGAATCAAGACTTATGGACCTGGTCCAGTGTCTTAAAAGAGGAAGATCCAAACAGAGCAGTTTGGTATTTCCATAAAGTGCATTCTTTATAGGAGAGAATAATCACTCATAACCATTCTATTATAATGTTGGTGAATCTCAGATCAACTTAGTCAAGACCAAGGTAAAGATCTTGTCATCACATATTCATCATCATCATCTTCATCAGATTATTCAACATCATCACCATTACCATCATCTTCATCATCATCATCATCATCACCCTAATCATCATCATGATACTCAAAATAATCATGATCATCATCTTCATCATCCTCATCCTCATCCTCACCCTCATCATCATCATCATCATTTTTGTCGTCATCGTCACCACCACCATCATTGATCATCATCATCATCTTCATCATCATCATCTTCATCAACATCATCATCATCATCATCATCACCATCATCATCATCATCATCGTCGTCGTCATCTCCCTCTTCCTAATCAACACCTTCATCATTGTCATCATCATTGCCCTCATCATCATATTCATCATCTTCATCACCACCACCACCACCATCATCATCATCTTCATCATCATCATCATCATCATCAACATATTCACATCATCATCATCCTCATCATACTCATCCTCATCGTCATCCCCATCATCGTCATCATCATCATGATTGCCATCATCATCATCTTCATTGTCATCATCATCATGATTGCCATCATCATCATCTTCATCATCATCATCATCATTTTTCATCATCATCATTCTCATCCTAGTCATCATTGTCATCATCATCATCGTCATCATCGTCATCATCATCATCATCATTGTCGTCATCGTCGTCGTCGTCGTCATCATCATCATCATCATCATCATCATCATCATTATC
Organism: Pseudotsuga menziesii; assembly: GCA_001517045.1. Lineage (NCBI taxonomy): Eukaryota > Viridiplantae > Streptophyta > Pinopsida > Pinales > Pinaceae > Pseudotsuga > Pseudotsuga menziesii. Next base: position 27,420 of record LPNX010405649.1, on the reverse strand, counting down.
ATCATCATCATCAATCGTCATCATCATAATCATCATTATCATCATCGTCACCATCACCATCATCATCATCATCATCATCGTCATCTCCCTCTTCCTAATCAACATCTTTATCATTGTCATCATCATCATTTTCATCATCACCCTCATCATTAGCTTCATCATGTTCATCACCTTCATCACCACCACCACCATCATCATCATCTTCATCATCATCATCATCATCATCATCAACATCTTCATCATCATCATCATCATCATCATCATCCTTGTCATGCTTATCCTCATCCTCATGCTCATCATCATCATTGTCATCATCATCATCAGCATCTTCATCATCATCGTCATCATCATCCTCGTCATGCTCATTCTCATCCTCATCCTCATCCTCCTCATCATCATCATGATCGTCATCATCATCATCATTGTCATCATCATCATCATCGTCATCATCATCATTGTCGTCATCATCATCGTTGTCATCATTGTCATCGTCATCATCATCATCATACTTGTCATTTTCATCATCATGATCATTATCATCATCATCATCATCGTCATCATCATCATCATCATCGTCATCTCCCTCTTCCTAATCAACATCTTCGTCATCGTCATCATCATCATTTTCATCATCGCCCTCATCATCATCTACATCATCTCCATCACCACCACCACCACCACCACCACCACCATCATCATCATCATCATCATCATCATCCTCGTCATGCTCATCCTCATCCTCATCCTCATCATCATCATTTTCGTCATCATCATCCTCATCCTAGTCATCGTCATCATCATCATCATCATCATCATCGTCATCGTCATCATCATCACCGTCGTCATTGTCATCATAGTCGTCATCATCATCATCATTATCATCATCGTCATCATCATCATTTTCATCATCGCCCTCATCATCATGTTCATCATGTTCATCACCAACACCATCATCATCATCATCATCATCAACATCAACATCAACATCCTCATCCTCATCCTCATCATCATCATCCTTGTCATGCTCATCCTCATCCTCATGCTCATCCTCATGCTCATCATCATGATCGTCATCATCATCATCTTCATCATCATCATCATTTTCTTCGTCATCATCGTCCTCCTCCTCATCGTCGTCGTCGTCATCATCATCATCATCATCATCATCATCGTCGTCGTGGTCGTCATCATCATCATCATCTTCAAATCATCATCATCGTCATCATTGCCATCATCATCATCATCATCATCATCATCATCGTCATCATCATCATTATCATCATCATCATCATCGTCATCATCATCGTTGTCATCATCATCTTCGTCGTCATCTCCCTCTTCCTAATCAACATCTCCATCATCGTCATCATCATCATTTTCATCATCACCCTCATCATCATCTTCATCACCACCACCATCATCATCATCATCTTCATCATCATCATCATCATCATCATCAACATCTTCAACATCATCATCATCATCATCATCATCATCATCATCATCATCATCATCCTTGTCATGATAGTCCTCATCCTCATCCTCATCCTCATCATCATGATCTTCATCATCATCATCCTCATCCTAGTCATCATCATCATCATCATCATCGTCGTCGTCGTCGTCATCATCATCATCATCATCATCATCATCATCATCATCATATCATCGTTGTCATCGTCATCATTATCATCATCATCATCATCATCATCATCATCATCATCATCGTCATCTCCCTCTTCCTAATCAACATCTTCATCATCATCATCATCATCATTTTCATCATCGCCCTCGTCATCATCTTCATCATCTTCATCATCTTGACCACCACCACCATCATCATTGAATGTTGATTTATGTTCATCTATGTCTCCTTCCCAACCCACACCATATTGAACAAACAAATCTTGTGCATCCTTCTTACTCCCCACTAAATGTGATGCCAAGTTTTGTTGTATTTCTAATGATACTTGAAAATATACTTAAAACCACTACATAATGGATAATAATAGTAATGTTCACAACATGGGCTATATTAGCACTTGTAGTAACCATTGGATGCATTATGATTCCAAAGGCACTCTCATATGGAACTGTTTTCATCACTGCTATTTCATCCTCTATCTTTAAACATGCATGTCTCTTGATAATTTTATGCTAACTTCCATTGGTGTGGATATGGGATAACATTAACTCATTATAAATATCCTCATTATAGTTTCATATCTACCTTCATTTATTGAATTAGCCTCCTCCTTTTATCTCTTTATACTTGAACTCCTAGAGAATAATGGATCTCCCCATGTTTTTTCATCTTAGGTATTTTTGATTTGAAAAATTCAACATGGATTAAGACAATCACTTCATATACATATAGTTTTAAGATTAGAAATGTTCTTACCAACCCACTTGATGCACACATTCTTGTTTCCATCTTAATGTTGTAGAATACCATCTCTAATGAAATGACCATCTATCCACTAGTACCAATCTCAAGATGATTCCTTCATCTCATTAAGTTCTTTCTTTATGTTTCACATCTTTTGCTTCCCTCCCTTGTGAACTTATCCTTTGAGACAATACATGTATATCTTTATGTTAGCACTATGTTTGAAATTTTGAATTATGAACTTGAAAGGTTTGAAAATGATCTTATTTGAGGAATTTTGCGGGAGTGCCTTTCAGGTTAACTGGTTAGCAAGTTTTTCCACTATGGAGCCTTCGGATGGAGAGTGGGTTTTGATCTACGTTGATAAGTCTTTTTGTATATTGAAACATGCAGCAACAGAATAAGGGTAAAGTGTGTTAAACTTCAACGGTTTAGATTCAGAATGGTGAAGATCGACAGCGGAAAGTGATTCCATGGAGCGTAGATGCGAGGAAGGATTTAATTTTGAGATTTGCGGAGTCCGTTAAATGGGTGTAATGTTGGAGGGTCGAGATCGGCACAAGGTGAGATCAACGACCCTAAATCATTTTGCGTAGTGAACCTTCTCAGAGGGAGAAACTTTTTCAAATCACGAAAGGGTTAATCAACAAGAAAATCAGATGGTTGAGATGAAGGAGGAGATAGATCTGCTATCTCAAATAATTCTGCAGATTGAACTAGCGCAGAGAAAGTTACGATTTCGATCCGATTGAGCAGTCCCGATGAAGGTAGTTTAGAGATCGACGATTGATATTGATCTCACCAAATCAAGCTGTGCAGGTTGATAGTGTTGAGTTTTGGGTATTAAGATTTGGTGTATCAAAGGCTTAGATTGCAAAGATGAACAGATCTATGGTACTGAGAGCATGGAGAAACATGAGGGTTATGCAACATAAAAAAACTATAAAAACATATACTTGGAGAAGACGCCCTCACGTATGATATTCCTTCTCAACATTTAATTGATTTCCCTGATGCCATTTGTGATACAACCATAGGATAAATCATCTTCGGATCCCACAGTAGCGCCATCTCGCCCAAAACTAGATACCCATTGTATGGATGGTGTGTGAAATCAGAAAGATATCATGAAAATACAAGAATTGGAACAATGAATCTGATCACCACACATAACAGGGGAGACACAACAAAATAATGGTTCTTGTATCATCGTCACATGAGTGAAAGGGCCATAAAATGTCCAGTCCATATGCCCTTAAGCGTATAGTCAACTAGGCAGAGTAATTCCCAAAGTCTTTTCCATGTCCAATAATGAAATGCTGCAGCAGATAAGGCGGCGTGACTAGATCTCCAGTGGGAAAGGAATCCCTCGGATCATGTGCTCACTCATGTCGTCACTAGGCTACTCGACAATGAAATGTGCGAAAATGATGACGGGTCATCCCCGTGTCCAGTTTTCCAATCCTATATAAACACCACCTTTTAGAGCCATTAAGGTGCATAGGATGAGTTAGTGTAGAAGCAAACTCACAGTATCATTCTGCCAAGAGGTTCTGAGGATTCGGATATGTTTGCAATGGAAATCTAGTTCGAGAAGCTTGTTATTCTAGGTGTGTTTTTGGTTGGTGAGCTTGATTCCACGCTCATCTATTGCCCTTGTTTTTCACACTAGGGAAGCACAAACCATCGGAGAACAGACGTACATCACTTTGAGAGATGCACCTTTTTTCAGACAGCCATACCTCCAGCTGCGCGGTTCCTAGGATTTCATGTCTCGTGGGTGTCCCTCTAGAACCCCTAGATGCAATCGCTGCCTTCAAAACCCCGACTCATGATGATAGTTGCTAGCAACTCTCTGTGGGAGCGAATGCTCGTACTGGAGCATCAAGGGCCCAAGGTCTTCATCATAGCTTTCATGCACCCCGTCCGCCAACCTTTTCTGAGGTGGTGAGGAGTACAAGAATGAAAAGCCACTGGAGAGGCTTGTTTCTGCCAGAAGCAAGGGGGGAAGCTATGAAGAAAGATGAGCACAGAAAGGATATAAACTCCTTTGCTAGCTTTGAGCCCATGCAGAAAGGTGCCTTTGAGCACGGAATGCACACAAAGGGAAAGGACACGTTGTTGACTCGACAGACGGAAAAGTGGTCGAGCTCAGTGAGAAATGAGCCACCAGAAGCATCCTGAGACGTTGTTTTCACTACCCATGAGTTTAGAACCAGAAATGTCCAGCTGCCATCCAGACCGAGCATGCGCATTTGCTCCATGATGTTTGTCTAAAGATATGTAAACCATGGCAGAAGTACCATGCTCTAGTTGTTAATGTTTGATTATGACTGTAAACATTTTTAGATCCTATTTCGAGGATTAGCCTCGGGGTTTGGGACATTATAAAAAGGCTCCCCACAGAGGGGAGAGAGTTGGGTTTTCAAGAGCGGAGGCTCTACATTGTAATGGGTTTCAGTTTTTTCAGAGATGAATAAAATTGTAGAGGAGGAACGTTAAACTTCTCACGATATAGATTCTTGTGCCATCTTTTTCTTCAATAAGTGATTTCTTTATGTGACTATTTATCCTGTTTTCACTCCATTTTGTATTTGCTTTCATATTTTAGCATTAGTGTATATGGGACATAATTCATCTCGCATGCTCTAGGTCCATTTTTCAAGCATTTTTAAAACATTTTCTTCTAAATTCTTGAAGAATTCGCCTCAGTTAGGTGGTCTGTTTGACGGGTTGTCTCCTTCTGTCCACTAATCAACCCGCTAATACCTCAATATTGAAGAAACAGTGTCTGTCTTGTCTCTATCCACAAACCTTCAGAATTCCTACTTTCTGCAACCTACTCTTAGACCTAATTGTTGACTCCATCACCCAATGGTCTCCTCCATGATTGTCCCACCAAAATTTATAAAAAAACAAACTCGTTCTAATTAGAATTCTGACTTTCTGACCGTCTTTGATTGAATATTTTGAGTATGAAAACCTTGTAAATAGCAAGAGATCCCTCTCTGAATGTATTAGGTTAGAAATACAGTCTAAAGTGGTTCTGATGTTACCTCAGGATTTACCTTTCCACAACCTGGGTACATTCTGAGTGTTAACACTTTACTTCCAACATGCCTTTCAAGAACAAAATATTTACATCAAACTTCAGAAGACCTATATATCCACATTAGCCATGAATGCCAAAAACACTCTTATCTAGGTCATGCCACTATTACTAAAAATGTTTCTACATACTTTATTCATTCAACTTGTATATATCATCGTTGTCATCGTCATCGCCCCCACCACCATCATGTTGGCAATATGGAATATGGTTGTCATTGATGTCAAAAGGAGTTCAGTGATGATAGAGGAATAACCAAAGGACATGATGGCAAGAGTGAACTCCATGAAAGTCGAAGGAAAGAAATAGGTGGTGATGACATGGAATGAATGATGATATGGAGGATATGATCATATGGCATGGCATAGATGATGATTTGGCATGAACTTGAATTCATTGTTGTATTATGACATCACTCTAGAGAAATATGGCAAAAATGGTGAAAATCAGGAAATCGACTAAGTATGGAATAATTAGTCAAAAATGGTCCCATCAGTCTTAAGAGAATTCCTGCCACAATTCATGGTTTTAGAAGAATGCCTGCACCATGGTACCATCCTATAGCTAGTTGGTTTGGCTACCTATTCATGATTTGATTTTTCTTTAATATTTTTCGAGGAGAAAGATATAGGCCTGCCAAAATAGGGTTTTTCACCAGTGGATGCAAAAATGGCTAAGTAGCCTTAGAAAGATGCCCGCCCTAAATTATGAGTTAGAGTAAATGCCCATAGCACATGGGGGTATTGTAGATTGGTCTTCGGCCTACCTGAACATGTCTTCATATTGTCTTAGAAATGGATGAAGAAAGAGTTATGGACCTACCAAAAGGGTGTTTTAGGAAGATTAGACCAAATTGAGAAATTTTTCAAGTATGGAATTGATGTTAAATATTCCCAAGTGGCCTTAAGGAAATTCCTTCCATGCCTCATAGGATGATGTCAAAATTGTATTGAGAATGCGAGTCTCTAGAGTGTTGTATGGAGCATACAACCATGTTACTTGCCTCACCAGAAAATATCTAAGGAGGAAGATGTCAACCTGCCAAAAGTGCCTCTTAGCCATATTTGCACTATTCCAGTACTGACAAAACTACCTAAGTGGATTCATGGAAATGCCTGCCAGATATTGTCCTGGTGATGATACATTTATATGAGGGTATGAGGCTGTTCTTTGGTGAACTGGATATCTTTCTATGTTCTTACTTTTTCTTATGGTGACCACAGAGGAAAATAACAATCTGCTAAAATAGAAGAAAAATTATTTTGCATATTCAAAAGTATGAAGAATTGACTAAGTGTTAAGATCAGGAGTTTGAGAGGTCATTTGGAAATGCTCGCCAAGGGATGTCTTTATGCAAGTAAATTCATCGAATGTCATGGATCTATTCTTTGGTAAGCTTTCCATCTGCTCATGACTTCCAGTCTCTATAGGGTGTTCACACATGTGAAATAGGAGTCTTCCAAAATAGGAAGAAATATGTTTTGATGCTCAAAAGAAGTTAAGAATCTATTTTGATATGCCTATCGGAGGCTTAGTTTGTCTTAGTAAATTCTAAGGGTGACATGGTCTTGTTTCCTAGTGGACTGGCTATCTAGCCATACCTTCAATGTGCTTAGTGATGGTCAGATGGAAAAAATATGAGTCTCATGATGTGATGAGGTTGGAAAGACAAATGATGGTGTCCTAATGTCTCGTGATGTCTTTGTTACATTCTTATAGTGGTTTGCAAGAGTATGGTAATTTTGGGAATTTGACTAAGTGATGAAAAACTGCCCTAAAGGAGCTGTGTTATGAAAATGTCCACAATAATTCATTATAAAAATAAAAGGCCCACCAAGGAGAGACAAAGAAGCTTCAGAGGATGAAAGCATAAATTGAGCACATAGATCTGTAGACAAACACACAATTCACAAAATAGATCACACAATTTACTTAGCAGTTGAAGAATGAAACGGTGAAAAAATAGCTTGCAACTGTGAATGCTTTCATTAATAAAAAAGTAATTAGATAATAATTACAATGAAGTACAATGGCTAAATAGCCACAAGCAATTCGAATCCACATGAGTAAATTCAAATTGATTACACTTTACTTGACTGTAGGTAACTAAGACCTTGTCTAAATCATTATCGGAGGACTCAATGGTTAACTGACCTTGTCTAAACCATAACCGGAGTTCATCGGAGTTATAAAACACAAATCAAGTGTTACATTTAGTGTTGAATAAGGATAACTGACTGTGGTAGGTGAGAAATGCGCCCCTCCTACATGCAACCATGCAAACCTAGCGCTAACTAAATGTAGAGGACTAGAACTGAATGTAATTGACTCCTAACTTAGCTTGACTAGTCACCAAATCAACTCAACTAACCTTGGTTGGTATTGGCACTCCCAGTGGCTCCTAAATTGTAGGGATTGGTCTAAGAGGATCCTAAACTGATGCATGCAAGTGAAATCAGTGGTAGTAGGCCTCAGTGTTCCCCACACTTTAGTAACTAGAACATGTGACCCAATTAGGCCATGTGGACCCAATGGTGCTAGTGACTAAAAATAGACTAGGTGGACTCTTGATTTAGACATGACTCCTAATTTAGACATATGACCAAATTGGACAAGGGAGGATTAATGATCCTAACACCCCCCCTGAATGCTAACTTGGACAATCTATGGGCCCTGGTAACTAAGGCCATAGGTCACCCATTACATCAAGTAAAATAAAGTAACTGATTAATAAAAGGAGTTGGGGAAAAAGCTACATGGGGAAAAATCCCCCCCTCTATCTAAGTAAGTAGAATCAGGTCTCAAGTTTGAAAAACTTGAAAATATGTTGCTGCAATATTCATCTCTGTGAGGTAGCGAAGCAACATGCATGGATTGATGTGCATAGGTATTCTAGGGCCTGGCATGTAGACTTATCCTTCTTCTCCAAAATTGATGATGGAAGGAAGGAGGAATGTAACCTTTGTCTCTTTCTAGATGAAGAGGTGGATGATCACATCTATTATTCTGAATGTAGTGAGACTGAGCCCTTTCTATGTAGCATATTACAGGGAGTCTATTGCATCTCTTTGAATCAAGTAATATTGCATGGCATAGCACAAGGGTCTTTCCTTTCTGAGTGTCAGATGGGTTTCCAATCATCTTCCTAGCTTCCAGTTTGGAAGTAGGGACTGAAGCTAGATCTGAATCACCCTGAATCTCAATATCATAAACTAAAAAAGATGGATCTGCAATACTGGTAGAAGCTGCAAAAGAAGCAGATGAAATGATTTTACCTTCCTTTGCAAGTGGCTGCTGAGAGTGCACTAGTTCTGAAGGAGGCATGAAATGTGAGAACTCATATGCTTTTGAAGAATGACTTGCAACACCTTTCACTATGATGATCCCAGTAGAGATATCTGTGATCTCTACTGAGTCAGGACCAAATATCACTCGCTTTGGAGAGCCAGTATGGGTCATCTAGTAGACAGATAACAGGTTTGAAGCTAGGGAGGGAACACATAGCACATCTTTGAATATTCCATGTTCAAACTTGATAGATCCCTTCCCCTTTGTTTGGATTTTACTATTATTTCACATCTAAATACTAGGACCATCAAGGGACTAAAAAGAAGAGAATGATTCTCTGGATGCAACCATATGGTTGGAAGCTCCAAAATCAATGAGGGAGACATGTGCTGATGAGAAGAAACCCTTCAGTGCATGGCCTTTCCTTTGGTATTCTTCATCTTCTTCTTCAGAATCATCCTTCCTTGTGCTAGCAGGTGTAGAAATGTTATGTTTCTTCAAAAGAAGAGCCATTTCATCAAGTTGTCTTCTCATACAGGATCTTTCTGAATGAAAGACCCTTCCATGGTAAGAGCAGATGACCTTTCCTTTTCCATTCTTCTTTCTTCTCTTCAAACTCGAAGTCTCATTTGACTGCTCTTTCTTCATAGGAGAATTATCTCTTTGCTTTCCTTTATCATTCGCTCCCTTAGGTCCTCCTGCAACTAGTGCTTGATCTCTAAAAGATCGAATAATCCCCATTTGGATTAAATTATCATGCTCATAAGTGAGTGATGCAATGAAAGAATCAAGAGTGGGAATCTTCCAATTTGGAGTAGTGATCCTCACCAATTGAAATCTTGACACAAAGACTGAGTAGTCTGCACTGAGTTTTGAGAGAATGGAAAGAATGAGCTGATATTCCTCCTTCTCCACCTTGCATTGCTTCAACTGGTATATCAGGTTCTTGAATTTTGTGAAAAATTCATTCAGTGATTCGAAGTTGGATGGATTAAGAGAGATTATTTCATCTTCTAGCTGATGGACCCTCATCTCATCCTGTTTATCAAATAAGGAAGCAAGCTTGTACTTGGGAGTCTTCAATCCTTGGATGTGGAATCAAAGATCTTGAGAGATTGAGGAGAATAAGTATCCATAAGATTTATCAAGCCTGCTCAAGTACTTTTCTTTGTCATGGTTCAGAATTGGCACTGCCTCTGCTTCTTTTGTGAGTCTGAAGAGATCTTTGGTGCGGAGCCGCTACCTCCATGTATTCCTTCCACTAGTTATATTTGAAGCGAGTGAGAGGCTCTACTGGATGAACCATTTTTAAAGCAGTAAGGAGGACAGAGCTATTGTAGAGAATGCAGTGAGAAGAAAGGGTTGCTTGTAGCGAATGCTATGAGAAGAGCTGATAACTTGTCACACAATCAAACATACAAAGTAAGGTCGATAGTATGCACTTTTGGAATTTCCTTCACACCTAGCATAGTTGATCAAGCAAGCTTGATCAACAATTTCCTAACTCGGGATATTAAGTGGTAAATTCTCCGCTTCTGGTGCAGTACTGGAAGGAGCAATTTTGCTAAAAAAAATGATCCAGCTGGAGATATGAGGAGGAGAGGTGCCTTGTCTATCGAGGCTTTGATACCATATAAATTGAGCACATAGATCTGTAGACAAACACACAACTCACAAAATAGATCACACAATTTACTCAATGATTGAAGAATGAAACAGTGCAAAAATGGCTTGCAACTGTGAATGTTTTCATTAGTAAAAAAGTAATTAGATAATAATTACAATGAAGTACAATGGCTAAATAGCCACAAGCAATTTGAATCCACATGAGGAAATTTGAATTGATTACACTTTACTTGACTATAGGAAACTAATACCTTGTCTAAATCATTATCAGAGGACTCAATGGTTAACAGAATTTGTCTAAACCATAAGCGGAGTTCATCAGAGTTATAAAACACACCTCAAGTGTTGCATTCAGTGTTGACTAAGAATAACTGACTATGGTAGGTGAGAAATGTGCCCCTCCTGCATGCAGCCATGCAAACCTAGCACTAACTGAATGTAGAGGACTAGAACTGAATGTAACTGACTCCTAACTTAACTTGACTAGTCACCAACTCAACTCAACTGACCTTGGTTGGTATTGGCACTCCCAGTGGCTCCTAAATTATAGGGATTGGTCTAGGAGGCTCCTAAACTAATGCATGAAAGTGCAATCAATGGAATTAGGCCTCAATTAGTGTTCCCCACACTTTAGTAACTGGAACATGTGCCCCAATAGGCCATGTGGACCCAATGGCGCTAGTGACTAAAAATAGACTGGGTGGATTCCCGATTTAGACATGAATCCTGATTTAGACATATGACCAAATTGGACAATGGAGGATTAATAATCCTAACAAAAAGTGGTCCTGATGGAATCACCATGTTTTCCTCTACCCATTGGGTGTATCACACCTCAAATTGGATGAAAATAAAGATCTCATCACATTGACATAGGGTTTGATAAAAATTATGGTAAAAATGCATAAGTGACCTTAGTAAAATGCCTGCCATTTCTAGTAGTTGATGGATTAAATTATTCTGAGGGTATGGGTATCTAGAGTGTTGATTGGTGCATCTAACCACATCATTATTTTGTCCAAAAACTCTCTGAATATGAAGTTACCAGTATGGCAAAAGTGCCCTCTGGCTTGTTTTGCTCCAGTCCAGTAAATTCCCGCCCAACTCAGAATAAGATGAGTCTAAAGGGGAAATAAGTTTGGTTGTGCTCAATGGGATGTACTACATCATCTGGTATCATTGGTTCAGGATTTGGTTAAAATAAAAATCCCTCATGTTGACTTAGGGTTTTATAATTTTTTCCAAGTGGGAAATCTGTTGTTTAAAATGCTATTTTCAAATTCCCACCAGATGATGTGTGTGTGTCAATTAATTCATCAAATGACATGTATTTGTTCCTTGTTGAAGTGTTTATCCAGTCATGGTTTCATTTTTCCCTATCGAGGTCACATGAGTGAAAAATTAACCTTCAATGTTGAAAAAAATCATGTTCACAGAGCGTATAATTTTTCCTGCACATAGCTTAAAAATATATACTAAACAAGTTTTTCAGATACATGCACAAGACATAGATTTAAATAGAGATTTCTCATCCAATTAATTAAAAAAAGATGAAATAAATAAGAGACATAAACAAAACAAAGTTTATTATTTAATTAACATACATAAATTTAATTTATTTCAAAGAGATTGATGCTTTCTTTCACAACCTACGAGCAGTCTCGTATTGATCACTGAAAACATTGGATTCGGAGATGAATTCTCTATAATGTTATCTTAGATGTCAATAAATACAAAACTCCATCATACAAAAAAAAATCATTAACTTTCGATAAATACATATATACATTAATATGCCAACTAAAAAGCATTTTTCATTATATGCCGATAAATACAAAACTCCATCATACAAATATTTTTTTCATTAACTGTCAATAAATACATATATAAATTGATTTATACATGTTTAGCATGTTTCAAAGATGGCTACAATCCATCCTCTTGAGCATAACACAAATCTGAATTGTCTATCTTGCCTTTTGTAGAAGACTATAATTGTTCTAGAGTTGGACAAGGCACTTATTGCAATTTCTTTTCAAGCTCTTTAACTCTCTGTGAATTTTTTTTTAAATTTTAAAGAATTTTTTTTTCCCTCCATCAGTTTGTTCAACATTTCCACATTTTTCTTATACTTTGTTGATTCTTGTTCTTCCTTGACCTACAATTTCTCTCTGGTATGTTTCAACTGCTTTTTAACTTCAGTCAATTCATGTTTCAGATTATGTATTTCTTTCTCCTGCTCTTTTTCCCTCGACTCTGTCTTGTTGGGAAGGACAGGTATTGCAGTCATCGCAGCAGTTGGCCCTTTTAATTCCTTCTCCAAATCAGCAATTGTGGATTTAGTGTTTGAATTTCCATATCACATCCCAAATGATGAACTTTTCTACCTTCTAATATTTTTGATTCCAACTCCGTTATTTTTGCATCTTTCCCGGCCATCTTCTCTTTCATTTCTTTATGTAACAGTGATGAGGTATACAAATCACCTAGGGAAGGTTCGCTGAGAATCATTATTGTAGCATCTTCTCTCGACTTGCTAAGGATTTCTCTCGCTCTTCTAAGGACATTGTACCTGTAGGTGTATTTTTTCTTCTACCCTTACCCTTATCGGCCTTACCCTCGTCTCCTTTGGTACCCTTACCTTCACCCTCACCACCTTCTTCACTGGAATTTTTTTTCCTCTACTTTGTTTTTTAAGTTTTAAAGTTTCAGATATCCTTGCTAACCTTGTTCCTTTCAGCTTATCATCTTTCCTAGAAATGGTTTTTCTCAAATCGAAAATTATTGATTCGAATTATCTAACTTTTTTTCCATGGCTTCCATCCCACTCTTTCAACTTCAAATGATATTCTTATACTACCTGTTCATATTCTTTAATTTTCTTCTCCATTACCTATAAAGGACCCATTTCTATCCTCACTGGTGGCACATTAAGAACATGTGGTCTTTTTTTCAACTCTTCTTTGACTTCACTCACTTCAGCATTAGATTTTTCCAAAGCCTCTTCATACGCAACCCTCACATAATGAATTACTTTTTTCAGTGTTTTTTTCTACTTCATTGGATAATAATTTACCCATTTATTCTTTCCCTTGTATAATTCTGTCCGCTTTGAAATGATTATCCACAACTTTCTTCTCCAACACTGTTATCTATTTTAGGCATTGTAAAATATTATCATCTTTTCTCAAGCACACTTCCGCCCAATTGCATATATAGGAAGCTTGTTCCTTGAAATTCTCCATTTTATCATATAGGATGAACATGTACCTACTATCAAACTTCTATGATGCAATGTCTAAATGCATAGCGGAAGCCCCTGATTCTAATTTGGAAGAACAATCATACTCAATTGCTCACTATTTAGGAGGGATTCTATCAAGAACCTGTTGAGGAATGGAAAAGTGAGTACCACAAATTTCATCATTTGTGACCAAATCAAGATATTGTACTCGTAATTCACCATGGTGCTCAAGAATTTGTAATGGCGATTCGTCGTTCTGTTCAGCAGGGCGTAATGGTAATTCCCCATGGTGCTCAGGATATTGTACTAATTCCTTGTTCTGCTAAGGAGACTGTACTCGAAATTCCTCATTATGTTCCCTGCTTTTATGTTTCCTAATGTATGTTTTATGAACAGGTGGTTTTGGAAAAGATATGTTTCCATGCTGGTTGATATCACCAATCTCTGTTTCAGTAGCATGGGGTCGACATAAATCAATAATGTTTTGAAGTGTGCCCAGAAACTAAATTTAACCTTCCTTAATTGGCTATCTTGTAGGGAAGAGTGTACTTTCTTAACTAGTAGATAAGGAATATCTACAGGTATATATTCCACCCAATGTATCACTACCTGCATACATTCAACCAAAATGTCATCCCTGTGATGATATAGAATTGTCCTAGGGGCAATATGAATCAAAGTTTTGTATATTCCAGGAGCGACATCTTGCATTTTTAAACCATTCCTTGGAACATTTACTTCTCACTCACAAATTTTACTGGCCATCTGGTTCTTCCCCTATTCGGGGGTTTTCCTTGGGCTTAAAATCGCTCCCCCTCTGAATGGAATATTTGTAGCTCGGGAAACCAAATTAGGGTCGAGGTATACCCGCTTCCCAAAAACTATGGGTTTCGTATTCCCAAAATCATATTTCGAAATTGCCTCATCTATCTCCTCATCGACATAACTAAACATTCCCGACAAAAATTCGAAAACTTCTGCTTTCCTCGGGATGGTTTCCATACCTGGTGGAAACATCTTTGCATCTCTCCATGCATTAGAATTATCTTGGAATTTTTTTACTGTTACCCTATCATCTGTGGATGACTGTGTTTCAACTGGGGTTGCAGAGGAGGATGCCCGCATTTCAGCTACGCTCGTCATGCTAGACGCCCCTGTTTTAAGTACTACCATGGTTATCCAGGTTCGAAGCAGAGGTGAGGTGTTGCACGCATACTGTATTTCAGGCTCACAAATTCTGCCTGCAAAGAGGTTTTCAGCAACTAATCAATGCTTTTCTTGGGTATGCACTTTGCACAAATTCTATTTGACTCTTTAGAACTATCACACCTCTTCATGAAAAAAAGAATTATAAAAACATTACAAATTTGTCTATTTAATTTTCTTCCATTGTGTATGATTCATTCTAACCATGTCTTCATGCAAAGTAATTGCCTTTGTTTTTTTTTCAGGGGTTTTACTAGCTTTGGTGATCCTCCAGAACTGGAATTATGCAAAAAATCCGATAAGAATGGAAGTATTTACTACCAACCAAAATAACGTGCAATTCTTAAGCCCATGATCACACATATGACCATCGTGCGAACAATTTAAAAAAATATGTTTATAAACCGATGAATTGCCATCTTCTTAAAATGTCAATCAATGATCATTATTGCTTATTCCAAAAGGTAGGGAGTCTGACAAGTCGTCCCGGGCTCCAGGTTGGTGACTACTCATGGATTCCAAGAACCTAGATCCCCCACCATACCCTTGCACTACAGGTCGATCATCATGATCATCATACACAAAATCCTCTCTTAGTTTTTAAGCAAGTATCACGGATTGAGATATATAAGAAGGGATATTTGAGACCCATTTTTCAGAAATTCACCAAAAGTAGGAAAAATATTATTTTTCATATTAAGAACAAAAAACTGGCTAAGTGTTAAAATCAGAAAGTTGAAAGGCATTTGTAAATAAAAACATATAAAGATCATCATGACATAAAAGATAGAAACACATGCCTCAACTCTTCAACAATTAAATATCATTCATCTTCTTCTTCATCCAACTCAACATCTGTATCAGGATCTAGTTTAGAATACATATTGATTAAAGGTTCATTCACATCAACATCATCATCAATGGCATCTTTGCTAATATAGTCATCGACATCGTCAATGAGATCATCATCTACTACATTTGGATTATCAACCTCTTCAACTTATTCATCTAACACATCGACTACAACCACCTGCTCCTGATCTGAATCATCATCATCATCTTCTTCTTCGCGATTATCTTCATCATCTACATGATTATACTTTACTGGTCTTCCTCTTGGATTGTATTTGACAATGTATGACCATCCTACTTTACCTGGTACCTTTAAGTAAAAGACTTGCTCACATTGACTTGGAATAACATAAGGCTCTGTACCCAGTTAAAATGCCCTTGTATTAACCATGGTAAATCCATTAGGATACTCAATAATTGTTATTTCAGGATCATGTTCATGCATCCGTAGCCTGTACCACTTCACCTCAAACAAAACTATTTTAAAGGAATTAAAATCACACTCAATTATGTCCTCCAAATGCCCATAGTACCTATTCTTAGTTTCTTCTGGATGTCTGTCACTTCTAGAAGAAACATTGGTGACATTAAACAATGCAGTTATCCCACAATCCAAGGTTTTCATCTTATCATCCAACATTTTGATATGAAATTTACGACCATTACACCAAATAGCATTGTGATGTTTCAACTGCAACATTGAAAACAAGTAAAAAATACATTATGAACTAATAAACGTCATATAAGACTTAGAAAATACATTTGAAAACTTAAAAAACCAAATACATTGAAAAAATGGGAAGTAACTAGAAAAATGTGGGTAAACAATTTACTTGCATTTTTATCTTTTAAACCATGGGCTAAATCAACTTCCCTTTGCAACGTAATATCAGGAAATTGATGTCGATGACGATGAGCTTTTTAATCATCTTACTGACCCTTTCCCATGATAACCTACCGAATCATTTTTCACAATCTTCTATCCAATGTTCCATCCAATCAAGGTTGTTTACAATGTATAAATGTAAAGCATCCCACACTCGAGCAACTATACGAAAAATAACAATTCATTATCATTAATTAGATATCATTACATGCATAGTTTAATACAGTTGAATATGCAGAATTAATAAAAAAATAACAAATCATTATGATAAAATAAAATTGGAAAAATACATGTGTAATATATTAATTCCACAAAATCTAATAATTACCTTTCATGGTCCTCATTGTACCTTTCACCAATAGGACCTCCCCTTCAAATTTGTTGATGGAGTTTATATGCCAAATGCAAGGCACATTCATATTTTTTGCTAAATATTCACTAATATACACCATGCATTGATATACCATATATCCATCAACCATAGAACCCTCAGGACGTGCTCTTTGTTTAACAAGATCCTTCAACG
Organism: Pseudotsuga menziesii; assembly: GCA_001517045.1. Lineage (NCBI taxonomy): Eukaryota > Viridiplantae > Streptophyta > Pinopsida > Pinales > Pinaceae > Pseudotsuga > Pseudotsuga menziesii. The sequence goes on along the minus strand of LPNX010405649.1, from coordinate 10,294 downwards.
ACTTCAAATACCTCTCCACCGTCCACATCAACCTTGTATGTACCGGTCCACATAATTCAATCTCATCAACTTGGTGTATGAGGTAGTTTTCTTATATATGCATTGAAAAATGATGGAGGTAGATACTGTTGCATTTCACACATTAGTTGGGTAATTTCTCTCTTCCAATACCTTACATCTTCTTTATGGATTTCTTTTGAGGAAAGCCACCTACAAATGATGCAATAAAATAATATCAAGCCATATATAAAATTTGTGGGAAAAACATAATATGTCAATAAGTTGCTCTACAAATCATGGACCAAGTACATTTTCCATATAAAACATTACTTACCTCATGTATTTTCCAAGAACATAAATAATTTTTTTTATGTTGTTGTCAAAGTCATTTGGGAGAGATAAAGGTAGAACATACTGTATCAAAAAACACATAATTATTATTTATTTCCAAATAAGAGAATAAAATTAATAAAATAGTGCATACCTATAAGGAAATATATAAAAAAACTCACCATTACCTTAATTAATGTATGTCAGTCATGTGTTTTAACCCCACCAAAATCACATTTTTTCGTTAAGATATTCTTTATGTTAGACGAAAACCTCGTCGAAAACCTGATTTTTCTGATGACCTCTTTTACAATATTGCTCTGTTGCTCCATCAAGAACCAAGGAAGACTAATATTCTGTTGACAACCATCGCCATTAGAATTAATGATCACACTTTGCAATGCGTGATTAGCTTCGTGGATGTCACTACAAATATTTCCAATTCTTTCTTTGCCAGTCCTTCCATCTAATATTCACCATAACAATTATGTTATGTTCTTCCCGATATGCATTGTATCAAACAAATGAAATATTTGTAGGTGCTCGTAGTATGGCAACCTACTGAATTGCATCGGGTAAATTTTCATTCCTCGTGGAAGCCCAGTCGTGCCTTAACGACATTCATGAAACAACAAGCAAATCAAATTAACACTAATTAATCAATATAGGTACATACCGCGCTGAACATAACTCACTAAAAAAAACAAAGATTTATATAATATATGATACAAGTTGAATGTGATTGTCATTGATGTCAAAGGAGTTCAGTGAATGACAAAAGGATAACCAAATACATGATGGCAGGGTAAACTCAGTGAAAGACAAAGGAATGACAAAGGAAGTAATGACATGGAAAGTATGATGATGTGGCATGTATGGAGAGGCTAGAAATACTGGCATAATGGTGTTCTGGTGCTATCAGGAAGTCACTGTTGTAATCTGACATCATTCTGGAAAAATATGGCAACATTGTGAAACTTTGGAAATTGACTAAATATGAAAAAGTAGTCAAAACTACTCTAAGAGAATTCTCTCCATAATTCATGGTTTGAATAGAATTCCTGCACCATCATATTAGGCTATAGCTTGTTGAACTTGCTATCTAGCCATGGTCTCAGTTTGCCTTAATCATTTCCGAGGAGAAATTTATAAGTTTTCCAAAATAGGGTTTCAAGATAAACCTTGGAGGAATTCTTGGACATGGCTAAGTGTTGGAAAACTGGTCCAGGTGGACTTTGATCCATGAAATTTGATAAATTTATTTTCACAAGGACATCCCTTTGCGGGAATTCCCAAATGACCTCTCAAAATCATGGTCTCAACACGCAATTTTCTTGTGTTTCTCAATATGCAAACTAGTATTTTTCCTACTTTTGGCAGATTGATATTTTGCATATGTGACCATTGTAAGTCATCCTGAAAGTATGGATGGATAAACATTTCAATAAAGAACAAATCCATGTCAATTGATGAACCTATTGACATACACCCAACATCTGGTAGGCATTTGAAAGTGGTCTTCCAAACTGTTTATTGACACTTAAACAAATCTCTTCAAACCCTAAGTCACCAAGGTGATTTTATTTTTATCATAAAACTTGCAGAGTGAGACATCCATGATGTGAGGAATATCATACCGACTCAACCATGCCAATATTCTCTCCCGCAACCTCATCATCTAACCTTGGCGGACATTTTACTGGGATAGTGCAAATGAAGGTGAGAGGCACTTTTGGCAGATTGATATCCTCCTCCTCAGAGACTCTTTAGGAAATATGAAACCATGTTTGGATGTACCAACCAACATAGTAGATCCCATAATTTTCAGATAATTTTTCTCATCATCCTATGAGAGGCGGCGTGCATTTCCTTGAAGCCACTTAGGTAGATTTTACCAATAATTCCATACTTAGACAATATGTCCAAAACCTAATGTGTATTTTTCATTTCACCCAAAACCTGAATTAATGCTACTAGATGTTGTATTACACCTTACTGAGCACACCTATGCTGATTTCACTCCCAGAATCATCTTCATTTCCCCTAGGCGAGCATTTTATTGAACTTTGGTGTAAGACGACCTAAAACCCTGGTTTGGTAGATCCATATCTTCTTCCTCAACCATTATCAAAAAAATGTGAGAACATGGTTAGGTAGACAAAAAATACACCTACAGAATGACCATGTGGTGTGGTCATTTTCTTCAACACAAAAATTATGGCAGGCATTTCCCTAGAGAAATTCTGACTAATTTGACCAAAAATCCTTCTTTTGGGAGACCCGTATCTTCTTCATTAAGGAGTTTTTCTGAGAACCGGGGCCATGGTTAGATAGATATTTTAACAAACTATGGGATGGAAGGTCATGGTGGGAATTTTATTCTTCTTATGAATTATGGTGGTCATTTTCATAAGGCAACTGCTTTAGGGCAGTTTTTCAACACTTAGTCAAAATCCCCAAATTATCATAGCATTACCAACTACTACCAGAATGTAACAATGACATCATGAGACATTAGGACACCAACATGTGTTTTTCAACCTCATCAGACATGCCATATCAAAACTTATTTTGTCATTAATGACCCCCTTTGACATCAATGACAACCATACTCAACAATGTCCTTGTGCTAATAAAATTCATAGGGTGACATAGATTGTTCCTTGTTGAAGTGGTTATCCACCCATGCTTTCAGTTTTCATTATGATGGTCACATGTGCAAGAAATCAATCTGCCAATGCAGGAAAAATATTGTTTTGTATATTCATAAATTTGGCTAAGTATTGACCAATATTCCAACAATACATAAATAATTTGGCATACCTTGACGATTTCTATTATATTCCAAGTTCCATAGGTGAGGTGTCATTCTTCGTGGTTTTTTCCCATTCTCTTCTTTACAATTGAATTTTTCTTTGTCTGTGGTTCGATAACTATGGTTCTTAGGTAGAAAGTTCCTATACTCATCAAACACTTCCTTTCCTAAACTCCTTGAACGATGAGATTTTATCTTGGGACCGCAAGCTAGACATGCAAATTTACCCTTTGTTTGAAGACCTAAAAGATATATGAATTAGTGTAGCGAATTAGAATTACCATTTAAAATAATGCATGATATTTTCAATAGATATATATAATATTTTAGAACAAAAGAAAGTAACAATATACCACAAAAATGTGTTAACCTGGGAGCATCAAGAATTGTCCATCCAAGTATTCCATGGAATTGAAATTGTCTTTGCCCTATTGGTCTAGAGATGTTATACATAGTGACACCAGCCCATAACTTCAACAACTCATCGATAAGAGGCTCAATATATACGTTCATATATTTAACCGGGTACTTACCTAATTGGTCCAACATACATGATTAATTATATTTAGCTATATGTCGTTATATATAAAAGACATAATTATCATGCACGAAACAAAGAAATGAAATATTTAGTGATCAGACTTTCAAGTAAAAAAATACAAATTAATTAAATACCTGGAACACTCATTGCCAATATTGTGTGCTCTCTATTGACCGACATCCAAGGAGGAAGGTTATTGTTTATAACAAAAACATGGCACACTAAGTAGGTAGAACGAAACTCTCTAAATGGATTGACACAATCAACTACCAATGAAATTTTAACATTATGAGGTTCTTCTTTGAAATTTGGCCACTTTTCTTCGATGTACCTAAATGCAAACCCATCTGCAGGCATTCGGGGAACATCGTCTCGACTTTTGTTCTATGCATGGAAATCCATAAACTGTGCTATACTTTGACACATGAACAACCGCTAGAGACGTGGAATTATCGGAATATAACGAAGAACTTTGCGAGGAAACTTTTTTTTCACTTTATCGGTTCAATACCTACTTGTTTGACATTGTGGGCATTCATTTTCTAATGCATATTGTCCATAGTATATGATATGATCATTAGGACATGCATCAATAGCTTGATACTCCATTCCAAATTCTTTCATAATCACAGATATCTCTCGATATGTGTGTGGTAAAATATTTGAACTTGGTAATAGAAATTCACCTAACAATCTACAAAATTCAAAAGAATAAGTCAATGTAAACAATATTAATCATCAATATTGCATCCATACTTTACAAATTAGATAACAATAGCAATATAAGAAAAAATTCAACCCTTTATGTACATGTGAACATGCAGACATAAATAATTAACAAATTGCATACCTTAGTATCTATGTGAGACAGGTGTTTCATAAACCATTCAAAACCTTCAAGTTCACTAACAACAACATAGCAGATAGAAGATTTGTTTTGAGCCTTCATAAAGAGGTTGACGAGCCTTCTTGAGTAGAGGATCAACATCATGACTATCATCCTGGTTGTCCTCATCCATTGGAGCAAATGTGTCTTGGATCAATATATGTATCTCATCTTCCTGATTTGTATCACTAACGTTATCTCCATCCATATCATCATTAAGAACATGATCAGCTTCAATATTTTGATCTAGATGTTCGTCACCCTGTAAATGAGTATTTCTGCTAGTACTTGGCAAATAACTCTGTGGAAGGGGAAATTTTGGGGGAATTGTCTATATATTTACAAAAAATGCAGTAAAATTAGTGTGTATAGAACATATAATAAAAAGATAAGACATTTTACTAAAATTCATGACATGATGACTATTACAGAGAATACATTAAAAATTGAAGAACCTCTTACCAAGGGACGATATTCATAACCCCTTTCGGTGTGCCCCTTCTCCGTACAATGTCTTTCAGTTGTCATTATTAAAATTCTTCTTCTTTGCAAGCCCCTGCAATCACAACAAGGGAAATAACATTTTCCATCTCCCCTCGCCTCTAATGCCTCTCTAAACTGAGCAAGCTTCCTTGCATTTTCATTCATAGTGAAAAATCCTTGTAGTGACAAGTAATTGTCTTACCTACACCATACCAAATAGTAACTTGTCAAATACATTATATATAAGTATATTTATAAATGTGGTATATTATATACCAATTTCTATAAAGAAAAACATGAAGACTGTGATGAATAGGATTGTCATTGATGACCACATTAATGACAATCATTTTGGAAAAATATGGTAATTTGGTGAAAAACATGAAAATGACTATGGGGAAATTAGTAAAAAGTTCTTTAGGGAAATGCACGCCATAATTTATAAGAGAATATAAATTCCCGCACCACATGGGGGTCCTATAGATTGTTGTTTTTCCTACTTGACTATGCCTTCAATTTGTCCTGAAAGTGCATGAGGGAGAAGTTATGGACCTTCCAAAACAGGGGTGTGTTCCAGAGCAAGAAAAAATGGCTAAGTCACCTCAGAAAGATGCCCGCCCTAAATTATGGGTTAGAGTAAATGCCTGTAGCACATGGGGTTCTTGTAATTTGTTGGTTTGTATACCTAACCATGGTATTATTTCTCCTTAATCATGTCTAAAGAAAATGTTATGTATCTGCAAAAATGAGGTTTCAGAATAAATTTTGGAGAAAGTCTTGAAAATGACTAAGTGTTAGAAAACTGGCTCAGGTAACCTTAAGAAAATGCTCGCCACAAATTGTGTGTTGAAGAAAATCCCCACACCATATGGGGGTCTTGTAGATTGATATTTGTCCTACCTGAGCATGTCTTCAGATTGTCTTGGAAGTAGCTGAGGAAGAAGTTATGAACCTTCCAAAACAATGTTTTAGGCAGATTGGACCAGACTAAGAAAATTGTCTGTGTTGGAAAAATTGGCTCATGTGGCCTTGGGTAAATGCCCGCCGTCCCTTATAGGTGTATGATAAAAATTATCTGAAGCTATCATCCTACAGCTTGTTGAAGAGGCTATCTCAGCATGGTATCAGTTCTCAAAGAAGATGTTTGATGACAAAGATAATGGTCTTCCAAAACAGAGTTTTAGGCTGTTTTGCACTATTCCAGTACTAGAAAATCTTCCTTAGTGTCCTCAGGGAAATGCCCGTCCTATCTCATAGGATGATGAGAAAAATAATATGAAAGTGTTAGGAAATGGATTGTTGATGGGTGCATCTAACCATGGTCTCAGTTATCCTATAGAGTGTTTTATGACAAATATATAAATCTTCCAAAAGTAAGAAAAATATTATTTTGCATTTTAAGAACACAAGAAAATTGGTTGTGTTAGATTCGAGAAATTGAAAAGGCATTTTGAAATGCCCTCAAGGAGGGGTTATTTTGATGATAAAATTCATCAGGTAGCATAGGAATGTTCCTTGGTGAACTTAATATCCATCCATACCTTCAGGTTGTCTTATGATGGTCTCATATGCAAAAAATCAATCTGCCAAAAATAGGAAAAATATTATTTTGCATAGTGAGAACAAAAGAAAATTGACCAAGTGTTAAAAATAGGAGTTTGAGAGGTCAGTTGGAAATGCCCGCCAAGGGTTGTCTTTATGCAAGTAAATTTATCAAATGTCATGGATCCATTCTTTGGTAAGTTGTCCATCTCTTCATGACTTCAGGTCTCCATAGAGTGTTCGCACGTGTGAAATAGGAGTCTGCCAAAATGGGAAAAAATATGTTTTGATGTTCAAAAGAGGTTGAGAAGCTATTTTCAAATGCTTGCCAGAGGTTGTGTGTGTGTCAACATATTTATCTTGTGATATGGTCTTGTTCATTGTTGAAATGGCTATCTATCCATGCTTGTATGTTTCCTTATGGTGATCACATGAGGGAGAAATCAATTTTCCAAAGTAGAAGAACATTTGTTTTACAAGTTAAAAACAATTTTTTCTAAGTGTTAAATTAAACAGTTTGGAAGCCTATATGCTAATGTGGACAATACTAAAGACAAGATACTAATGGTGTATGGACAGAGTTGAGATAGGGCTATAGTATGTTGTATGTTGAATGACTTGCTGAGTACAGAATGAAGACTTGCTGATTGGTATTTTTGATGTGTGTGCCTGTGGCGAACTTTGGAAGAGTTTGATGTATCAATTGTAATTTGTAATCTGAAATTTGTATAGGGAGGTTTGGTAGAGCTAGGGAAAGACTTATTGGTCTTTTGAAAAGTTGAAGCTTGGTTGGGTGTTGTAGCATCCCATTTAGTTGTAGCTGATTGAACCATTCTGGTGGGTGGTGCCATCTTATGGGCTGTAGACCATATTGGAGGTTGACGAGTTTTGGAAGAAGGAATAAAGCGAGACCCAGAAACCAGAATTTAAAAGAAAAGGTAACCCAGAATGTATCTGAAAATATAATTACAGATTACAGTTTTAATGAGAAAGGTCTAATACTGTATAAAAACAGACTTTATGTACCAAATATACCGGGAGTTAAACTATTGATTTTGAATGAAATACACAAAAGTCCTTATTCTAGACATCCAGGGTATCAAAAGATGATAACCATGTTGAGAAAAGAGTGCTTCTGGCCTAATATGAAAAATGAAGTTGCTGAATTTTTAGCTAGACCTATAGAATGCCATCAAGTTAAAGCTAAACATCAACACCCAGAAGGTCTCTTACAAGCATTACCAATTCCAAATTGGAAATGGGAAGTCATAAGTCTTGTTTTTGTAACTCGCTTACCTAAAAACTAGAAACATACTGATTCAATAATGGTAGTTGTGGACAAGCTAATTAAAGAAGCACACTTTATACCTGTTAAAACAACTTATAAAGCTACTAACATTATTGACATCTTCATGAAATAAATATTTCGCTTACATGGAATTCCAAAGGTAATAATTTTTTACCGAGATCCAAAATTTACTGGTACTTTCTAGAAATATTTATTCAAAGGGCTAGATACTAAATTAAACTTCAGTACAGCTTATCGTTTGCAAACAGATGGACAAACATAAAGAGTTAATCAGATACTAGAAGATATCTTATGAATTTATGTTAAAGACTATCCCAAGAAGTGGGAAGACTATTTGCACTTACTTGAATTTGCTTATAATAACCATTATCAAGCTTCAGCAAAGCTTAGTCCTTTTGAAATATTATATGGTAGAAAATGTAACACTCCTACTACATGGAGTAGTCCAGTTGACCGTTTGATGTTAGGACCTAATTTGTTAAAAGAACTGGAACTAACAGTTAAACAGGTACAAGGCAACTTGGAAACTGCTCAGGACAGACAAAAGATTCATGCCGACCTTAAAATAACTCTGAAGGAATTCCAAGTAGGTGAGCATGTGTTTGTTAAGGTGAAACCTAGAAAGATCTCCTTTAAACTAGGGAGCTATGCTAAACTAGCACCCAGGTATTGTGGACCGTTCGAAATATTGGTAAAAGTAGGGCCAGTGGCATATCATTTATCCTTGCCACCTAATCTTAAAATACATAATGTTTTCATGTTTCTATTTTGAAAAAGTATATACATGATGCTACTCATGTGATTGATTGGAATGTGATTTAGGTAGAATGAGAAGGAGATTTTTCGATGGAACCGGATTGTATTCTCAACAGGGGGGAATTTTTCTTCGGAATCACACCATTGGACAGTTGAAGGTGCAATGGAAACACCTCAGTCCAGATGAAGCGACATGGGAATTAGAGAGCGATATGTGAGTGGCATATCCAGCTCTATTCCAAGAATACTTAGAATAACTTAATCAACATCAAGGACAATGTTGAGCTTAAGAGGCGGTGTTTGTAACATCTTCAGAACTGAAAAAATAAATATCTATTATTTATTTCAGTAAAAAAATTATGTTACTTTTTATTGAAAAGCTTATGACCAAGTGGATCAAGGATGACTGTAATTGAAAAATTATTTATTTTAATAATTAATAAAAGGAGACACCTATCCAGGGGAGACTTTTAAATGAGTGTTCACTGACTCACTAGGAGGAAGGAGTAGTTGTAGAAGGCTGGTTGACAAGTGAAAGCACTAGAATTTCACTTTATAGCTACTGCAAAAGCATAATCCCTTAAAACATGGTCATGTTCCCTCAGAGGGGGAACTGAACTAGTTGCTCATTTAATTCCAAAATTGACCCAAAGACCTAGGAAATATTATATAAACCATTTAATTGAGAAGGAGGCTCACTACTCATTCTAATTTATGAGAGAATGAACCTTGTGATTACTGCAAACTGAAAATTCAAACACACAAGGAATTTGATGAGGGGATAACTAAAGTGATTTGTTAAGTTAAGTCTGCTACTGAATGCTAAGTTACAGAAATATGCTGTGTGACATAGATCTTCGTCCTAGTGGTTCAGTGAACAGGCTCGGGTGTCCTAAGCAAGTAAATTTGGATGCTTCAGGAGAAGGTTGGGTGGAACAGTCTCCCATGGGTGTTCATCCCCTTTTTGTAATCTATTTAGGTTCAATTGCTATTTAATTTTTGAATATGTACTTGCAGTTGGAATATATTCAGGAAACTGTAATTAGGATGATTGAATATATTATAATCTCTTTATCTGAATTTTGTTAGGAACACTACGTTTATTAGTTTTGAATTAAATGGATAGATCTATTGGTTTAGTATTCTCTGTAAAAGTATTTTATAATTTAAACAATGTTCTTTATGTATCAATTTTAGTTTGTTTCTATAGGTATTGGGTGAAATCATGAAGTTGGGTGTCTATTCCGTGACAAATGCGCCTTCAAAATCATATTCTAGAATCTTTCGGCCGAACTAACAATATTTTTCGGCCGAACAAACAATATTTTTCGGCCGAAATAATTTAACATTTTTCGGCCGAATATTTGTTTTTTCGGCCGAACGATAAAAGTTGACGCCGTGCCTCGTATTGAACGGCTTGCACAGTTTGCCGGAAAAATACCGTCCGGCTAAGACCGTTTGCCAGATAAGTTTTGGGCCAAATACTTTTTCGGCCGAACATTTATTCGGCCGAGGAATTATTCGGCCGAAATAAGTTTTTATATATACAAACAGAAGATCACTGTGGAACGTTTTTTGACGCCCGCGATTACGATTCATTGGTTTGGCAGGGGCATGTTGATGGGCATGTTG
>LPNX010405629.1:15160-105234 GCA_001517045.1 Pseudotsuga menziesii | reverse complement strand
TGGCATTCTCAAAGAACACCAACTTCAGTAAATGTAGTGAATGTATTGTGTTGAAAGCACAAATGAAGTCAGCAACTACAAAAGAGTTGGAAGAAACGGAATGCGCTAGATTGAACAAACATAACAAGATCGTTATGTGCGGAAGACATTGCTACTATGCCCACAGAATCATGTCAGAGAGGTTTTGAAAGGAGTATTTGAGTATTATCCATGATAAAATGGATAAAACAAAGACTTCAATTCCAAGGCTACGTGTCAAATCAAAATCTATTGTAGGAATAAACTTGGGTTTGTCATTGATAGGTATGATAACACATGGGCATAAGATAGGAGGTTTTGGTCATTTCTCCCTACCATTTGTACATATGGGATCACAATTTACCATTACATCACTTACTAAGTGCTTAAGGGACCTTGAAGACCCACATCTTGATATGTATGGTGATCTTCTTTATGAGAGTGGAAGTTCAAGAAACCCACTTTCAAATGCATTACTTGACACCTCTATTTACTCAAAATGTAGAGTGTACAAGGATGAATTTTTATCTCATGGAAGATTAGAAAATCAAGATATTGATTTTAAACCTCTTCCTTCACATTTATTGTTACAATTGGATAATGCAGCAAGTGATAATAAAAATCGTTATCTTTTCATGTTTCTATCACTTCTCACTGCACTTAGTATCTTCATCACTATTGAGGTTGGGTTCTTGCTCGTGGGACGCACCCATGAAGACATAGACGGGACCTATGGGAGAATGTCTTCCATCTTGAAAAGTAAAGATATATATTCTCTACCTGAGATGATGGATACATATCGCAAAATTGAAGAAAAAAGAGTGTTCCCACCTAAACTGATTGATAAGGTGTATGAATTTAAAAGCTTCCTTAATGGATACATCAAAGAAGGAAAAAATGCACTAGTTGGACATCTTAATGTTCAGTACTTCCAATTTCTTGTACTCAATGATGTTCCGGTATTAAGGTATAAAGAATCCATAAGAGATGTTGAGTGGTCAGAACCAGTTGAGTTATGGAATACAGACAATGAAGGTCGATCTAAACTATCCATAGGGAAGCCATCTTTCTTACATCCCAAAGAGAATGAAATCTATTTAAAAGAACTAAAAGAAGGAATAACATCATACATAAAAATGTGGAAAGACACAATGGGTGGTGAGGATTTGCCAATTGTTACACCAGAATGGAAAAATAAGGTAGAGTATTGGGAAAGAGTTCCTGATTCTTTATATGAAGGGTTTTTCATTAATTTAGCTAAAGGTACAGGAATATTTAACTTGCCTAATTCATTTTCCACATTAAAATTTTGCACAGTTCTATTTACCTCTTCAACCTCCATATTCTTCTTTTGCTTTTCTGGAAATTTTTTTTCTCTGACACAGGATTAGATTATTGCTTAGCAGGTACAACTAACTTCTTATTTGGGTTCTGTACTACTTGTTTTGGGCCTGACCTCAAATTCACAGTCTTCTTGGGTTCATTTTGACAGACATCAGTAGTTACAACAATCATTTTCAGATTCAAATCATCCTCTATTTCAAACATATCAGCATCATAATATTCTGCATTTAAAAACTCTTCCTCAGTGACAAAACCTTCAGTCAACCTTTCTCCAAAATAGTTCATATCCTGATCTGTGTTTTCAAATAGCACTTCTTCATCAACAACATTTTTCTGAAGAGGTGGAGGTACCCTTTGATCCTCAGTCTCTCTCCTTTGTCACTGAATATCATTATTTCTTCATTCTCTAGGTATGAAATGAGGAGCAAATTTTCTTCTGAAATGGTTCTGATTGTTAGGGTTGCTTTCACCTTCTTGAACAGGCTTGCTGAAATTTGTTTCTTGTTCTAACTTGTTTAATTTTGCAGTCAAAATCTTCACTAACTTGGCCATCTCATCAATTTTTTCTTCTGAAGAATGAGATGTTGAAACCCCAAGAGCTGCTTCCTTCTTACCCTTCCTATCATACATATGCTGAGCTGTTTCCTTCTTCAATATATTGGAAGCCAATATGTTAGACTCCACCTCTAATGCTGCATCCTGCATATTCAGTAAAGAAACAGGTCTTCTCTTTCTTAGTAGTAAAGAAAATTCATGATCGAAAGAATTCGCATATGTGAGTTTTGTAGATGTTTTTGAAGGTTTTATTTTTACAAGAATTCTGCTATACATTTTATTGAATCTTTTTCAAAAATCTGCAATGGTTTCATCCTTCTTTCTCGTAAGGGCTCCAAACTCAGTTATATAATAAGTATGGTCTTTGGTGTCACCCCATTGTCTCATGAAAAGGTCCTGAAGCTCTTCTATGATGGTGATTGAATTAGCAGGCAACTCTCTAAACCATTTTCTCACATCTCCATCAAGGCTCTACACAAACATCATCATCCATAAGTCCTTAGCTTCAATGTTCTGGTTATCAGCATAACTGAGAAAAGCTTCCCAGTGCTCTTCAACTGTAGTTTCACCCTATCCATTAAACCTAGGTAGGTATTTTTGATAGTCACCTCTAGGCAGTGCATTTAAAGGGTGAGGCAAAACTAATGGTGCATATCTAGCTACAACCATTCGGTCCATCATGTCAATAGGCTGATTTTGGGCTGCAATTTTAAGGCTGACTGATTTTGGTGATGGAGAGATTTGACTGGAGCTTGGCTGAAAAGTGGTTTTACCTACTATCAAATGAAATATAGGTATCTTACTAGGAGATACTGTTTTACCTTTTCTGAAATACTGAGGATCAGTGAAAACTTGAAAGTTACTAATGTTACAGAGAGAAATTCCTATGGCTTGGGGTACCACAACAGATAGCTTGACTCCAGAAATCAATCTTTTGCAATATGCAATAGAAAGTAAATATCTTACACTAAAGGATCAGACCTTGTACCTTATTCTGGATGGTTGAAGTAGATCCCCATTGAGCTTTCCAACTTCAGCTTGAATTGATAAATTACTTCCTCAACAACAAGTAAACAATACAAGCATACTATATATCATGGTGTTAGATCTATTCCAGCATATATAATCAACAATGTATAAGCATTTGAAATAATCCCATGGATAAAATATTCATTCAAACACACATTATTGGACAGGAAAAGATATTTCTATTAATATAAATCAAAGATTACAATAGATACAACCTCTGGCGGCACGTCTGCGAACCGGAGAAACTAAATCCCCCACTTGGGCCTCCACCACCTCAATCCTCCATCTCTCGATAGCAAGCTCACAAGCAAAAGGCAAGCTTGGGAAGAATACACTAGTGCTCCAAGGGACAAGGGGATGCAGCCTCAAGCATAAGTTCCGTCAACAATGGACTATAGATTCTTTGCTCTCAATTCTCTCATATGCCTTCAATGTACCATAGAGTTTCTTATATAGTTTTTCAAAGGGGTAGTGAAAGGTCGAATTTGAGCGATCTCAAGGAATAGGGAAGGCCAGGAGTCAAGTGAGTCGGATCCATGTGAAGGAAAACTCCAAAAGGATTTGGATTTTTGTACACATCCTGATGTATGCGGTTTTAGGGGTCAAACCCGTATATATGCGATTAAGGGATTAAATGTCACGTATAGAATTTTTCACATGTTTTTAGGGATGATCAAGGAAACATCAAAGGTCAAAAAATGGTCCATGGGGTCTAAGGAGTCTGCAGCAAGACAGGGGAAGGCCATACAAAGTGTGATTTACCTGGAGTGGTAAAATCAGCTATAACAGATGGCCCCTAATGTGTGAGGTCAGAGGGGTCATACGATGGCCTAAATACATTATAAGTCCATCCCAGAATCGGAGTGATGAAGGATCCCAAATGGAATACCAGCCACCCAATCAGCATAGTACCATGATACAACTTTGCATATCACTGCAAACACATATAGCAGTCTTGGATACATAAGAGTACAATGGCCATGAATAGGCATGATACAAGATATCACATAAGTGGTCATAGCCACGTACAATATACATAGATCAAAATCTCCATGATGAAGATATACAAAGGACCATGATCTCCATAATGGCTGAAGATATATAACAAATCAAGATCTCCATAATGGTTGGAAATGTCTGACATATACTGGAATCAAGTCACAAGAGCTGAAATCTCATGAACAATGGAACGATCAAGGAGGTAGCATATAAGAGATGCCACCAATCTGGAAAGTATTCTACACAAACCGCTACAAGTACATGTCTTACTATGCGAATAGAGGTGTCGAGGTTGAACATAGTAGTCCATCGTCTGATTACCAGTCATTGATGTATACCGTTAACAGACACGAGATCAGCCACCGATAATGAAAATGGGAATCAAGGTACTAGAGTGCAAACTAACAAGTGTGAATAAATGTGTTGAGGACAAACACTTGAGAGGATCCATTGACCAGTGGACATTGATGTATTCCCAAAGACTGTCAATGGCAAGAGAACCTGCCACTTATGACTACGAGTCTCAAGGCACTCAAAATGACTCTAGATTCTAATCCCAAAATAAATGATCTGAAGTCTATGGGATGAAATCCACTGGAAGGAGGGCATTAAGGCATCCCCCATCATCCAACATGAGGTACTCAACAAAGCTGTATAATGTGGAAGAACTCGATCATAAGGTGCACGAACCAGTAACTGTACTGGGAATGACTGACATGCAAAGTCAAGGTAATTGAGGAATGGACGACTTAGGCTTCAACTTCCTTCGAAAAAGAGCATAATGGCATATGGTGACTGAATGAAGGTAGCATAGACTTGATATACAAACTGGGACATCTTTGTGACATAGGAAGCATCGACGGAGGATCCATAGGGACTGGGATCTTAACCAGTCGATGGAGATAAACTCAGATAAACGAGTACAGCTCCTAAATTCAAACTATAACCCAACCAATGGATTTGATATATAGTGCTCTGTTTGAAGGTGACACGACTTGACAGCTACCACAGATAACATCTTTCCTTGTCAGGATTTTTGTTTTTTTTATTTTTATTTTTACTTTTTCAGTTATTTAAAAAGCTTGAAAAATAATAAAATTGCTTTGTAGTTATAGACTAGGAGGAAATGAGTGTCATAAGGGAAAACAAACTAGTTCCAAGCAGTGGAACATACCTATGCCCAATGCAAGGATACATGTGTAGGATATCGACACTCGGGGGAAAATCACCTCCCGGTAAAAAGGGGAAACAAGCTGCAAAGGATATAAAAAATGGCTCTGCATGGCTAGACATGAGACAAGCTCGCGCTATATGGCTGAAACGCAATGTCAAGGGAGCCAGGATAAAGCTCAATAAGGCAGGAAAAGCTCATGATAATGCATTCACAACTTGACATGAGGGAGTCCTGAGGGAAATAGGCCAGCAAAAGATCAAGAGGAGTATGAGGCTCTTGCGAAATGTCATGGCAGTACTATACAATGGACTCCCACACCCTAAAGGAGAAAACATCAACATGGGCACCAAATGAAAATAAGGCACTAACTAGGGTGCCCATGTAAGGTAAAATTATACCACTCATATCATGCAACTTCTAAAGTAGGAAGAAGGTTCCGTGAAGAGTGGATTCGTACCTAAGGTCACTATGAAATGGTAATAAGGTCATGAAAAATGAAAATGATGATGAAACCTAACCTATATTCCAGTTTAGACATGATACCTGATATTGGCACGAATAGGTCAATCCAATGGCTGAAACGACACTGAAAAAGGTCCTCTACATCATGAATTATGTCAAAAACGGTCCAAAATGGTTAAAAAATGTCAAAACTATAGGAAAGGGGGTAAAAATTTTCAAATATTTGAAAATTTTCTATAAATAGTAAACAATTCAAAATATTATAAAAAATTTTAAACTTTTACCCATTTGAGCTCAGATTTTCCACAGCGAATTCTAGGAGGTCTAGCCGGCGGAATCCACTACCGTTTCTTTCGAGGTATTTACTCATGCTCTTTTCTTTCATTTTGACGCAATTGTTTTGAAATTCCATGGTTAATTAATCTTTCTAGGCCAAACTAAAATGGGCGCTACGGTGCATGTGGAAATCGAGGGTTTTTCCGCGTATAGGGCTGGATATATGCAGAAAATGCCCCCAAACTCGCATACATATGCGGCTGTTTTGAAAACAGTCGCGTATGAGTCCATGCATAAGGTTTTCTAAGTGATATAATGGGAAAATTTGTAATTTCTAGTGCAGGATGGTCCTAGAGTGGAGAGAGCGTGAACATGGTGAGGTAGAGGAAGCAGTAAGGGCCGATCTAATGGCTCAACAAGCTATACATGCATGTGGACTATACAAGTTTTGGTGTCTTGGTGGTTTGAGGGCCAAACCAAGACTATTATGGATGCTGGTGGATTAATGGGATCCAGACTCTGAGTCCATCTAGATAGATGGGATGTCCCTCACTATAGAGGTGGAGGACATATACTTCATTATAGGGCTTTCTAGACGAGGGGAAGTGGTGAACCTTCGTTCCCATGGTGGGCTAAGAGGTGGCCTGAATATCGATGAGTACATTGTGGTGTACTATTATCTAAACATAGAGAAGGTGGGGATTCAGGTCCCTACCAATGCTATACAAGTGCTGGGCCTAAAGGCCATATTATTGACATTGGGCAGGATAGCAGGCTTGGCATCACTCCACTAGGCCTCGTGGCCTTTGATGTTATATGCAGTGGAGTGCATGAGACCCATGATTTATGACTGGAGCAATACACTACTGAGCAACATGAAACATCAGCTCAGTGAGTGTAAGGTAGGCAGAGTGCGGAACTTCGGGTTTAGCAGTATACTGAGCACATTTTTCTTTGAGCATGTTCTAGGATTGAGCCCCAGAGTGGACGTTCCTCTTCATGGGGTTTGAGATCCGACCCAATGGCGTTGGGAAAATGCAATGCGGAAACTGGGGGGTGGTAGGGTGGACAAACCCTATCCAGTTGAGTTATTTCTATGGTGGTGATGGCAGATAGTTGCCATCGATGACTACCCCTATGCGGGGATAGATTTTTGAGAGGGCCCTGGACATGCCGCTACCACCAGGATCGGCATATGGAGATATAGGTAACGAATCTCGACCCTCTCTTTTTTAAATTTTTTGAGTGATTTATTTTTTTGTGTTTTCTTGATTATATGGAATCAAAACGACATATTTTTGCGTGACAATACATAGTGACATCTACCATTTGTGTGCAGATGTGGGACCATGGCCACGCCAGAAGGCTTCCCTCATCATAGATGGAGGGGAAGATGAGATGATATCACGAGTGTGGATGCGGAGCGAACGCTCCAGAGCATTCATACCAATTTTGTCAAGCTGACACATAGGGTTCCCATGGTGCAAGTCGAGGACTTGCTTGAGGCTATGCAGCGCCATGTGGTGGGTGTACCACGAGCATGGGTACGATTGTTCCGACGGCTAGCTAGAGCCGTAGTGACCTTCCATGATCACAACCCTCGTCCTCCTCCACGGGATTAGACACCTGGGAGTGTATACATTTTGTACTACCGTGTATTATATGTTGGTGGCTCGAGAGCCCCGATTTTGTATCATGACACTATGTATTATCACATTTTGGGTTTTATAAATTTTTTTATGGTGATCGGTTTATTTATTTACATGTGTAAAAACTGTGTTTGTGATGAATTTACTGTGAATGAAACAAATGCCAATCTAACACGTAGTTAGCATATGAGTCAACAACTTGATTATTAATTCTTGAAATGTGTATATATGTTATATTGTCAAATTGTCATTCTAACAATATCACACGTAAGAATCTTTTCAATAATGTCGGATCTTTAACATGGTACAAACCATTAAGCTATGACACTACTAACTCCAAATTAAGGCATACCTTAAGAGAGAGAACACCATGTGAAATGGCATCCCATAGAAGCTCAATAATGACACTATATCCAGCAACATTGTTGGAAGATGGCCGCAGACATATGCCTCTTGAAGATAGTACCTGACCCATAGGAGTATAAATCACCCAAGTAGCAGAGGATGAGTGTTGAGTGTGACGGCTTGCACCATCTGCAAATCCTATGTAGGTGGAAGATTCCATTGACATTTGCCAAAAGAAACAGAAACTAATCACAAACCCGATCATGATAAGAAAAATACCTAACTATGCAAAACTGTACACTAATATACAATAAGCAGCCTTGGATGAAAATCATGCATAGTATCTCTTGAGATAGAGCCCATTTCTAGGCTCCGCCAAGGCTGTTCCTTCGTAATCTACCAACTCATAAGCACCCTTCTCTAACACATGTTTGACCACATAAGGGCCCCGCCACATAGGATTAAATTTCCCTACCCCCAAGGGTTCTTTCGGTTGATCCCATAAAAGGACCAAGTCTACCTCACTAAACCTCCTTGGACAAACAGACTTATCATACTAGACCTTTACGCGACGTTTATTGACTTCTAAAGCCACTAAGGCATCCTGACGCTGCTCATCAAGTTGCTCAAGGTGGACCAAACGCTCCTCCAATGGTGAAGTGTCTGGTAAGAGTTCTACAGCTAGTTTCAAAGAAGGAATCTCGTATTCAACCAGCAATATTGACTCCACTCCATGTACAAGTTGATATCGAGAAAAAATAGTGGCAGTCTTAGTTACAATGGTTCTATATGCCCACAAAACAGGTTATAACACAATGTGCCAATTATTCTTGCTTTGTGTGTTGGTTCGTTGGAGAATGGATTTGAGTGATTTATTCACTGCTTCTACCTGTCCATTCGCTTGAGGGTAGTAAGAAGAGGAATGCTCGTGCTTATACCCTAACTTTAATGCCAACTCTTCCATCATACAGTTCTGAAAGTGTGAGCAATGGTCAGTGACAAGCTCTTTCAGAATCTCAAACCGAGTAATGATTTGGTTGAATACGAAGTAAGCGGTTGTCTCACCATTGGATTTTACTACAGGCATAGCCTTAGCCCATTTTGTGAAGTAATCAACAACCACTATAATATGATGGTGCCCCCCAGCTGAAGTTGTTCATCAACAAATGTATCTTCACAAACCAACTCCTCGGCCTCGCTCGGGAAATCTGATATAAGCTCTGCAAAAATTAAAGACTTCTTCGACTTTGCCGAAACAAATTTGAGATTGAATTCTTGTAGAATGACAATCCATTTATTATATTTTCCCCCAATCATCCTTCGAGTGAGGATGAATTGAAATGGATTGAAATGGTCTACAACCAAGGTCTGGCGAAGGAGAATATAATGTCTCAACCACTGAACCGCATGTACGGTAGCTAAAGCAAGCTTCTCGACATGAGAATAACGAATCTCTACGTAAATAAGGTTTTGGCTCAGATAATATATGGCATGCTCTTGGAGCTCCTCATCCTCTTGAACCAAAACCATACCAATCATTTCCATGGACCCGACCACATAAAGTAGGAAATCATGGCTATAGTTTGGGGGACTAATCACCGGGGCCAATGCTAGGGCTCGCTTGAGTGCAACAAAGGACTCCTGGGATCGCTCATCCCAATAAAAGGGGGTGTCCTTCTTCAATAGACACATGAAGCCTCTAGTCAAATTGGGAAAGTTGACAACAAATCTTCGTAAGAAGTTTGCCATGCCTTGGAAACATTGAATATGATGAATATTCTTCGGGGGAGACAACTGAAGTATTGCCTCAACCTTCAAAGGGTCAACTCTTATACCCTCCTTAGAAACGATGAATCCTAATAAATGACCTGACTTCACATAAAAGATGCACTTATGAGGATTTAATCTAACCGAATAGTGCCGACATCTTTCGAATACCAATCTCAAGTGATAGGGATGATGCATTCTCATGCGAGAATGAGCAGCCAGGTCATCCAAAAATACTTCAATAATTGACTTGAGATCGTGGAAGATCAAGGTCATTGCCCACTGAAATGTAGCTTCGACGTTTTTAAGGCCAAAAGGCATTTTCCGATATGCAAGCGTTCCCCAAGGACAAATAAATGCAGTCTTATGTTGGTCCTCAAGTTTAATCTGTATCTGATTATATCCGGAGAAGCCATCCATGAAGGAAAAAACCTTGCTACCCGCACACTCATCCAAAATATGATCAATAAATGGTGTGGGGAAATTGTCCTTAGGACAGTCACAACTCAAATCGTGGAAATCAGTACATATGTGGATCGATCCCTGCTTCTTTTCCACCAGAACGGGGTTTGAAACCCACTCCATCAAGGGAATGGGATAGATGAAACCATTTTTCAATAGCTTCTCTATCTCTGCCTTAATCGTGGGTGCTTTCCTAGGATTCACTGCCCACAAACATTTTTGAACAGGCTTAGCATTAGGGTAAGTCTTAATCTCGTGGTCAACAATACGAGGGTCAATACCTGGCATCTCGTCATAAGACCAAGCGAAAATATCACAAAATTCCTTAAATATCTCGGTTTATTCTAGAATCTCAGCATGGGAACATTCTACCGTAATATAGACATTCTCTATTGTGCCAGGATCGGGAGAGATGTTGATAGGAATCGTTGAAGATATGTTAGCCATGTTTCCATCAGCCATCTGACTAGGAGAACTTAATTGAACCATAGGACTACTAACTCTCTGACTAAGAACCACCCTAAAATCCTCATGCTCCAAGCGGTCAAGCTCAGGAAGAAAGTCTGATATATGATGGAGTTCCTCCCATGGTGGCTCAACCCTTGACATAGCCTCAATAATTGCTTCATCTGAAGGGAAAAATGTATCAAGGCAGTCATGTGCGTGAGAAGATTGTACTTCCCATGCCGACAGTACATAAGGGTCCTCCTCCTCTGTCCGTGAAGAGGAAGGACTAGGCTCTGCAACACACTTGAGATTAGCTTGATAAGCTATCATAGTTATAGACAATGACACATCCGTCACGATGGGCTCACTCGGAGTACTCGGTGTAGGAAGAATCCAAGGATATTCCATATGACCCATGCAAAAAGACACCGATCTCATAGATGTCGAAGCCTCATCGAAACTAGATCCTATCATAAGGATCGGTGCAGGACAACTAAAGCTTCCCATGAGGGATGGATACATGCCTACACCCACACTCCCAATTGCCAGCTGAGATTGTTCAATGATTAGGATCGAAGCTCCTGAATATGTGGTAATAGACGGATTCTTGAATGTCATTTGATCAATCGTTACAATCTTCCTGTTATGTGGAAAGCATACAACGCAGAATAGGGAAGAAGCAACGTCTTGCATACTGTACATCCAGTTCCTACCCAGCAAGATATTGTAGTCAAGGGGCGCATAAACCACCTCGACCTCTATCGCAACGGTATTCCCTCCCAAACGGACTTTAAGGGAAGGAAGGATGTCATGCGGCCTAAAGGATCTCCCATCGAATGCAGTTAACATGGTCGCTGATTTAGAGAGCTCAGGGGAACCCAGACCCTTCTAACATGATAAATACATCACAGAAGCAGTAGCGCCTTCGTCAATCATAGTGCGCTTGACATTCATATTAAGACATTCTATGTGAATCAAAAGAGACACATAGTAGGGTAAGCAATTCTGAAGTCCTACGGTTTCAAATTTAATCACAGAGGAAGAATCATTGTCGTTCACACCAAGGGTAGAAAGCAACACCTTCCCTTGCGAAGGACAACTCTGAAGCACTTCCAATGCATACTTCGCACAAGGAGTGTGGCCCAAATCCTTGACAATTGAATAGTTATGGGTGGCTCGGGCATTTAGATTATGCCTTGAACGCTTAAGGACTCCCTTAGGAATGCGAGGTGTAGTCTCAGGTTTATCCATAGGTTTCTCAATATGCAAAGGGGATCCTGGTGGATCAGGCTCTTTTCCTGGGCTAGGTTGTGATGAACCATAATCTTTCGCATGGGTCACAACTTTCACAGCACGTACCATGTTAATGTAGCCACGACCACTACCCACCGACAGATCTTGATCACCACCAGACTGGTCATGGGACCTCGAGTTCATATTTTTATTGTGTGGTAAAGGGTTAGTTAGCACAGTTGGGCCCTGTGCAAGGAACCTCAAGGCTTCCTCAATACGAGGGCACAAGCAAGTGAGGTGATCATCCTTACATAACTTGCAAGGGAACTTAACCATACATTTAGCTTGCTTGTCCCCCCCAAGCATTACGGCCGTTCTTTTCATTACTATTAGCATTCTCATTCTTATTCCCACCCTTACGATTATTTTTACCCTTTTTTCTATTTCGTCCGGGCTGCTGGTTACCCTTCTGGTCTGATGATTGCACTGAAAGTACACTCGTTGTTTGGGCGGGTTGAGACAATGCTGTAGCTTGTCTTGAAGCAGATTGGTTGATTGAAAATTGACTAACTTTTTTTGCAACCGAATCCACAAGTTTCGCACTAGCACAACCCACAATGCCATCGGCATGTGGTCCAGGTTTGACTTTGGGGTCGAAACTGGAATGTGGAGCATAATCTCATATAACAAAATGGACTGAGCATAAATCAAGTCCAGTTCCTACGCCCTAAAAATCGCTTGTTCCTCATTCTGCACTCCGGATGTAGAAGCATCCTTCGCTATATATGGCAATAACTACTTGAGGAACCATTCAAAGAGGAACTCCGGCGGTATAAAAGCTTTAATTAACCTCTTCCATCTACACCAGTCTTGAATATGATCTGAGATATGTGTGGCTTTATCCTTCCAAAATGTCAACAAGAGTTTAGTACCAACATCTTAGCTCACTGGTAGCTAGAAGTGGTTAAAAAAAGTCATTGCAAGGTCGTCGAACAAAGTGAATGCTCCCCTAGGTAGCTCTATATACCATTTCATGGCAGGCCCTATAAGGGTGCATTGAAATAGCTATAAATAGATGGAATCCTGATGTAAGGAATTCGAAGAGCACCATAGGTGAAAAGTAGTAGTGTGTTCACTCGGATCCTCTCCCGGTTTGCCCTCAAACATAGGTATGTCCGAGGGAAGCTTAGTAGGGACAGCCGACCAAGTCGAGTCATGAGCCACAGGATCGTTCATCAATCTTGACAAGTCAGGAAGATTGAGCATCACAAGGAAATGGATCCTAGGATGATGAGGTCGATGGATCGATCCCTGATTCATATAGGTCTAATTAGCACTGTCTCCTTGGCCATAGTGCCTTCCTCCCATATGACCTGTATAGGGTGGCATGGAAGCACCATAGTGTGGTGGACCTTGACTATTAGGAGCTACAAATCCGTAATTAGGAGAGTAAGCAGGTTGTTGATACCCACCCCCATAAGGTGAAGAACCCTGTCCATACTGCGTCCCATAATAGGGTCCGTAAGTCATCGTATGTGATTTCCCACGGGACACTATGTAAGTAGGAACATATATTTTGGAAGTAGGAATATACATTTCGGAAGTAGGAATGTGACCTCTAAAAGTATGAGCATGACCTCCCAAAACAACATGCGGTATATGAAGCTGAGACACAACCGGTCTAGTAACTGCAGTACTGACATAACTCATAGCAACGTTTCGGCCCGAAGGACCACATGAATAAGGTGGAGGGTGAACATTTGAAGAAGTAGGGATAGAGGACGGAGGGATCCGAGTAATAATGTACGTACTATTCCCTATCATCACCTGTCTTGGGTCCAGTATCCTAATGGGATCACTAACCCTAGACCTAGGAGGAATATGTGATGTAACTTCCACAACCGGGATGGAAAGTGTAATGTGACTAGTGGTCCCAAACCTCTCCGCATGGTAAGGAATGAGAGTGCCCCCAGGCATAGTGTTAGGCTCGAACTCAGATTCGACATGAAATGCCAAATCATGTGTGGGAAAACCAGACGTACCATAACTACCATAGCTAGTGCTTGCAGGTTCAAAATGAGTCTCGGCATCCTATGGCATTCCATACCAGTAATGTGTCAATGGGGAATCAACCCTAGAGTGAGTAGGTCTATCATGAAAGGTTCCTATCTTAGAAATCACAGGCCCTAACTCATCCAAGTCGGGCGAAGGATCGTAGGTAGGAGTAAAATCCCCATCATCCACTCGAATGGGAGAAGGTGGTTCAAGAATACTTTCCATATGGTCTCCCATGGTGTGTGAATCAATGTGTGAAATAGTCTGCTTGGACTGTCTAGGTCTCTCTCCCAAAGGAGGAGGAGAAGTAGAAGGTGGAAGTCTTGCTAAACGACGAGAACGGCGTGGAGCCGCACCCGAATCCATAATGACTCAAAAAACAAAAAAGACTCTCTATTTACACAAACCCTAGGCAAGATATCATGCACAGAGCAATCACTAAGAAAATCTAAAGCCAAATGCAAGCAAACAAGGGTTGGATAAGTGAGCTCCCAAATGAAGCAGGTATGTCTCGCCTAGGAGAGACATGAGACTCCCATACACAACAGGCGGAGGTACGTAACCAATTATTGTGGCCCTTAGCTTCATTGTATAAAGCGACTATGCTGTCTGACCCCAACCTAGCTATTACACCCATAGAATAACCCCTGCAAAGTACCCCCTCCATATCCTAGGTAAGGCCACTAAGGTCACCTCAATCTAATCAATGCTTGGGTGGACAGTAGCAGGCGAGATTGACCGTATGGGTAGGGTAGCAAAGCCTGAAACTCTCAAAAGAGCCTCCAGATATGAATACAATCCTGAAAATATCTCCGGTGCTACTCAGTTATGACTAGGGGTCATCCTAATCAATAACCGCTCACACTAACTCATGCTTAACTCCCTTTTGAGAGGAGGATCCTGAGAAACATTGGTTATACCAAGGATTTCACACACTCACCCGGATAGACACATAGATGTTGTTGTTTAGTAGTCTTGGAGAATTTACTCACAATGAACTATTCCAAGACCCTAAAACCTAAGCTTGTTGGTTCACCCTAGAAAAGAAAAGATTGTAGTTCATTTTAATTTAGCATTGATTTTAATTGTCTTTATTACTCAAAAGAGGGATATGACCATGAAACTAATGGTGTTATGACACAACATGAAGTAAAATACGCACCTAAAAATCAATGCAAATGCATTGTGTCCATGAAAACAGGGTATGCTACTACGTGAAATACACAATTTTTCTTCAAATGATGAATGCAAGTTTTCCTATATGAAGTCCTAACTAGTACTCCAAAGCAAATCTAGTGCAAGTACAATGCAAAATGCAAAATGCAATGCATAATGATAAGAAAATGTTTTTGTAATTTTTTGAAATAAAATGACATACAAAAAGAAAAAGAATGATTCTACGACCCCCAGACTCTGCAAGCACACTCAGACATCACTCAAGCAAACCACTAAGGTAAAAGAACTCTAATGCACTAATCCCAAACAAAAAATAAAAAATGCCATCACAAGAACCTTCCTAAATAAAAAATTTAGCCTAAAAAAAACGTCTTTGGTCAGAAACAAAGGTATAAACAGACTCAGGCAGTGCCAAAGGAAACTCAGCAATCATCAAACTTCACCCAACAACCATTTAAATTCCACTAAAAGGAAAAACTAAGGGTATACACGACTGTTCGCAGTAAACCCGCGTGTATATGTGAAAATCGCAGAGAAACCCACGTGTATACATGACCATGAGTTAAAAACTCGCGTACATGAAGAAAGGTGCATAAAATCAAGGCAAACAGACAAGCTAAGACAAACTTCACACCAATCAGACACTACCAGGCAAACATGCCCCCATACTCGACACAGAAACAATAGAGAAAGAGCAATTCAAATTCATTGAATGCCGATAGAACAACCCCCAAAGGACAACTACTAGGAACTCCCCAGCATAGTCGCCAATTCTATTACTGAGATAAATTCCTATGGATTGGGGTACCACAATAGACAGCTTTACTCCATAAATCAATCTTTTCCAATATGAAATAGAAAGTAAATATCTAACACTAAAGGATCATACCTCGTACCTTATTCTAGACGGTTGAAGTAGATCCCGGTTGAGCTTTCCAACTTCAGCTTGAATTGATAAATTACTTCCTCAACAACAAGTAAACAATACAAGCATACTATATATCATGGTGTTAGATCTATTCTAGCATATATAATAAATAATGTATAAGCATTTGAAATAATCCCATGGATAAAATATTCATTCAAACACACATTATTGGACATGAAAAGATATTTCTATTAATATAAATCAGAGATTACAATAGATACAACCTCTGACGGCATGTTTACAAACTAGAGAAACTAAATCCCCCACTTGGGCCTCCACCACCTCAATCCTCCATCTCTCAATAGCAAGCTCACAAGAAAAAGGTAAGCTTGGGAAGAACACACTAGTGCTCCAAGGGACAAAGGGATATCAACTCAAGCATAAGTTCTGGAAACAATGGAATATAGTTTCTTTGCTCTCAATTCTCTCACATGCCTTCAATGTACCATAGAGTTCCTTATATAGTTTTTCAAAGGGGTAGTGAAAGATCCAATCTGAGCAATCTCAAGGCATAGGGAAGGCCAAGAGTCAAGTGAGTTGGATCCATGTCAAGGAAAACTCCAAAAGGATTTGGATTTTTGTACACATCTCGATGTACGCGGTTTTAGGGGTCAAACCCACGTATATACACGATTAAGGGATTAAAAGTCGCATATAGAATTTTTCACATGTTTTTAGGGATGATCAAGAAAACATCAAAGGGAAAAAAAGGTCCATGGGGTCTAAGGAGTCTACAGTGGGACAAGGGAAGGCCATACAAAGTGTGATTTACCTGGAGTGGTAAAATCAGCTAAAACAACTGACAAGAATTATAGGCTTTAACCAAGGTGAATTTTTTTCTTCTTTTCTCAAAACAAATGAAGGTGATGAACCATCCAACTAGTCAAGGTCACATAGGGCTAGTAATGACTGAGACCCTCTAATCTTCCTTGTTGTTTTCAATATCTATTTTGGGTCTGAAACACCTACCTGCAGAGGTGAAATAGGTATGTTTCTAGTTCCAATTCCCCTAGTAGCCACTATGACAAACTGGTGAAAAGTAGTCTTAAAGATATGCTGGTTTAAGTTCACCTCTTGAAACCAGTGAAATGATAAGTATCCTAGGGAAAGATATGTTTTCAACTTCATTCCCCAGCAACGGTGCCAAAGATGTTTATGCCAGAAATTGTTTCCAGACTACAAGAAAACAAGCCAACATAATCTCAAATATTTCAATAAAACAAAATTGGGTTTTTAGGGTTTTTTAAGGTTTTCTGGTTGTGAAGTTTGGTGACAAGAGGGAATGCATTCATAACCTAAATAAAAACTAAATCACAAGCATAGAAAAACTGAGATGCATAGCATAATAACCATGTATCCAACAGAAAATAGAATTGAAGTTCATCCACAAATGGCAAGCACTACAAGCATAAAAATTTAAACCAACAATGAAATTACCAACTGAGTAGCTAAAACAAGCTATAAATGAAGCTAGAGAATAGACTGAAGGGTAAAATGGAGCATATATTTCATAATCAGTTCTTCAAAGACACATAAGAGTCATTTACTTAGCTTATGAACAATTCTGGAGACCTCCTCTAGCCAACCAAAAAGTCAAACCCTTAGTCAAACCCTAGCTACTTTTCAGCCTGCTCATCGAAATGGTTTTATCAAAATAATAATTACAAAAATGAAATATCCTTCAAAACATAACAAATAATTGATTTTGTTAACAATCCTCATATATCTTTAGTTTCCTCTACTAACAAGGTTATCCCTTCTAAGCCTTGGGGCTTTCTCCTAGATTTCAGTTGTTCTGCTTCTATCTCTACCATCTTTCTAGTGAGTTCTTCATTTTGCTGCTGTAGATCTTTGATGGTTTGCTTTAACATTATAAATTGTGACTCTCTATTTCTTTTTCTTTTCAATGCCTCTTTTGAGACTGCAATTAGCTCCTGATAGTGGCTATTCACCTCATCCAAATCTTCTCTGAGTCTTCTATTGGCCATAACCAAACCATCATATGTCTCCTGCATATATTCCACCTGATGTTTATACTGCTTTATAGTTCTCTGTAAATTCTCTTTCTCTGAATAAAATGCTTTATTTCCTACTGTACTTTGCATCTCATTGGGAAGCCATGGAATGTTTAGTATCTTACAGATTTTTTCATCTTCTGGCAGCAATTATGTAGGAGTCTCATGAAAACTTAGGTTTTCCTTAGTCTCATTTTCATAGGGAACATTTTCATCAACCATTAGCTTGTTTTCTGAGTGAGAAACCTCTATCTCACCTTCTTGTTGTTCCTTTAGCATTTGGCTTCGTATCTCTAAAAATACATCAAACAGTTTAGTCTCAGTGAGGGCAGATTATTTTTCTGATTTCATTGGTCTTTTCCCTTTGCTGTCACCCTTATCAACATCTAGTTTTTCATCAGAGGAGGAGTCATCAATCACAGTTACTCCTTCTTTATTCAATTTAGGGTTTAGTAATTTCTTCATATTCAGCCTAAGCTTGTTTCTGGGTCTAGTCTTTGGTCTCCACCCAGGAGCAAGTTTCCCTACCATTTTTAGAGTTTTTCCTTGATAAGTGACTAAGGAAAATTCCATGACTTTTAGCTTCTTTTTCTTTGGTACTGCTACCCTATCTTCCTGGCTCTAAAATTCCTTTTTAGTGCTAACCTTAGTTTCATCAATAATAGGAATCTTATCCTCCTCAAATAGGTATGTTTCATCCTCTGACAAGATTGTAATTGGACTTTAGTGTCCTCTTCATCAGCTAAAACCTTCTCTGCAAGTACAATCTTGTCATCAACAAATGTCTTTGCTGTTGCATCATCCTAAATAGGCTAAGTCTCCTTATTAACAGACTGCAAATCTTTTCTCTCACTGTCATCTAGATGTTGTTTAGATTCACAATCTTCTTTTGCAGGATCTACAACATCCTCTAATTGGACACTGTATTCATTTTTAACCTTTATTTTTTGTCTTAGTTTTCTGATCAGGGTCTGTCCTTTATCAGCCTGCTTTCTATTAGACTGTCCTTCTTGACTATTCTGAAACCCTTACCAAAAAAGGAAATATTCCCAAGTTTTTCCTTCTTTCTGCAAAACATTGTTGATAATGAGTTCGATAAGTCCATGGTGAAAAATGGACTGTGTAGTATGATGTTCGTGTTCTTTGATTCTGCAAGACATCTTCTGCAGGCTCTTTAGTAAGAAGAAAGGTAGGTTCATCTTTGATTCATTACTGAGGTGTTGAAGGAACCTAAAATGGTATTTAAAAATGAAGGCATACCTTCCCTCACATGTAATATAACTTTGTAAAACCTTGATAGGTTCTACCCATTCAGGTCTGAAGTTATGGATGGGCACACCCTTACCCCAATCTAGAACTATACCAGGCAGTAGGTACCTTTGTGCATTAAAGGTAAATGGCAATTTCTTAAACCAAGGTTCTCCCTCATTTTTAACCACTATTGCCTCAGCCACCAAATATTTGGTCAATTTGAATTTCAAAGTATCAAAAGATACAGTAACTTTTTCATAACAATGAGAAAACTTATGGGAGACCTCAACATTGTATCCATTAATTTTCTTGAAAAATATCAACCATCCTGCATTTTCAAATAGCTCAGCACATCCTGGGAATTTATCTATCCAACTGAGATCACTGGGCTCGACCCTATTAGTTTTTCCACTCCTCTTCATTTTTAGTATGGTTTGCAGCACCTGTCAGTAATTTCACAGTCTATTTTTCTTCAAATTTGCACAGTTTTGGCTGTCAATTTATCTTCAAACTCTCACAGTCCGCCCTATCACCAGTTTAGGAAATTTTGTGTGCCATGTTTCAATAATTTGACTTAATCACATATTTAGAGACCTCCAATAGTTTTTCTCTAAACTTTACTAACTCAAATGATGCATATTTAAATATTTTGATTAATATCTCATCATTCAAAGTCTATTGAGTGAGTAAATTCATGTCCTTCTTTAAAATTTTGACATAATAGGCTTGATCAGAAAAAACTCCCAAATTTAACAAACCCTATCAAAAATCACCCCAGATACCTCATCCAAAGCTTAATACAGGTGCTGGAATTCGATCCCTTGAAAGGTTAGGTGTCGAATTGCACGTTGCAGCTATCTTCAACCCTCTAGATCACTTTGAACTGTCACCACTGGGAAGCCCTAATAATTCCTTCAACTGTCAAAATTCTGATTTTTCAGCAATATGTATCCACCATGATGTCCAATGCCTTCGTAATATTTAGTTTAGGAACCTATTCCCGAAAATTCCGCCTTGTTCCACTCACTGTCATCATTTGCCATGAATTTGCATACAATTGCCACGATATCCCTCACACAATGACTAGACACCTGTTTCCATGATTAGCCTAGAAAGACACGTATCAAATATGCTAATTGATGTGATTAACATCTTAGGAACGAACCTATTTTAAAAATCAGAGTGAAAAATGACTATTTTGGCATTCGCGACTTTCTTGTAGCATGCTAGTGCAATAATTTCGCTCTTGCACTACAAGAAAGTTCAAACACATAATTTCATGTCATTTAGTCACTAATCCAGTTTAAGACTTGGTTTACATGATTAATATTTGATCTTATTGTCATTAATGAAACCATTAATCAATATACACCTTATAAAACCCTTCAAGAATGAACTCTAAGTAAAATTTATAAAAGCAAGCTTGAAAAAATAGGAAAAATTTAAAAATGATGAAAACTAAAAGGCATAAACTCAAAATTAACCTTTACACCAAAATTTCCTAGAAGTAAAAATATTAGCAAATTTCCAAAAACAGAAACAAAATCATAAAACTAAGGAAGACAAAATTATGACCTAACATCTGGCTCCTGCTACGGGATGAAGTCCTCGTGAGGCTTCAAGAACCTGTAGACCAATGCCTTCATTTCTGCTACTTGCTAATCTGTAAAATTTCCATTGGGTTATGGAGTCCTTGTTGTGTTTTACTCACATCGATATATACAATGAAAAACTAAAATTCCCCTAAAAACTGTAGAAATGCTTGAGGAATCGTCCATTAACTGGACTTGACAATTCCTCACCCTCCAAAGTCTGTAGGACAAAAGTGTTATTTCCCAAAAACTTAGATACTAGGAAAGGGCCAAACTAGAGGTTGTCAAATTTTCAATGTTTCCCTTTTTTCTCTATCCTAGCATCCCAACTTAAAACCATGTCACCAGTTGAGAAAGTGTTGTCTTTTATCTTCAACCTGTATAACTGTGCCTTTTCTTCCACTCTTTCTCTGTTCTGCTGCAATTCTATCATCTCATAAATCCTTCTCTGCATATCATTAGGTTCTTCCTGACAATTCTGAAGAAACTTCATCACTAGAATGCCCAACTAAATAGGAAAAACTACATCTGCACCATACACTAATTGGAAAGGAGTAGTTCCAATTGCTTGCTTGAATGTTATTCTATCAGCCCATAATGCATATTTCCACATAGCTGATCTCTTATTATGCTTTAGTATTTTCCTGATACTCTGAATGATATTTTTATTTGAGGACTCAGCTAAACCATTACCTTGGGGATAGTAAGGAGTTGAATGTTTCAGCAAGATACCATTCTTTTCACAAAATGCTTCCATTTCCTTAGACTTAAAAGCTTTTGCATTATTTGTCACTATTTTCTGAGAACACCCAAAATTACTAAGAATATTTTCTTCAATAAATTCCATAATCACCTTATCTATGGCATTCCTAGTAGGGATAGCTTCCACCCATTTGGTAAAGAAGTCTATTGTAGTCAAAATCCGCCTGTGTTGTCTTGAGAAAGATGGACTTATCTCTCCTATAAAGTCCAGACCCCATTGCTGGAAAGGAGCACTTATTGCAATTGGTTTTAAAGGTAATGACAACAATTTTTGTTTGCCAGCAAACTTCTGACAAGGGATGCAAGCTCTTACCTGCTGATATACATCTGCAAACAAAGAGGGCCAATAGTACCTAGCTCTTAATATCTTGTATGATGTTGCCTTCTAGTACTTGTGACCTCCACAAGCACCCTCATGAGATTCAGAAATCACTCCTTCAATTTCAGGTTTATCTAAGCATCTGAGTAGAATACCCCCTGAATCCTTCCAAAATAACTGTTGTTCCACTAAACCGTACTTAGTAGTTCTTATCTTCAAAGATCTAGCAGATTTTCTATCTAAATTCTCGGGACATTGCAAATACAACAGAAAATACACAATGTCCGTGTACCATGTGGAGGCTGAATAAAAGTCCATATTCTTCTCTTTTTCCAATTCTGCTTGATTTTCCCCCTGAGCTGAGCTGGATCTTCTATCATCACATGCAATCCTAAAGCTTGGCAATTTGATTCAGCCAGTAGCTTGGCTAAACCTTGTCCCTTGACTAGTTTGGTAGGTCTGATATCTAGATCATACTCCATGATTTGGCAATCCACTTGCCTCTTTTTCCCTTGCTATCAGGCTATGCCAAAATATCTTTTACAACAGCATTAGGCACATATGAAATAACTTTGGAATGCCAAACATAGATTCTGAAAAATTTCAAAGCTTTCATGCCTCTTTTTCCAAGATGTTGTATTTTAATTCAAAATCTCTAAGAGTTTTGCTGAAGAATGCAATAGGTTGCTCAAGACCATCCTTATTCTTCTGCAACAGAACAGCTGCTAGTGTATCTTCAGATGCAAATGATAATGTTAGAAATTATCTGGTGAAATCTAGACTTACTAATACAGGGACTTCAGTAAGAGCCATCTTGATTTTTTCAAATGCATTATTTGCTTCAGTGGTCCATTTGACTTCTTCATCCCTTTTTAGCATGGCTATAATCTGCTTCATAGTCTCAGCAAAGTTTGGTATAAAGCAACGTAGAAAGTTGATTTTACCAATGAAAGATTGGACATCTTTTTTACTGCTAGGAAGTCTTATCTTCAATATTGCTTTTACCCTTTCGGGGTCAATCCTTATACCATCAACAGAAACTAAATGACCCAGTAATTTGCCTTCCTGTACAACAAAGTGTGAGTTCTTTGGATTCAAGGACAAACCAAATTTTCTGCATTTTAAGAAAGTCTATTTCAAATGTTTTATATGTTCATCATCTGATTATGAAAATACAGTAATATTATCTAAGTAAATTACCACAAACTTTTCCTTTTATTTGACAAAAGCTATATCCATAGCCCTCTGAAAAGTTGCTCCAGCGTTCATTAAACCAAAAGGCATCTTATCATACATGAAAGTTCCCTAGGGAGTGGTAAAAGTTGTTTTCTCCTTATCATTAGGATGCATAGAAATCTGATTGTATCCTGAAAAACCATCAACCATAGAAATCCTCTGTGCCCCAACAACCTTCTGCAATATTTGCTCAATTTTAGGTAGAGGATAATTATCTTTTAGTGAAGATCTATTCAAGTTTCTAAAGTCAACACACTATCTGATCTCTCCGTTCTTTTTCCTAACAGGAACTAGATTAGCCACCCATGAAGAGTAACTGAGAGGAACTATGATCTTGGCATCTAATAAATTCTTCACTTCTTTTTCAATAACAAGAAACAAGGTTGGATTAATCCTCCTTAATTTCTGACGAAAAGGTTTAACATTCGGTTTTAAAGCGACATTATGTTGTATAATTACAATATCATGTGTTCTCAATTATTCATAAGACCATGCAAAGACATCAACATGTTCCTTTAACAATTTTATGTACCTGTTTCTCTGTTCAGCTGTGAGTGCTTTCGAAATTTTCACCATTTTAGGATGTTCTGCAGTGCCAATGTTACAATCCACCATATTCTCTTCTAAAGACTGTACAACCGGTTTTAAAGGTGTATCATCTTTCGAAAATACTCTTTCTAAAGGTACCAAACCTTTTGGGATGAAATTACCTTTTAGTTCAATGATCTTGTGTCCAGCTATTT
Source organism: Pseudotsuga menziesii (assembly GCA_001517045.1). Taxonomy (NCBI): domain Eukaryota; kingdom Viridiplantae; phylum Streptophyta; class Pinopsida; order Pinales; family Pinaceae; genus Pseudotsuga; species Pseudotsuga menziesii. Next base: position 81,397 of record LPNX010405629.1, on the reverse strand, counting down.
CATTTTAAGCAATCTCTTCCACATCTCCATCCTCATCATCTTCCTCTTGATCAATCAGGGAATTAGAAAAATCATGTGTAAGCTCCAAAAATATTTTAATTTCAATTTCATCTTCAAACACTCTCCACTGCTTTACATTATCAGGTATAGATGGTATGTACCTAACCTCAATGGGATACCTCAATTATGTGGTTTTGGGAATTCTAAAATGTTTAGCAGCTAAGGCCAATGAATCTGCAGTCTGATTATGGTCTCTTGGAATATAGGTAATGTTAAAAGCTACAAAATAATTCTCAATCATGTCCCATACCTCATTTCGATAGACTTTCAGCAAATACTGTTTCACTTGATAGTTGTTCCTCACCTGCTAAACAACTAATTCGGAGTCGCCATATGCAGAAATCTGCTGAATGCCTAAATCCTTGGCAGCCTTCAATCTTAACAGCAAAGCTTGATATTCAGCAGTATTGTTTGTACTAATGTATTCTAATTTATACATCAGCTTTACTATTTCACCCCCAGGGGATATGAGAAGAACCCCTACTCCAGCACCTTCTTTGCAAGATGATCCATCAAAGTATAATTTCCAAAGCTCATCTTCCCATTCCTTGCTACATTTAACTCGTTGCTCCTTTTCAAACTGTAACAAACCAGCAGTATTGTCATCATCACTAAAATGTAACATCTAAGTACCCAAATATTTATCAACAACATATAGAGGATGGTTGGTAGGGTTCTTGTCATATATCACAATATAGTCAAACTGAAGCTCTCTGTACAACCTTCTGTTTTCTCCCCCAAACACAAGAATTGTAGCATATGATAAATCCATTTGTAAAGTTCCACCAACATTCTTTTCCCAGGACCTAGAGAGAAGTAACCCAAATTTAGGTGTAATATCAGCTACCACCACATCCATGATTACACTTTTCATTGGTAATTGAGCCAAACTGACAACCATGTCTTTAATCACACGTAAACACTTTATAGCTCGTGTATCAAATGCATACAGATCATGATAGGGTTTGTTTATACTCATACCTAAAGCCTCCATGACAGCCTTTGGCATTAAATTGTTTGATGCTCTTGAATCTAACAAACAGTTATGTATCATTTGTTCATGGACTATCAGAGTAATATAAAATGGAGGTGAAGCACCTACTTCATTCTCAGTTTTTTTAGCCAAGGCTAATCCAATAAAAATCTTAGGATTTTCTTCTTGCAAATCCACTATATCAGAAATAGGTTTATTGTTTGCTAAACCGGTCAATTTAAGAACTGATTCTTTGTAAGAAGGGTTTTTCATTAGTTCAGTAAAAGGCATAGGAATATTTATTTTGCCTAATTCATTTTCTAGATTAAAATTCTGTATAGTTCTATTTACCTCTTCAACCTCCATGTTCTTCTTTTGATTTTCTGGAATTTGTTTTTTCTCTGACACGGGATCATATTGTTGCTTAGCAGGTACAACTACCTTCTTCTTTGGGTTCTGTACTACTTGTTTTGGGCTTGACCTCAAATTCACAGTCTTCTTGGGTTCATTTTGACAGACATCAGCAGTTACAGCAATCTTTTTCAGATTCAAATCATCCTCTGTTTCAAACATATTAGCATTATAATATTCTGCATTTAAAAACTCTTCCTCAGTGACAAAACCTTCAGTCAACCTTTCTCCAAAATAGTTCATATCCTGATCCGTGTCTTCAAATAGCACTTATTCATCAATCTCTTCTTCATCAACAACATTGTTTTGAAGAGGTGGAGGTACCCTTTGATCCTCAGTCTCTCTCCTTTCTCGCTGAATATCATTATTTCTTCATTCTCTAGGTATGAAATGAGGAGCAAATTGTCTTCTGAATTGGTTTTGATTGTTAGGGTTTCTTTCACCTTCTTGAAGAGGCTTGTTGGAATTTCTTTCTAGTTATAAATTGTTTAATTTTGCAGTCAAAATCTTCACTAACTTGGCCATCTCATCAATTTTTCCTTTTGAATAATGAGATGTTGAAACCCCAGTAGCTGCTTCCTTCTTACCCTTCCTATCATACATCTGCTGAACTGTTTCCTTCTTCAATCTATTGGAAGCTAATATGCTAGACTCCACCTCTAATGTTGCATCCTGCATATTCAATAAAGAAACAGGTCTTCTCTCTCTTAGTTTTAAAGAAAATTCATGATCGAAAGCATTCGCATATGTGAGATTTGCAGATGTTTTTGAAGGTTTTGTTTCTACAGGAATTTTTCTATACATTTTATTGAATATTTTTGAAAAATCTGCAATGGTTTCATCCTTATTTCTCCTTAGGGCTCCAAACTTAGTTATATAATAATTATGGTCTTTGGTGTCACCCCATTGTCTCATGAAAAAGTCCTGAAGCTCTTCTATGATGGTGATTGAATTAGCAGGCAACTCCCTAAACCATTTTTTGACATCTCCATCAAGGATCTACACAAACATCCTCATCCATACATCCTTAGCTTCAATGTTCTGGTTATTAGCATAACTGGGAAAAGATTCCCAGTGCTCTTCAGCTGTAGTTTCACCTTGTCCATTAAACCTAGGCAGGTATTTCTGATAGTCACCCCCAGGTAGTGCATTTAAAGGGTGAGGCAAAACTAATGGTGAATATCTAGCTGCAACCATTCAGTCCATCATGTCAATAGGCTAATTTTGGGCTACCATTTTAAGGCTAACTGATTTTGGTGATGGGGAGATTTAGATTGAGCTTGGATGAAAAGGGGTTTTACCTACTTTCAAATGAAATAGAGGTATCTTACCAAGAGATATTGTTTTAGCTTTTCTGAAATATTGAGTATCAGTGAAAACTTGAAAGTTATTGATAGGAATTATAGGCTTTAACCAAGGTGAAGTTTCTTCTTCTTTTTCTCAAAACAAATGAAGGTGATGAACCATCCAACTGGTGAGGGTCACATAGGGATGGTAATGAATGATACCTTCTAATATTCCTTGTTGTTTTCAATATCTATTCTAGGTCTGAAAAACCCAGCTGCAAAGGTGAAATAGATCCGTTTCTAGTTCCAATTCCCCTAGTATCCACTGTGACAAACTGGAGAAAAGTAGTCTTAAAGATATGCTGGTTTAAGTTCACCTCTTGAAACCAGTGAAATGATAAGTATCCCAGGGAAAAATATGTTTTCAACTTCGTTCCCCAGCAACGGCACCAAATATGTTTATGCCATAAATTGTTTCCAGACTATAAGAAAACAAGCCAACATAATCTCAAATATTTCAATAAAACAAAATTGGGTTTTTAGGGTTTTTTAAGGTTTTCTGGTTGTGAAGTTTGGTGACAAGAGGGAATGCATTCATAACCTAAATAAGAAATAAATCACAAGCATAGAAAAATTGAGATGCATAACATAATAACCATGTATCCAACAGAAAATAGCACTGAAGTTCATCCACAAATGGTAAGCACTACAAGCATAAAAACTTTAAACCAGAAATGAAATTACCAATTGAGTAGCTAAAAAAAGTTATAAATGAAGCCAGAGAACATACTGAAGGGTAAAATGGAGCATATATTTCATAATAAGTTATTCAAATACACATAATGGTCATTTACTTAGATTATGAACAAGTCTGGAGACTCCTCTAGCCAGCCAAAAAGTCGAACCCTTATTCCTCTTTGTGACATACATTCATACTATCCTTCAAAATTCAGTTAAAGACTAAACCCTAACTGCTTTTCAGCCTACTCATCGAAATGGTTTTATCAAAATAATAATTACAAAAATGAAATATCCTTCAAATCACAACAAATAACTGATTTTGTTAACAAGGCTCATAGATCTTTAGCTGTCTTTGCTAACAAGGCTATCCCTTCTAAGGCTTGGTCCTTTCTCCTTGCCTTCAGTTTTTCTGCTTCCATCTCTGCCATCTTTCTAGTGAGTTCTTCATTTTTCTGTTGTAGATCTTTGATGGTTCGCTTTAACATTATAAATTGTGACTCTGTATTTCTTTTTCTTTTCAATGCCTCTTTTGAGACTGCAATTAGCTCCTGATAGTGGCTATTCACCTCATCCAGATATTCTCTGAGTCTTCTATTGGTCATAACCAAACCATCATTTGTCTCCTACATATATTCCACCTGATGTTTATACTGCTTTATAATTCTCTGTAAATTCTCTTTCTCTGAATCAAATACTTTATTTCTTGATGTACTTTGCATCTCATTGGGAAGCCATGGAATGTTTAATCTCCTATATATTTCTTCATATTATGGCGGCAATTTTGTAGGAGTCTCATGAAAACTTAGGTTTTCTTTAGTCTCAGTTTAATAGGGAACATTTTCATCAACCATTAGATTGTTTTCTGAGCGAGAAACCTCTATCTCACCTTCTTGTTGTTCCTTTAGCATTTGGCTTCGTATCTCTAAAAATACATCAGACAGTTTAGTGTGAGTGAGGGAAGATTATTTTTCTAATTTCATTGGTCTTTTCCCTTTGCTGTCACCCTTATAAACATCTAGTTTTTCATCAGAGGAGGAGTCATCAATCACAGTTACTCCTTCTTTATTCAATTTAGGGTTTAGTAATTTCTTCATATTCATCCTGAACTTGTTTATGGGTCTAGTCTTTGGTCTCCACCCAGGCGCAAGTTCCCCTACCATTTTTAAAGCTTTGCCATGATAAGTGACTGAGGCAAATTCCATGACTTTTAGCTTCTTTTTCTTTGGTATTTCTACCCTATCTTCCTGGCTCTAAAATTCCTTTTTAGTGCCAACCTTAGTTTCATCAATAACATGAATCTTATCCTCCTCAAACAGGTATGTTTCATCCTCTGACAAGATTGTAATTGGACTTTGTTTTTGGACTTTAGTGTCCTCTTCATCACCTGAAACCTTCTCTGCAAGTACAATCTTATCATCAACAAATGTCTCTACTGGTGCATCATCCTGAACAGGATGAGTCTCCTTATTAATAGACTGCAAATATTTGCTCTCACTATCATCTAGATGTTGTTTAGAATCACAATATTCTTTTGCACGCTCTGCAACTTCCTCTAATTGGACACTGTCTTCATTTTTAACCTTTATTTTCTGTCTTATTTTTCTGAACAAGGTCTGTGCTTTATCAGCCTACTTTCTATTAGACTGTCCTTCTTGACTATTCTGAAACCCTAACAACAAAAGGAAATATTCCCAAGTTTTTCCTTCTTTTTGCAAAATACTATTGATAATGAGTTTGATAAGTCCATGGTGAAAAATGGACTATCTAGTATGATCTTGGTGTTCTTTGATTCTGAAAGACATCTTCTGCAGGCTATTTTGCAAGAAGAAAGGCAGGTTCATCTTTGATTCATTACTGAGGTGTTGAAGGAACCTGGAATATTATTTGAAAACGAAGGCATACCTTCCTTCACATGTAATATAAATTTGTAAAACCTTGATAGGTTCTACCCATTCAGACCTGAAGTTATGGATGGGCACACCCTTACCTCAATCTGGAACTATACCAGGCAATAGATAACTTTGTGCATTAAAGGTAAATGACACTTTCCTAAACCAAAGTTCTCCCTCATTTTTAACCCCTGTTTCCTCAGCCACAAAATCTTTGGTCAATTTGAATTTCAAAGTACCAAAAGGTACATTATCTTTGACATAACACTGAGCAAACTTATGGGAGACCTCAGCATTGTATCCATCAATTTCCTTGAAAAATATCAACCATCCTGCATTTTCAAATAGCTTAGCACATCCTGGGAATTTATCTATCCAACTGAGATCACTGGGCTCAAACCTATTAGTTTTTCCACTCCTCTTCATTTTTAGTATGTTTTACAGCACCTGTCAGTAATCTCACAGTCTATTTTTCTTCAAATTTGCACAGTTTTGGCAGTCAATTTATCTTCAAATTCTCACAATATGCCCTATCACCAGTTTAGGAAATGCTTTGTGCCGAGTTTCAGTAATTTGACTTAATCACAGATTCAGAGACCTCCAATAGTTCTTCTCTAAACTTTACTAACTCAAATGATGCATATTTAGATATTTTGATTAATATCTCATAATTCAAAGTCTATTGAGTGAGTAAATTCATGTCCTCCTTTAAAATTTTGGCATAATAGGCTTTACCAAAAAAAAACCCCCAAATTAACAAACCCTATCAAAATTCATGCAAGATACCTCATCCAAAGCTTAATACAGGCGCTGGAAGTCGATCCCTTGAAAGGTTAGGTGTCGAATTGCACATTCTAGCTATCTTCAACCCTCCAGATCGCTTGAAACTGTCACCGCTAAGAATTCCTAATTCTTCCTTCAACTGTCAAAATTCTGATTTTTCAACAATATATCTCCACCACGACATTCAATTCCTTCATAATCTTCAGTTTAGGAACCTATTCCCGAAAATTCTGCCTCGTTCCGCTCAGTGTCATCATTTGCCATGAATTTGCATATAATTGCCATGATATCCCTCACACGATGACCAGACACCTGTTTCCATGATTAGCCTGGCAAGACACGTATCAAGTATGCTAATTGATGTGATTAACACCTTAGGAATGAAACCATCGAAAAAATCGGAGTGAAAAATGACTATTTTGGCACTCGCGACTTTCTTGTAGCGCGCCAGTGCAATAATTTCGCTCATGCGCTACAAGAAAGTTCAAATACATAATTTCATGTCGTTGAATCACTAATCCAGTTTAAGACTTGGTTTATATGATTAATCTTTGATCTTAGTGTCATTAATGAAACCATTAATCAATATACACCTTATAGAACCTTTCAAGAATGAACTCTAAGCAAAATTCATAAAAGCAAGCTCTAAAAAATACAAAAAAGTAAAAAGTGATGAAAACTAAAAGGCATAAACTCAAAATTAACCTTTACACCTAAATTTCCTAGAAGTAAAAATATTAGCAAATTTCCAAAAAGATAAACAAAAGCATAAAACTAAGGAAGACAAAATTATGACCTAACAGATTGCATGCGTATAATGAAGATGCCCTTGTCATTTTTACCTAAATGTAAGAGATAATTAAGAGACCAAATGAAATCACATTCATTGGTGTTTTGGTTGCTTGTAGCCATGCATGTCGGTTAGATGATGGTCGCCAGTAGTTTGATTGCATGACCCAAATTTATTGCTTGACACCAAGTGTGAGGCATTATGCATGTATGGTTGACCTTCATGGCAAAGTTGGCCAGTTGGAAGATGCATATCAGTTAATAAAAAGAATGCCATTAGAGCTTGATGCAGGTGTGTGGGGAGCCTTGCTTGGTGCTTGCATAATACACTGCAACATCGAGCTAGGTGAGTATGTTGCAAAACACCTTTTGCATTAGTACTTGAAAATGCAATATATTATGTCTTGCTATCAAACATTTATGTAGCTACTGGAAAATGGGATGATGCAAGAAAGATTAGTGTAATGATAAGATAAAGGCGTCTAAAGAAGCCGCTAGGATATAGCTTCACTGAGATGAATTGTCAACGTCATGCCTTCATTGTGGGAGACAGATCACATCCTCAATCTGAGGAAATTTATGCAACGTTGGAGGAATTGGCTGAGTAGATGAACGATGCACGATATGTGACTGACAAAATTTTTGTATTACAGGAAGTGGAGGAAGGAACACATCCTTTGTAGTCACAGTTAGAAGCTGGCAATTTCTTTTGGGCTTATCAATACAATCCCTGGAATCCCTCTCCTTGTTACAAAGAATCTTCAAGTGTGTGGTGACTGCCACATGACTACTAAATTTATATCTAAGATTGTGATGCAAGAAATTATTGTAAGGGTTGCAAACCGTTTACATCATTTTAAGGATGGATTGTGCTCTTGTAGAGATTACTGGTGATGCTGGTTAAAACCATGGTAGCCATATTCAGATTAAAACAAAAATAAAGAGGACAAAAAAAGGTTAAATGTTTCAAGAAAGAAAAAGAGGGAAATAATGGTAAAACAATGACATAAACACAAATAATGCTACTCCCTGCTCTCCAATACTGAATGCAGTAGGTGCTCCCATAGTTAATGCTTCTTGTCTATCAAAGAGTCATGTTACCTTTCTTTCCCAACTAGGAACCTCTACATTTATTTTGTATCCATGGTTCACCTAATTAAAGTAGCACCAAAAAATAATGTTGGTGTCTTCTGGATTCATAGCACATTGTGCATCAATAAGCGTCATACAAAAAATGTAAACTTGGTATTAGACAGAGCTAAGATCTTACAAAATATGCAAAAGGGACCATATCAAGGTAAAATCCTCCTCTATGATGTCAAAGTAAAAAAGATGCCTGTTTGGATCTATGATTTCTTCCTGTACCTTTAGAAATTCACTTTGTACATAGTCCTTGTACCCTAAGGTACTATTCAGAAATTGAGTTCCTGTTTCCAATTTAGGAATAGTGAGTAGGTAATTATTGCAAAGAGAGACCACCTCCACTCAGTTGTTACTTCACAAGTCTAGTTTTCATCCCTTCAATTATGAGATAGAAATCTACCCATACCAAAGAGCAAGAGAAATCTCTAGAAACTGAAATTTTTTATTGGGTAGTGGAATACCTTTAATTTAGTTTTAAATGTAGACAACTAATGTTCATAGATTTCAAATATCATTTTTAAATTCTACTAGCTGTGCAAGCTATATCTGATATCATGGACAAGTGAAGCCAAGTGGTATACTAACTAGGGGTTCTCATAACAAAAAAATGTTTTCATAGATAGCTAATGAGAAACATTTAGTCGATCATTACAGTCTAGTCAAGATCCGTTTAAAATAATTAGCAAAGTAATTCCATTTACAGTCATTTTTTGAGAAATAGACATTTTTTGTGGATGTATTAAGCTCAGATATTTGGGTAGGGGTTTTTTCAAGGTCTCAATTATGAGGTGTTTATGTGAATTATTACAGTATTTCTATATATGCAAAATAATATTAGTACATGATGTAATTGGCCCTGAATTCTCAAATATGAAAGGATTTCTATCAACAATAGTGAAGCCATTCATGCTGTTCACAACAATTTTTCTAGACCATATCCTTTTGTCTTTGATGAACATAAAGTGGTTGATAAAGAGGATGACGTATTCTATTTCATAATCTATTTACTAGTTGATTGCACTCTATATGAGTTCGATGGGTTGAAAGGAATGCCCATTAGTATTGGACAATATAATGGAGTTTGACATAGTTTGGAATGGTTAAAGCAAACATGGGCATGTTGTCTTGTCTAATCCTCATACAAAAATAAAAATGATTCATAGGCACATTCCTTGATGACCTTGACATATCATATATGTTGATCCTTCTGATTCCTAACAACCTAATTAATTGATTTGGGATATTTGTGGTTAGTTCTGGTATTTGTTAGCCTTAAAAAACAATAGAAAAAATATGTCCCAGCCTTCAAAAAACCATAAATCAACCAAATCCAAGTTTTAGTGTGTTCTAGGTACAATTTTGACAAGATGGTAAAGTAGATAAAACTAGGACCTGGGCACTTCTCAGAATGAGTATCGGTAGTAAACAATCAACATTTGAGAAATAAATCCATGTTGTTGGGCACATACTAGGCCCTAAAAGCAATTCTGAGCCCTATTGACCACCTAATCAACAATGATCTAAATTTGGGCTAAATTTGAGGACAAACTTGTGCATCAAAAGGAAATTTTTAGAAATCTAAGTGCTTGTATGGACTATATTAGTAGCAAGAACCATTTCTTCTTGAATTTGGAAACCCCGTCAACCTCAAATCAAGCATATTCATTTCACCATGCCCTTGATGCATTGTCTTATGTGTGATGGGCTATGAGATTCTTCCATCTATAGTTCTAGTATCTAACCTATTTTATATTTTCCATTGGTATTTCCACCTATAGTATCTGGTAAATCATTCTCTATAATATATTTTTATTTGATGACATCAAATGACTCTGAGAAAATTGCAATTTATGGTTCTAACTTATAAAGTTATATTTTGTGTATTGAATATTTTAATTTTTTGTGTTTGATCATCATTTGACACTTATATTGATATAGTAACTAGAAGTATCCATATGAATGAAAGAGATATCATCAAAGGAGTGTTCTAAACCCAACACCAGCTTCATTATTGGGGCTCTCAGAACATTTTCAATTCTACTTCTGTTATTGGCCCAATTCATCAAAAGATTGGAATCTCCAAAGACTTTCAGATGATTGTGTTCTGTTTCTTTTTCTGTCTTCATCAAATCCAAAGGGCATAAACTTAGCTCTATTGTTGGTTCACATGTCTTGCCTTTGATTTTGGAATGTCCTATGTCAGATAATTGTAGCAACATGTCCTACATGTCTTGTTTCTGAGAATCACGTGACTTGGCTTAAAAGATGTTCAATTGATATTTTTTTCACAATCTACTAATAACTTGATAATTTAATTTCATATATGAAAACATCTCTATACCTCAGTATTCTCAGAAAATGTCCTTGTTCATGATTAAATATGTTTTGGTATGATAATGTAAAATTTCATGTCAAAAGTATGAAAATTTACAAGTTACAAGTAGATAGAATCAGTTCTGAAGATGGGAGGATTGTTTAGTTTTATGTGAAGAAGCACAGTGTCATAAACAGAAGTTGCAACAAACAAGTTTAATTTTTAAGTCAATCAAAATTCCAAAGTTATTATTTGTAAACGTAGTCTTCTGGTATCCAATTCTTTTTTGGGATAGATAATAAGAGAAGATAATATATCAATGTTCAATGAATGGCCACAGGAAGTAGGATAATGGGACTGAAAGAGATTAAAGTGTACCAACCAATGTAAATGAGGAGCCTTTGAAATATTTACTGTAAAGTTTTATTGTTTTGTCACTATGATCAATAATAACCCAGTATTAGGAGACGGGTTGCAAAATGGAATGAGAGGAGCATTTGGAAAACATCAGGGAACCTGTGCATGTGTGGCCATAGGCCAAGTCCTTCTTTCAGTTTGACCAAAGGACAATCACTCAAATCATGCCCAAGAAGCTCTGGGTCGGGCCAAGTTGAAGTTTCCTAGGAGATAGAAAATCACTGTCAGCAGAAAATGGTCAGAATGGATGCAGGGTTGTTGGAAAAGCATGTTGTGGAGGTTAGACCCTATGAAAAGGAGGTAAATGATATCAATGGCTTAAATGGCTGTTTTAAATATAGATTGAATTTTATTTATAGGAGTATTACTTTGTAATTTGCGTATTGTATGAATAATGCTATTTAATGCACTATAACTATTCTCTAATTTCCATTAGCACGGGGTTTTGACTATGATCCAATGTTTGCAGTTGATATGTGGGATATGCTTTGATTATTTCCCCCGTAGTAGAATGAAGAGGACTGCTTGTGGCCATCACTTCTGTAATGCATGCTAGATAGGTTAGTATTCACATGAACAGATTACTTAGATTTATGCTTCTTAAATTTTTATTACTTTGAAAATGGAAGTATCAGGTATTGTATAGCATGATACCATTGTAGATGATTTGGATGTATGATTTGTAGCCTTATTTTTGTGGATACGTCAGGATCTAGAGGTGAAAGTCAGTTTTTCTAATGAGATTTTATGGATAAATCATAAGTGTTTTAGTTTTATTGACAGTTTTCTAAGCAATGTGTGAATTCATGACTTTTCCTCGTTTCTTATGTGGTCTTCATTTGATATCCTAAGCCCCAAATACGTCAATGTCCCAACCAACTGAATACAGGGCTCAGTAATGTTGTGCTCATGATTCATTTTTTCTTGCTCAATTCCTTCTGTCAAATATTTTTAAGTTCAAAATATTTTTGTGGTTTGTAGATTTAGCTGCCTCCCACATTCATGCAACAATATTATTTGGTGTTTCCCAAAATTGAATTTCATGTTTAGGATCTCATCATGCAAAGTAGAATAGGTTGAACCTGCTTATTTGTGATATGCAGGATACATTCATACTTCGATAAATGATGGTCTTGGATGCCTTACTCTGCGATGCCTAGACCCATCATGTAGTGCTACCGTGGGAGAAGATATGATCTTTTCATTAGTCCCTGATGAAGATAAAGCAAAGTATAGACGGTGTGTGTACACTTCCTGTGATAACCATAGATCAAATTAGTTCATAGCATGATTGTTACCACCTTTCATAATGTGTGGAATTTTGTGTCTAAATCAGAAATAACATTCCATTGTTATTCCTTTTATCTCTAGAAACATGTTACTAATGTTTCAAAACCACAAAAATAAAAATATTGTTTTCCCAGCACAATAATCCCATCTCCTTTCTGAAAGAAATATTTTATCAAAGGATTTATATCCCGTGTTTTGTTATTTTTCTTAAATTTCTATCCATAAACAATAGCCATGCATGGTATCTCTTATCTCTATCAAATATTAATATTTTAAGTTTGGTTTGCAAGCCCTGAGTGCAAGGTGGTTACATTGGAGGGGGCATTGTTCCAAAGGTTTCAAAAGAGATCATCCAACATATGGTTGTCATTGGTTGAGTACGAAGCCTATTTTGAATGTATAGCTTAATAAAACTTAGAATATACCCTCTAAATGTCCATCTTTTCGCTTAACAAATTTTGGAAGATACCCTCCAAGTAGTTGACTCGGTTGTTTCAGTTACAAACACTCTGGAAGCCATATAACGTTGAATGAGACTTTTTTTTCATGTTTGGTCTTTGTTCATGTAAACATGTGTTTCCATATAACCCTTTTTCTAATTCAGCTTGGGAGTGGACTTCAAGTCTATTTAGCTAATTACTACGTACCATGTTACCTGGAAGTCTTCCCTTCTTCATGATAAACTCTTTTTGTCCATTGAGTTTCATGCAGCATGGAAATTAGTTAGAATAGAATTTTTTTTTCTTTTGTCTGGAAAAAAAAAATACTGTATTTAAACAGGTGCAACATTGTTGCAAGTTTACTTGATATGATAGAGCTTTGATATGTTCGAAAGCATACATGTAGAACTAGGTGAAATATTGCAAGGTGTATCTTGAGCTAGGGCACATTTGAATGCTTCCAGAATATTGGGTGGTGGCTCCTTGCAACATGATTTGAGCTCCTCCAAATGCTCAGTCTTGACCTGGATTAATCCACTTCCATAACACTAGAAGTTGACCATGTCATAGGGTTGGATTCCTTATTCATGAACATAGAGAGTGCCATAGCAAGGAGTGACACAGCTGGAAATATTCCCCTTGGTGTGATAATGACAAGTTCCCCTAGACTTTAGTAAATTGTTTCCATGGAGAAGTGGTTTGAGAAGCAAGATATTGATAGACGGGACCCTATTCTCTCCACTTATGAGTCACTAAAATTGCATACTATAGTATTACTATCACCAATGTAAATTCCTGTATTTCTAACATAAATATTGTATCCCCAAGGTACTCAATTGACAAAACAAGTGTAGTAGAGGGACTCAAGTCCACTAGGGCATTCACAATGTTCAATGATTCCTTGTTCTCACTTTAAGCATATACAATACACTTTCGATGTCAAACACTACCCTTGGGATTTCAAGTTTATAGTGAGCTCAATCACTTGTAAGAATGTTAAACAACATTTGAATGGTTCAATTCAGCAATGAAACAATGATTGATAATTCCAAAATTCCAACAAATATATTTGGGAATTGCATATTATTATTGGTTAAGAAAGGAACCAAACAGTGATGTGGAAAACAAATTATTTAAATGATGCATTACTTGATAATCTGACTATTATCTACCCACATGTTAACCAAGAAATTTGGCCTGGAGTATTGGTTCAACTTGTTTCTTTACGAGCCTCTTATCCGTCTCACAAGTGACTATCATATCATCAATCTCTATCAAGTGATTGGAATCTGGATGAATTTGTTTCCCACTTGCAATGACACGACTCTTTACAACAATTGGATGCTTGTCATGGTTCTCTAGATAAAATACTCCACCTTCCTTCATCCTTATCATAGCCTACCAACGAGTTATGAGATACTTTATTAGCACAAATTCCCTTGCCTAGATCAATATCAGTGATGTTCTCCTATTAATCCCTTCCAATTGACACCTCATCCTTTCTAATATAATATTTTAGATGGCGCCCATATAAGATTGCAAATGATCCTTTAGAAACAAGAGATCCTTTCATGGCCGAATTCACATTGTGTTCTAACCTGACAAGTACCCTCTTATGATGCTTGTACAAACACTTGGATTCTAACTCAGATATTATAGCCTATATTCAAGCATTTTTCCTTATCTAACATATCATGGACATTTCCTAACCCATATACATGGGCTCTTTCACTACTAGTAGAAAACTATGAGAATTTGGTTGTTTAAAGGATTCATGATGCGACTACTACTACTACTACATTTCTCAAACTTACTACTGCTACAATGATTGCCTGTACAAACCAACATTTGGAAATTTGAACACTTATTATTGATTCTCATAACCATGTCTCTATTTATTTTGGATAACAGAGATTTCTAGGCCTTTATATCCTCTATGAATCAAATGGTTTATTTCACACAAGATGTTAGGCCTATGTTTTCCAACTGAGTAGCTGCAGCACACTTACTTCCACCAGGGTCTTAATCTGAGTGGAAGGAGGTAAAATTGGTAGCTTTCCTTGCATAGCTCTGATGTAAATCCCATTTGAGACTAAATGCTTCGAGAAATAGTGCTACTATTAGCATAAAATTCAGTAGGTTACTTGATGGAATTGTTGGTGTTTATTGTCATTACCACATAGAAAAAAAGTATTGAAAACTATAATTCAATATCCTTGTTATAGTTGGAAATCATGCTAACCCTCCAATAAAAAACTTAGCAAACAAATCAGCTAACACAAAAAAATCAGATCTACAACTTAACCTAGAGACTAGATGCTTCCCTTCAAAGTTCAGATACTTCTCAGCAAAAGTATAAGGTGCTGAGGATCATTAGGCATAATAATGGATGTGATAATAGTTGTCCTGATCCCTTTGGTAGAGTGCTTAAAGATGATGGTGGACCTTCAATTGAGTGACTCCCTTCCTACCCCTTTGGTTGAGAGATTTCCTTCATTGATGGGTACTTATTAAAGTTGGGATTCACCAATATTGCAACACATCTGAATAATACGTTATTGGGAACTTACTGGATGGGTTGATTGGGGACCATCTATTTGAGTTCAGGAAAGACGTAGTCAGGACTAAGTCGGACCAACCAATCCTTTTTCTCAACAGTGCAGAATAACCTATCTCCTATCAACTTCAGCATTCAAATCACTTAAAGATATAGGGCATCACCTCCCTTTCAAACCTTATTAGGTCCATACGTGCCAATTCTTGGCATGTATCCTCTTCAACCTTTTAAGCTTCTTAGTCTTAATGCCCTCTAAAATATGTTGACAGCTCTGTACTCTATATAGATAGTTGCTATATACATAGAATCTGAAAGATATCAGATACACCACTTTGATACCATGTTAAATTTTCTAGACCATGGTAACAGATTATATCTTCAAAAAATCTCCTAAAAATATAGATAACTTTAAACTTTACAACATATAAAAATTGCTTTCTTTGAATGATAGAAACTAAAACACATACTGCTTTCTTCAAATGCTAGAAACTAAAACACACACTGCAGAAACTATATAACAGAATTCTCAAAGGTCTGTCCCAAATCACATCACTATTTATGATGGCAAAAAGTAGAATAACAATGTTGTAGACAAACCCTTCACTCTAAACTGAAGTAAGAAAATTGACTACTTTAACCTTACCCTGAACAATGATGTTTTATGGTCATTGGTTATTATTTCGAGATCGTGTTTGGGGTTGAGGACAGGAGTTCTGAATATTGATGTTTTCTAGGCATTGGTTATTATTTCAAGTGGTGGTCTTGTAGAGCTTATATTGCATTTTAGTTTTGTTGTTATGATTATTTATGAGTCTGGTTTGATGGACCCTATCAATGTGTTTCATTGAAATAGGGTGGGTGCTTCCAAATCACCCCTTCGAAAGGTTCCCACAAAGTAGGTGAAAAGGATAGGAGTGAATGGTAAATTTATATAGTCTTCTTTTTCAGCCCTAAACCGTATGGATGTTTGTTTTATCAAGGGGATTTGTAACACTGAAAGGGAAGTCTAGCATTCTATGTGGTTATCCCAGTCCAATGTTCTATAGGCTTTATTTATCTAACACATTTCAATTCTAGTTGATTATTTGATTACCACCTGGTTTGTCTCTGGTTGATCATTACTTTTGTAGAGCTTATCATACCGCTATATGTAAGGCTAAGTGTGGGGGATTTAAGGAAACTCATCCTGATGACTTGATTTATCCTGTATTGAAGGTATGGATAAGTAATTATGACAATATATTAATTGATGTTGGTTTTAAGTAGTTTGAAAATTTTACTTATAACCATTATTGTTCATAACCCATGAGTGGGTAGATCCATCTCTAAATGTTCTTTAACTTTTTGTAGGCATTGATTGACAAGACTGGAATTGATCCAAAAGAAGTTGGTGATATTGTTTTGGGTATTGTTCTTGCACCTGGCTCTCAACGTGCTAGTGAGTGCAGGATGGCTTCTTTTTATGCTGGATTCCTAGGCATGTATGCTACAACTTTATGTGTCAAATGACTTTTTTCTTTGAACGTGAGTTTTTGTGACAACTGCAAGTTGCTTACGATGTCTTCTCTCTAGAGACTGTACCTGTTAGGGTTGTCAATAGACAATGCTCTTTAGGTCTCCAAGTAGTTGCAGATGTTGCAACTGCAATTAAAGATGGCTTTAATGACATCGGTATGTAACTGTGTGATTGCTACCATTGGAATAAGATAGAAAGTTTGTATTTAGATATGTTTTTGATTTTTGTCTGTCTGCTTCAAGAATTGGTGTAGGATTGGAGTCAATGACTGTAAATGTTATGGCATAGGAAGGCTCAGTCAATCCAAGGGTAGGCATCAATAAAATTTAATGATGTTGAGGCTTTTGACTTTCTCAGTTATTTCAATTTGAGATCTCTACCTTCCCTCCTTTTTGTCTTTTACATAGCTTTTTATTGCCATTATATTTATATACACCTAGATGGATAGATATATATACACACATTCCTGCCACAAGAATACATGTGAGTTATTGATTTTAATGAACGACAGTGATGACTTTTGTGTTGTTCCATGTAATAGGTTTAAGTTTTCAACAAGCACAAGATTGTCTTTTGCCCATGGGTATCACCTCAGAAAATGTGGCTGAGCACTATGGGGTTTCATGTCAAGAATAGGATCAAGCAGTGGTACATGGATGTCTTTTAAATTTTGATTTGAGTGAATTCAATGCATAAATTAGTCATGAAACTTAAGGAATAAGAGTTGAATATTAACAACCATAGTTGTATTTCAGGTTGAATCTCATAGGCGTGCAGCAACAACAACAACCGCAGGGAAGTTCAAAGATGAGATCATCCTGTTCAAACTAAGGTATGGAATACCCATGTTTTCATAATCAGCAAACTGAATAGTTTGAGGATTTCTGTGATGACGATTAATGTTTTTCTTGCTTTTGTGCTGAAGATTGTTGATCCTAAAACTGGTGCTGAGAAGCCTCACAGAAGCCTGTGACAATTTCTGTTGATGATGGCATTCATCCTACTGCTTCTCTTTCTGATTTAGCAAAATTGAAACCTGTATTTAAGAAGGGTGGAAGAACCATTGCTGCTATAGAGTTTTTTTTGCAAATGCATGCAAGGCATGGTTTTTAAGTGATCAAAAGTAGAAATTCCATAAAGAGTTATGACATAATGTCTTAGCTAAATATCATGGTATTTCTGCTATTTTAAATGAGTCAAAGTTGAACTTTCAGTCTGTTAATTTTGTAGAAGTGCTGTTGCAATTTTACACAGGAAATTCAAGCCAAGTAAGTGATGGCACTCGTGTTGTATTGCTGAAGAAGAGGGAAGTGGCTATGCAAAAGTGTTTTCCTATTTTGGGTGTATTCAGGTCATAACTTTGATTGCATTTTGAATTTTTGCTTTCTCTTATGGAATGGAACCTTTTCATTCTAATTTGCACTAAATTGACTGCTTTGCATTGATCTTGCCATAGGAGTTTTACTGTTGTTGGGGTTAATCTAGCTGTTATGGGAGTCATCCTGGTTATTGCAATCCCGGCAGCAGTGAAGGAAGCTGGGCTAGAAATTGATGATATTGATCTATTTGAGATAAATGAGGCAAGTTATGGAGTTTATTTATAAATCAATTTTATTTGTTGAGGATTGCTTCTAGTTGATCAAAATATTGTTGATTGATTTGTTTATAAAATTCTCTCAGGCATTTTCCTTGCAATTCACATACTGTAGCCAAAAATTGGAACTGGAACCTGAAAAAGTAAGTATTAATGGAGGAGCTATTTCCCTTGGTCCTCCACTTGGAGCAATAGGTGAATATTTGCACTAGTCATAAATTTAAAAAAAATGTAAATTTGGAGCACAAATTCAAGTAACTCCTTGAATAATAGGAAAATCTCTTTCAAATACCCCAAGACATTCATACATCCAATTAGCATGTTCCCTCAATAATGACTATAGGACCTCTATATATGCCTATTCACTCATTCCACATGTGGGCCCTTCATTGGACTGGCCAATTTTACACATACATTTACTTCATTACATACAAATTTAACCCCATATATATCTCCGTTGAGATCATATTATATACATTTAACAACAATATGCCCCCTTTGGGTCATAACAGTTGAATACCCTGTGGGGTTCTTCGATGCAGCTGCCTCGAAAGGTATTTGTGGAGCGGGGCTGTTTATAAAGCTTGGAAGGAATATTGTTATGAAGGGATGGTTGAAAGCTAGAGTTGGTTCTAATACTAGGGCAGAGTTGGTGGATTTGTGGGGTTTGCTCTATTTATCCAAAAGATAGGGCCTGACTGCATTACAAGTTCTGGGGGATTCTCAGGTTGTGGTTAAGTGGGATTTAGGTGAAGCATAGTTGCAATCTCTGGTGCTGCTCCACCAGTTGGAAAATACTAAGTTTTTGATGGAACATTTCTCCTTCCTCTCCCTTCAGCACATATCCAGATTATATAACAGGGTGGCTAATTTTTTATCAAAGAGGGAGCTAGGTCCACTTGATGGCCTTATCTACTATAATGTCTTCCATAAAGGTGTAAAGTCCTGGTTTTGACCCCATTTTCATGATGTATATAATGTAATTAATCGTGGTGAGGAGCTAAAGGCAAAAGCCCCACCATCGATTTGGTTGCGTATGTTTCGACAATGGGGATAGTTGCCAATGGTTTATCGTGCTATTCGGCACATTATAGTTGGCATCATGTAAACACGCACATCAATTAAAATAAACCACAACCAGCTACAGCAATGCAACGTTGAATGAAAAGGGAATGGTTCCAAAGGATAAGGGGTGGGGGATGTCAAACCTTGGTCTATGGGGGAAAAACCCATGTGTTTCCACCTTGTTTTGTTTTGCCATCTTCCCTTGTCAACCTCTTTATTGTTTTGTTGTTGTTGGTTGATGTAGTTATTGCTGAGTGGTGGTGGTTGTGGAGGACTGTCAGTCCCTTGCCCACGTGCCCACTCCACCCACGACTGCATTCACTCCACTCTCGCGCGACTCCATTCTCCCCACCGCACGTTCTCTTCTCGAACTGTTCAGTCCTCATGGTGGTCTGCTCATCCTCACGCACAGGGAGTTGTTCACTCTCACGCAGGGACCGTGTCTGTTGTTCATTCTCACCACGACGCCACTCTTCTGGGGTCTGTTCGTTCCTCTCGATTGTTGGTTCATCCACACGCAGAGGTAGAGCTATTCATCCTCACACAAGAATGGGATTCTTGCTCATTCTCGTGCGCAGGAATTTCCTGTATTTACCCACGTGGTTTTCCTCTGCGGATTTGTGGATGGTGCGGCTGTATCTTTTCCTCATGGGCTGATTTGTGGGGTCTACATTGTTGTTGCTCATGCATAGATCGAGAGACTATAACTTCTTCCCAGCGCGGTCTGTGTAAGTCTTTCTCTAGTGACTTCGACTGTGTAAACCGGGATGTTGTTTTCCCCACGTTGTTGGTAATGTATGCTGGTACGTTTTTGGGATTGTTGTTTTCCCATGCTGTGAGTGGTAATTGCTGTTATGCTTTGGGGCTGTCTTTTGTGGTCTGCATTAAGTTTCCCATGGCTATGGGGAGTGCTGTTATTATCCATTGTGGACTGTGGATTGTTGCTATCATCCGTTGTGGGGTTGTGATTGTTGATGCACCCTGGTTTTGGGTTGCTGTTGAGTTGTTTTGGCCATGCTAAGGCCAAGAACAACTCTGGTTGGCTCGTGGCTTGAGCTGTGTTCACCTGTCGGTTGGGACTGTCACCTCCCAGTTGTCTTTGCTTCTTCATAGGGGTGTGAAGGGATTGTGTTGCTACGGTACGCAGTGGTTGGTCTTCGGACTATGTTGGCTTGGCCGGTTTGTTGATGGCCTGATAAACCCAGCTGTGTTGGTTTACTGATTGTGTCCCTTGGCTATGTGTAAGCCTGCAATGACCCTTATCCTTGGAGGAATCATGCCCAGCTTGGGGGTGGCAACGTTTCTGAGAGATTGATGAGCACGCTGGCCTATGGTTGGGTGGAACGTTGCAACGACATAGCTGGTTGCGGGATTCTTCATCAAAAGATAAGTTCTGCTGCTATCTCATCTCATCAAATACATTGATGTCAAATAAATAATGATGAACATGATGAATGCTGGTTTATGTCTATGTTGCTTCCGCTGAATGATTGAGGAACTGTGCATCCTGTATGATGGATTATGCATATGTGTATGTTTCATGCATCATGTTTAAGTAATTTAATTTCAGCATTGATGTTTTTTCATGTTCATGGGGACATTTTCCCATTTGGATTGAGGTGTTGGTCGCGTCATCCTCGTTGGTCAGAGGGATGGGGACGTGACAAAAGGGAGGCTCCACAAAGCAGGGAGCCTGAAATTCTTCTAAGCATGATTTGGTAAAGCTCTAGAGCCATTTTTTTGAGGGTGTATTCCTCTCTTTTGCGAAGTACAGACACATTTTTTTGATGGCATAATCCATTTTTCTAGTGAAGTTTATATTTCTGATTTCAAAGGAAGCCCTTTGGACAGTAGCTTTGGCAGTTTCTTGGTTTTTGACTCCATTTGCTACACATTTGAGTTTTGATTTGGCTCTGCTGTAATGATCTGTTCATTCTTTTTGGACTGTAACTTTTGGTTTTGGTTGTGGCTGATGATTCTTCATCATTATCGACTTTGTAATTATTGACATGGTTTTTATAATTAAAAAAAGCAGTTTTTTCGCGCTGAAAAATAAAACACTTGAAATTTTGATGTAACAATATCCTCATAAATAAGAAATATTACTTTCAATAAGATGGGGAAACCAAATTTCATCTAATGCAATTTGAGTTGTAGGCTAATTCATTTTAAAGCTATATATCTTTCTCAAAGTAGTTTGAGTGAATACTTTGGGTGCTTGGGACATATTTTTGAGTTCATGGATGAAACGTGCATAGGGCATACTTGTCTGAATCTCATCATGTGAGTTGTTTATTGGTGAAGATATTTTTATACATTTTGGTTTATTAAATATTGCACTAAGATAATTGATTGATATATGTCAAGATAATATACATTTATTAATTATAATCATTATAAGATCAAATGCATCAATTATTTGATAACGATTTAACAATGCTATTGTCAATGTTTAGAGTAAATATAAAGAGAAATTATAGTAGTAAAAGCTATGGTTTTCACTACTAATGCGAGTTTTATTCAAAATATATCTTATAAATAATAATAATGAAAATAGTTTTCATGAATCATAATAGTTTGTCTTGTTAAGTAACAAAGAAATTTAATCTTCATTGGATTAAATTCACCTAAATGATCTTCATTGGATTAAAATTGCTTCTGGTATAGGTCTAAGTTATCTTTGAATCTGGCTCTTATGGTGGTTGTACATAACCTATAGGTTTATGGGGACTCCAAAACTGTGTTAGACTGGTTGAAGGAGAGGAGACCTCCCAAAAACATTATATTAATCCCAATTTATGATGAGATCAACATGGTGAAAGATATTTTGTAGAATGTCAACTTTGTTCACATTTATTGAGAAATAAACACCCAAAAAGATCTTTTGCCTAAGATAGGTTTGTGTACAATGTGTTCCAAAAGTCTCACAATGAACAAGTTGAATTGTTCTACAAGAAAATCTTACATGAGGAAATGATCCATATCATATATTAAAACCAATAAGACCAATAATTCTATTTGCAATTCAAAGCCTAAAGCAATAAAAAATTAACTTAAAACATTAGAAGGGCCCTGCTTGATTTAAAAAACTTTTCCAAATCCCATCCATTAGAAACAACTCAAATATAGACATTGAAAGATTATGAATGTCAACAAGTTTATCTATTAGAATTCCCTTGAAAATGGATCTCAATCTTATTTAAAATGGACATTTGTCATAATTGCATACATATAGGGAAGAAGATATTGACACAAGATTTTATAATAAGCAAGCAATTTATAATCCATAATATAGAGTGGATATACATGACATAAACATAACCAATAAACATAAATATTCAATAACTTCAACTAACCATAAATATAATCACAATACTCACCAATATTATAGGCATCATTAAAAAATCTTTGTTCTACTAAAGATCTTAGATGAGGAAATTAACCACATCATTTATAAAAACCAATAAGACAAATAATGTGTTTACAGTTCAAAACTTAAAACATTAAAAATCAACTTTAGAACATTACAAGGATGTTGCTTAATCTAAAGAACTTTTCCAAAGCCCATCCATTAGAAACAACCAAAATATAGACATCGAAATAATATGAATGTCAATTAGTTCATCTATTAGAATTCCCTTGAAAATGGATCTCAATCACATTCAACATGGACATTTGTCATACTAGCATGCATATCAACAAGAAGATAATTGCATAATTTTTTATGATAAGCAAGCAAGTATAACTACTACTGAAAGTACAAATAAACATAAATTTCTAATCCATAATATAGAGTGAATATACATGACATAAACATAACCATATAAAGATTCAATAACTTCAACTAATCATAATACTCACCAATATTATATGCAAAATTAAAAACCCATTATCAAAATATTTGTGTACATTATGTTCAAAAATCCTAGAATTGTTATACAAGATAATCTTGTATAAAATTATTCATATCATTTGATTAAAAACCAATAATGCTATTTACAGTTCAAAACGTAAAACATTAAAAATTAACTTCAAAACAGTACCACACTACTTTTTTTAAACCATGGGAACAACAACCTCCCAAGAGTATATTTAATAGTATGCAAGCTAGATATACCGATAATTTGTGACTTAGCAGGGGCTGAGATGTCCCAAATCCCACTAGGGTAGCCTCTATCCCAAGGGTTGCCTCAGAGCCTTGTCACAACATGCCAATGAGCAACCCTAGCTTCACCAGTTTTGAACAGGTTACATCCATGGTTACTTAATTTAAAGATTTTTTTCAAAACTCATCCACACTATATTCCCCAGAGTACATCTCCAACTTGCTATACATTTGCAAAAACATACCCTGATATTAAGGGTCCCAAAGTTGTGTTTTCTGAAGAGAAGTTAAACGTGAATATGCAAATAAAAAAGAAATGGTCTTAAAAGCATTCATACAAGGGTTCATCCAACCTTCATGCATGGCCTCGGTTCAAAATCCATGATAAAATCATGGGTTTCTTGTGTACTGGGAAGCATGGGAAACCAACACCATGTATGATCAGTTACATTGTAAGCAAGAACCTCTTTCACCTTCCCATTTTCAGTTATAATTCATGCCCAATCCTCCACTCCTACGCACCAGACACTAGAAATCCTCAAAAGATTGGACTGAGGCATTCTCACAATCTCCTTCCATGTTGAGGAGGAGGAGGAGGAGTTCATCCTATCAAGTCATTGACATATCCCAGTCTTCCACATTCAACCTCGAAGGTTGGAACCCACTTTACTCTTGGTAAAGTCTTAGTCCATTAGGAAGTTGTCCATCAGGTTGTACCATGTTGAACTCATATATCTTCTGCAGTCACTCCCCCTGAAGCAAAGCATCATCCTTGCTCTTCATTCCATACTAAAATGACAGGTAACATCCTCTGCTACTAATATTCTATGTATCCATCTTAGGTTACTAGATACCAAGATCCTTTATCTTGAACTTTGTTGAAAAATTGCTCTTGCACCCATCTGTGAGCTTGTTGTCTTATAGGTTTGCATATTCAACCTTGTAGTGAAGGTTAAGATATTCATCACTCTAGGTGATCTTCAGTCTCCTTATGTAATTGGATGTGATTATCTATGGGTGCCTTCTAAGCTTGTACAAAGCCTATTCTGTACAGGTGATTCGTCGCTCGATATATACTTCTACTTCACTGGAGAAGTGTTTCTGGTCAATAGAGTATGTCATGTCATAGTCTATTCTTTTTTAGACAAACCATGAACCTTGCTTTGTATACTTGTTCTTGTAGATACATATGGGAGACACTACAGACTTCCCTTCAGGTCTCGAAACCATATCCTAGACATCATTTCCCTTGATCAACTATTACTCTTTGATCTTGGCTTCTTCCATGGCTGGAAGGGTTTGTATCAATGATGTCAGTCAAGTGTGCCACATAAATATAGTGTATCAAAGGCCTCTTACTTTAGTTCAGAAGTCCCTCCATACTTTTCTTCATCTTGAATTATCTCTTGTGGCCAAGATGGTCTTCATCTCTTGAGATGGATCTACCGCTTTCTTATATTCTTTTGAAGCTCTTTCTTCTGTCATGGTTTCTCTGACCCTGGGAGCTTTAGGTTCATGTTTATTGGAGTGAATATTGAATTTTCATCACTTGTTCTTTGGAACAAGTCTCATCCTCCTTTTCTTGTAGGCAATTGTACACGACCTTTCCTACAAGTCAAATGCGCCAGTTGCATGGTTAGAACCATTTCACAGGACATATGCATAATGACAAATTCTTATGCATCATGCAACTATTTCATCCAATACAACATTCATCCATATCTCACAGAAAATTTCTATATGCCTTCCATTTCTACATGACATCATTGAGATTGTGCACTAATCCAATATGTCAACAAAGAGGTTTCATTCTAGACAAGTAGCAATGGAGTGTTGTATAGCACCATTGGCTACTTACCCATAACATGCAAATTAGTATACTATCATTAACATAGACATTCTATCATGTGTAATACACACCATATATGGGAAAGAAAATTTAAATACTTATCTTTGTTTGGTTTGTCTTCATCTCATTTTGGATCTGCTACTTCTTCTTTGACCAATGAGATTGCTTCAATTTGATGCTTACTTGAAATATTTTCTGGAATGCTGCTTCTGGTGGACCTAGATTTTGATAGAGAAACCCTAATTTTTCAAATTAGGTGTCTTTCAGGTCTTATTGGATAGAAATATGCACCTCCTCAAGAAGAGATGAGCAGCATACTCATTTTCCCAAAACCATGATGAGAATTGCAAAATATCTGATGCCCTAGTTTTCTTCAATTTCTTCTATAGAATTAACTAATATTGTTTCTGTTGTATCTCCGAACATGCTAATCCTTTGTGTATGAAACTTCTCCCTGAGGTATCCTATTATGTCGTCTTTCCAACCCTAAAGATTAGAGAAGAATTTATTTCACCAATTGGGACTTATGCGAATTTTACCAAGGTGACTTATTTCAAGACTGTTAAGCATATCAAACCTGTATGGACTTCCACGTGTTACTATTTCAACTTCGGTGTCTAAAACTTTTACCACAAAAACTAGAAACCGTTCCCTATTTGAAACATCTGGAGAAATTTTATTTGGAATTTCATAGCCAGAGATATATAAATTCTCCCTAGGTCACTTGTTTAGGGTTGGATCTTGGGAGAGGCTGGAACCCTAATTTGGAGGAATCGTATATCCTAGATTATCACGAATTTGAGGCTGAAACTTTTACACAGGTACAACAAGATTTCATATTTGACATATAAACATTTCAGCTCCCGATCCTTCTCCGATATCGAGACATAACGAAAGTACCAACATGACTAGTTTTAGTATTTTAGGGTTTTCAAGCATGAAACCCTAATATTCCGTAGCTGTAGCTATAGAAATGTTTCAGATGCACAAGAATTATTTTAGGGTAGCTCTGATACCATATTAAATTTTTAATGGTTTATCAAATCTTATAACATTTATCATCATAACAACATAACCATAAGAAAATGAATCACTGAAAGATAGACAAGCACAATCACACAAAAGAACACAATGATTTATCATGGGAAACCCTCATGGGGAAGAAACCCAACAAAAATTCCTCTGTATAAGATGTATAAAAAGTACAAGATAATAACCTAGACAGGTGCGCCTCCCTCCAGTAGATATATCTTTTTCTCTCCTATGTGCTATACATAAGTGAGTGCGTGTTCAACTAAGGAACACATCTCGTCTATTTATACTCTTTTCGTCACTTGACTTTTAACCTGACAAGTCGGCCCCCCTTAACTAAGTGGAACGACTTCACTTAGGAAGACTCAATACAATATTATATTATATTCATTAGGGTGCTCATGAACCAACTTACAATGGAGGATTTTCCTCATGACTTAAGGATGACCAATTACAATAGTACCACCCCGATTGAGGAATAATAACATCTCCCTTGGCTTTCATCAGTAAAATACATTTAGAATATCCTTTGAAGTTACAATATTCAATAGGTTGTACATAACCTACAGGTTTATGGGGACTTGGAAATTGTAATAGACTAGTTGAAGGAGAGGAGACCCCCCAAAACATTCTCTTATTCTCAATTTATGATGAGATCAACATGGTGAAAGATCTTTTTCATGATGTCAGCTTTGTTCACATTTATATAGAGAAAGAATCACCCAAACAGATATTTTGTCTAAGATATGTTTGTGTAGGTTGTGTTCCAAAAGTCTCACAACGAACACATTGAATTGTTCTAGAATAAAATATTACATGAGGAAATGGTCCATATCATACATTCAAACCAATAATACCAATAATTCTATTTATAGTTCAAAGCCTAAAGCAATAAAAATTTAACTTCAAAACATTACAAGGGCCCTACTTGATTTATTTTTTTTTACAAATCCCATCCATTAGAAACAACTCAAATATAAACATTGAAAGAATATAAATGTCAACAACTTTATCTATTAGAATTCCCTTGAAAGTGGATCTCAATCATATTCAACATGGACATTTGTCATAATCACATGCATGTCAACAAGAAAATATTGGCATAATATTTTAAATAAGAAATCATTTTTATAACTACTAATCCAAGTACAAACAAATTTAAATTTCTAATCCATGATATAGAGTGGATATACATGATATAAACATAACCAATAAACATAAAGATTCAATAAATTGAACTAACCATGAATATAATCACAGTACTCATAGACATGCTTAAAAACTCATTGTCAACAGATTTGTGTACATCATATTCATAGAATTATATCTCATGCCCAAGATGGTCTTCATCTCTCAAGGTGGATCTACCGCTTTCTTATATTCTTCTGAAGCTCTTTCTTCCATCATGGTGTCTCTAACCCTTGGAGCTTCAAGTTCATGTTTATTGGAGTGAATCTTGAATTGTCATCATTTGTTCTTTGGAACAAGTCTCATCCTCCTTTTCTTGGAGGCGGTTTTACACGATCTTTCCTACAAGTCAAATGCACCAGTTGCATGGTTAGAACCATTTCATAGGACATATGCATATAATGACAAATTCATATGCATCATGCAACTATTTCAGCCAATACAACATTCATCCATATCTCACAGAAAATTTCTAGATGCCTTCCATCTCTACCATGACATCATTGAGATTGTGCACTAATCCAATATGTCAACAAAGAGGTTTCATTATAGATAAGTAGCAATGGAGTTTTGTATAGCACCATGGGCTACTTACCCACAACATGCATATTAGTAGTATATTGTCATTAATGCAAACATTCTATCATGCATAATACACAACATAAATAGGAAAGAAAATTCACTTGAACCAACTTACAATGGAGGCTTTACCCATGACTTTATGATGACCAAATACAATAGTACCACCTCGATGGAGGAATAATAACATCTCCCTTGGGTTTAATTAGTAAAATACATTTAGAATATCCTTTTAAGTTACAATATTCAACAGGTTGTACATAACCTAAAGGTTTATGGGGACTCAAAAATTGTAATAGACTAGTTGAAGGAGAGGAGACCTCCCAAAAACATTCTCTTAATCCAAATTTATGATGAGATTAACATGGTGAAAGATCTTTTGCAAAATGTTAGCTTTGTTCACATTTATATAGAGAAAGAAACACCCAAACAGATATTTTGCCTAAGATATGTTTGTATAGGCCGTGTTCCAAAAGTCTCACAATGAACAAGTTGAGTTGTTGATCTACAAGAAAATATTACACGAGGAAATGATCCATATCATATATTAAAACCAATTAGATCAATAATGCTATTTTCAGTTCAAAGCCTAAAGCAATACAAATTTAAATTCAAAACATTACAAGGGCCTTGCTTGATTTAAAAAACTTTTCCAAATTCCAACCATTAGAAACAAATCAAATATAGACATTGAAAGAATATAAATGTCAAAAAGTTTATCTATTAGAATTCCATTGAAAATGGATCTCAATCATATTCAACATGGACATTTGTCATAATCACATGCATACCAACAAGAAAATATTTGCATAAGATTTTATAACAAGAAAGCATTTTTATAACTGCTAATCAAAGTACAAACAAAGTTAAATTTATAATCCATGATATAGAGTGAATATAAATGACACAAAAATAACCAATAAACATAAAGATTCAATAACTTCAACTAACCATGAATATAATCACAATATTCATAGACATGATTAAAAACCCATTGTCAACATAATAAGAATGTCAATAAGTTCATGTAATCGAATTCCCTTGAAAAATGGATCTCAATCATATTCAACATGGACATTTGTCATAGTGACATGCATAATAAGAAGAAGATAATGGCATAAGATTTTATAATAAGAAAGCAAGTATAACTACCACTGAAAGTACAAACAAACATAAATTTCTAATCCATAACATAGAGTGGATATACATGACATAAACATAACCAATAAACATAAAGATTCAATAGCTTTAACTAATCAATACTCTCCAATATTATAGGCATGATTAAAAACCCATAAACATAAAGATTCAATAGCTTTAACTAATCAACACTCAGCAATATTATAGGCATGATTAAAAACCCATTGTCAAAAGGTTTGTGTACATTATGTTCCAAAAGTTTAACAATGAACAAGTTGAATGGTTCTACAAGAGAATATTACATGAGGAAATTAACCAAATCATTTATAAAAACTAATAAGACCAATAATGTTATTTGCAGTTCAAAACTTAAAGCATTAAAAATCAACTTCAAAACATTACAAGGGTGTTGCTTAATCTAAAGAACTTTTCCAAAGCTCGTCCATTAGAAACAACCCAAATATAGACATCGAAAGAATATGAATGCCAATAAGTTCATCTATTAGAGTTATTTGAAAATGGATCTCAATCATATTCAACATGGGCATTTGTCATACTGACATGCATATCAACAAGGAGATATTGGCATAATATTTTATGATAAGCAAGTATAACTACCACTGAAAGTACAAACAAACAAAAATTTCTAATCCATAATATAGAGTTGATATACATGACATAAAAATAACAAATAAGCCTACAGATATAATAACTTCAACTAATCATAGTACTCACCAATATTATATGCAAGATTAAAAACCCTATGTCAAAAAATTTGTCTACATTATATTCCAAAAATCATATAGTAAAATAAGTTAAATTGTTCCAAAAGTACTACGATAAAATAAATTCAATTGTTATACAAGATAATCTTGTATAAAATTATCCATATTATTTATTAAAACCAATAATGCTATCAGTTCAAAACCTGAAACATTAAAAATCAACTTCAAAACAGTACCACCTTGTTACTTCAAAACAATACCACCGTGTTACTTAATCTAAAGAACTTATCCAAATGCTATTCAATTCAAAACCTAAAACATTAAAAATCAACTTCCAAATAGTACCACCCTATTATGTAAAGAACTTTTCCAAATGCTATACAGTTCACAACTTAAAACATCAAAAATCAACTTCAAAACAGTACGACCCTGTTACTTATTCAAAACAATACCACCCTATTACTTAATCTAAAGAATTTTTCCAAATCCCATCCACAACGTATTCCCCAGAATAAGTCTCCAACTTGTTATACATATGAAAAAACATACCCAGAGATTAAGGGTCCCAAAGCTAAGCTGTGTTGTCTGAATAGAAGTTAAACGAATAAAAAAGCAAGGGTCTTAAAATAATGCATACATAGCAGGGTTCATCCAAGTTTCATGTTCGGCCTCGGTTCAAAAGCCATGATAAACTCACGAGCTTCTTGTGTACTGGGAAGCCATCACCATGCATGATCAGTTACATTGCAAGCAAGAACCTCTTTCACCTTCTCACGTTGAGATACAAAGCATGCCAAATCCCCCACTCCTACGCATTGGACAACAACAGAAATCCTCTTAAGATTGACAACAACATAAATCCTCTTAAGATCGGACTTAGGAATTCTTGCAATCTCCTTCCATGGTGAGGAGTTGGAGGAGGAGTTCACATTCAACTTCTCAAACTGCCATAGAATGACTTGCAAAAGCTCACCTCCATCTCCAAATACATACATTGCGAGTAGAAGCTACGACCCATAGGTGAGCACTGAGTCGCCTCTCTCATGTCCATTCGGAAATGATACAAAGGTGAAAGTCCCCTCTTCCAAGTTGAAATCCAAAATGGTCGGCTGCCTATTACTACGGGACACAAGCAAGTAGAAATAAACTACCTAAGTTGTACTTAGTGGTTTTTTATCAAGTGATCTTGGTGAACCGGACAGGGTTAACTTGTTTGGACTTCAAAAGACCTTTGGAAGTACTTCTGGGAAGTGCTTGTTGTATCATATCACATTTTCATACCCTGTGGGGGAATTGTAATAAATGTTCTAGCATGATAGTCTCTGTAAAAGACTCAATATATTAGACTTTATTTGTCAATCCGATCAGCCCAGGGTGTTTTTTCCCTTGGTTATTACTGGTTGTTGAACAAACGACTGATAATTTCTGAGTTTTTCACTCCATACCTCCAAAGTTGGGGTGGTCGGCTTGGCATTTAGGCCTATTGAGGTTATTAGAGTCTATGTGTCAATGTATAAACATGATAGACATCATTTTCGAGTCATATGAACATGTCTAAGTCCCCCTAGGTGTTTTTCAATTTTTCAATTTTTAGTTTTTTCAGTGTTTTTTATTAAAATTTAAATTTTCCAAAACTTAGGCTATTTTTTAATAGTTTAATTGGAAAAATTGATTTTGTAAAAAAAGTGGGCCAAATAATCGGTTTCAGTCATGTAGGTGGTCATTTTCAAGCTAAGAGCGCCATGCAAACCCATGGACCCACTGTTTCCTAAGTTTTGAGTGATTTTCCATCACTCAGGTCAGAAAGCCCCAAAAATCAATTATTGATTATTTTAATTAATAAATTGATGAATAATGAAGCAAATCCAAAATCATAAATCAGTGGATTCTCAGCCGATCTGATTGAAATCAGTCAGATCTAAAGCAGATTGACTGGATCTGACAAATCCTTGACTGAAGGAGGTGATCAAATCAGATCCAGAGTTGATCTTCAGCTGCCTTCATGGGGAATTGCACCCTCTCTCTCTCCTCCACACGTGTGGACTCCCCTGGATGCTCTGTGGACTGATGTGTCGGTGTATGGGTTGATGTGTCAGCTCAATCAAGCCCCCGGTTGACAAGTAGGCTCAGTTCAGCTTCATTTCTGCATTGATGAACTCTCCATCAGTTGATTTCACCTGATTCCATGAGGAATTATGCCCCCCCTGGGATGGATGGCCTGTGTTTTGTATATATCCTGCTTGAGGCTCCCTCTTCCAAGCTAGTTAGAGCTGGACTGAAGGGCTTGCCATTCTAACTGTGTATTGATCTTCATTTGTTGAAATAAAGAGAAGCTTTGGAGGATCAATTGTGGAGTACCTTTCATGTGTGGATTGTCATTGTCATGCTGCATTCGAGGTGAAACTGCTATTTTTTCAATTTTTTGCACTTAACTATTGTCTTCCTGAATGGTTATTGAGATCATAGGGATAGATCACTGTAAGTAAGCTTACTTACTTCTATTTTTCTGCATATGTTGGAATGAGTTAATACTTGTATGTTAAATAATATTATTTGCATGTTGTATCATCCCCTTCTCATATGTATCTTCAGATTTGATAGTTTTGTTTGCAGAAGTTGTTTTGTAGCTTAGAGGTTTGTCGTGACTGGGATATCTATGGTTCAGGTTTGATTCCATTGATTTATAGAAAATATTGCTAAGATCATGCCCCTCGGTGCTTCATGACCAAGTTTTCTCTGTAGATCTGCTTCATCAATAAGCACCTTTCTTCCCCTTTCTCTCCTTTAAAAATCTTAAATTTTCCTCAAACTGGTTACTTTAAATGTTTCTTATTACTTTGATCTATCTCATTAATAAAAACACACATATATCTAGTTAGTAATATCCCCTCCTAATTCTAGATCTTAGTTTTGTTTTGCACATAAAGTTCAATTTTAAGAGATCTAGCTAAAATTACCTTATTTTCGCAAGCAATTTAGTGAAAATTCGTAGCTTGCTGTTAAGGTAGTTTCATTTGCTATACGATAAAATTTAATATTCTGCAATATCATTGTATATTTCATTGGCTTCAAAAACAGCAATCCAAGATCCCAAGGAAAGCTCGCTTTCCTTGGTTCCTTTTTCACCTGTTTAGCTAGTTTTAACTTGATATTTTTTGAGATAAGGTAGGATGATCCAAAGGTACTCTTAAAGTGATTTTGGGAATATTTTATTCTAACATGCTTGATTTTTTTTAGCAGGTGTAACAGAAAGTAAAGGAAGCTGCTGTTTGGAAGTGTCTTCAGGAGCGTTCAAATCCCCCCAGGGGTATCCCATTTGACTGAAACCTTTGATTTTCGCACCTTGTAAACTCTTGATTTCAATACATATAAGGATCAAGAAGAATTATATCATTTCTATGATATTGTAACCTCTGTTAATAAAATTATTTTTTGAATAGGCTCTTTCGAGCCCATTCCCCACCTCCCCTTGGGGGATTTGCGTCAGTGTCCTTTTTGTCGCTTTTTGCTCATTTCTTTTCAAACTAGAATTGATATAATATGCAGGGTAGTATAAATTATTTTGTTATTAATTTCATATTTCATACTTTATATTTCAAAGTAATCTTAATACTTACCCCACAACTTCCCGATTGACCCGAAAGGGGAAAGAGATTCGTGGTAGGACTAATTAGAAAAATAGAATCGTGTATCTATTTTCTTTTCAATAATTTGTTTTTAGCTATTATAAAATTAACCCTTCCTCAATTCCCCGATTGAGATCCACTTGGATTGAAAGAGGTTACTGGAGGGTTTTCTTTTAAACAAGAACGCCCAGTTTAAAACTTACTAAAATTGAGAAGACTCCAGTGTGTATGCTCTGCACTTGGCTGTGGTTCATATTATAAGTCAAGATGTATCAAAATAACTTGAGTGACTAGTATAATTAAGGCTCACTCTCCCCAACTGACAAACCATCAGATGAAAATCCAACACCTAGATCATTATGAATTTTATATAATAATGCATCCATAATTCTTTGTTTTCCAATAGTGAAATCATAACTGGATCCTTGTCATCCTTTTTTCGCACAAGGACCATTAAGTCCAAGTTTTTAATATGTCATGGAAATGTATTGGAAACATATTTAATCTCATGTAGAAAACTAAGGGTGTGTCCTCTATATTTGTATTGTACACCTATTGGATGCATGACCTACAATATTGGACTTGCACATGCTATCAACATCTCTTCAACTTGTGTGAGATATTCAAGGACATGAGGTTGAGTTCCTGGATCCATGTGGTTCTTAGCTGAGAATTTGTGATTAGATACCTCTCATAGAAATTGCATGCACATTGGACCTGTACTTGTATTACATACTTGTATTCCAAAATATGAATCTAGGAAGACATGACACATTTGAACTTCTTCTAATCGATCAATTTGTTCACGAAATTTGCGATGTCTAGTATACATTTCTTCTGATGGTACCGATATAGTATCGTCCATTTCAACACCTCTCTGTCTGACCGTTACATGTTGAGCATCCCCATTTATATTTATTTGTTCTTCCAATTGCTTGAACTTTCTCTCTCAATATGCTCTTTTTCAATCAACGTTTCGTTTTCTTTGTTCTTCTCGTTCTTGTGCTGTCAAATCATCTAACTTTTTTTTTTGTTATTCTTTTTGTCAATCTGACTTTGGGATCATATTAGTAATTGGAACCACTTTAAATTGGACCATGTCATCAACAAATTTCTCTCTAACCATTACACGTTGAGCATGTTCTATAGTTGGTTCCACTAGTATATCGGTTGAATTTTGTCTTTGTTGTTCGACATTTTGATTTTTTTGTTGTTCTCCAAATTGATTTCTTACTTCTTCCAATTGCAACATTTCATTTTCTTTGATGTTCTCATTCTTGTTCTGTCAATTCATCCAACTTTCTTTTTTGATATTCTTTTTTTCGATATGCCTTTTGTTTTTTTCATTCGTCTCCTTCTTCTGACATCATTTCATCCAAGATTTTATTTGGATATTGTTTTGGTTGTTCTACTTTTTGTTTCAAGTCTTCATCTTGTTGTTTTTATTTAATTTCTTCACATGGTATTGACATATTATCGTCAATTTTAATCTCCTAATCTTCTATCATATTAGTAATTGGAAGTGCTTGAAATTGGACCATGTCATCAACACGTTGCTCTCTGACCGTTACACGTTGAGCATATTCCATAGTTGGTTCTATTAATTCTTGCACATGATCTAGGAACTAGGAATCAAAATCATCAAAGAATAATTAACAAATACTCATGAATTCGAAATAATTGGAACCGGAATAGGTTTCCTCTCTGTATATTTTATAAACAATAAAGGGTTGCAATTCCCATGCATGAGCAATGGCATAACTCCATGAAGAATTTGAATACATAAGGAGACAATTCGAATTCAATGAGTGAGTCGAGCTTAACTGACTCTTTGCCATGCAATCTCACTCAGTTAACCACTTGACCAAAACCCTAATTGACTCACCAAACCCTAACTGAAGCTGGAGTGCAATAAATGACTGAATCTCAACTGAAGGAGATCAAACACATGTCATAGCAATCCAATCATCAAGTGCATGACTCCAATGAACCCTGATGAGGTTCACTGAAGCTGAACTGACCATCAGAAGTTGGTGGAGGCGCCTTGTTGACTCCAGTTCATAAAATAATAATAAATAATCATTAAATAATATATTTAATGAATGGAGGCGCCTTAACTGACTGTAACTGATTGGTTGAACTGAAAGTAACCACCAGTTAGCAATTAGGTGCATTAATGTCACACGGATCACCCCTGGAGTGCTCCAGTTAGCCTCCTTGACTGTAGGGAAAGGCTAAGTTAGCCTCCTTGACTGTAGGTAGGCATGGGTGTGACTGAAATGATGGAAATTAATGCTCCAGTGATGTCAATTAAACTTAGGATAGTGGTTTAACTAGGCCAATTTGACCAAAAGAGTGTGTGTGATGGTAAATGTCTCCAACACCCCCCCTTAAGCTATACTCAGGAAGAGTTAGAAAACATATATGCATAAAATGCTAGGGCCCTGGGAATAAAGGTCATAGGTCACCCTGTACAATAAAGTAACTGAAACAATGCTCAAAACAAACTAAGTGAGGAAAAGAGGGAAAACCCAGTGGGAAAAAAACCCCCCCTCAAGCTGAACACTGAAAATAGTCTGGATCACCCTGATGAACTCACCCCCAACAGTGAATGGAGGTAAGTGAACTTCTTTTCTAAAAATCTCTTGGTGAATATGTCTGCAATCTGCTCATCAGTCAGGCAATATTGCAGAATGATGGTCCTGTCATGCACTAGCTCCCTGATGTAGTGCATGTGAATCTCTACATGTTTGGTCCTCTTCCTGGTAACTGGATCCATGGATATCTTAATAGCACTCTGGTTGTCACAAAAGAGGATAGTGGACAAAGTACTACCAATATCAAACTCTGAAAGAATGCCTTGCAACCAAACTGCTTGGATGCAAGCATTCACTGCTCCTCGATACTCGGCCTCTGCTGAAGATAGTGCTATGGCAGCCTGCTTTTTGCTTGACCAAAAAATAGGGCCACCACCAAACATGAATAAATATCCATAAGTTGACTTCCGGTCAATAGAATCACCCGCCCAATCAGAATCTATGTATCCAACCAGCTCTAGCTTGGAGTCTGCAGCATAGTGAATGTCGTAGGTCCTGGTTCCCTGAATGTACTGGAGGATCCTCTTGGCTGCCTTCCAATGAAGATCATGAGGCTGCTGCATGTATCTTGATACAACATTCATGGCATAACAAATATCAGGCCTAGAATGTGTCAAGTACAGCAAGCTACCAATCAGCTGTCGATAGATAGTGCAATCCATTGGAGGTGTGCTTTTTCTTTATTCAAGGATGATCCCTGAAAGGAAAGGGAATGGTGCAGGTCTACATTCAGCCATGTTAAACTTGAATAACAGGTCTGAAATGTATTTTTACTGAGTGACCATAATCCCATCAGAATTTTGCTCGATTTCGAGCCCCAAAAATTGTTTTAGAATCCCCAAATCACTCATTTCAAAGGCATTGTGGAGAGCAGTTTTGATGGCTGAAATGGAGGCAATTGTGCTACCTGTGATCAGTAAGTCATCAACATATAAAAAAATAATAATAATATGACCATCATGCTGCTGTAAATATACATTTGGATCTGATCTACATCTCTGAAAGTTTTGCGAGAGAAGCAAGGCATCCATCTTGGAATACCACTCTCTTGGGGCCTGTTTTAACCCGTATAGTGACTTCTTTAGCTTGCAAACCAAAGATGGATCAGTGATGTATCCCTCAGGCTGCTTCATGTATATCTCCTCATGAAGATCTCCATGCAGAAAGGCTGACTTAACATCCATGTGATGCACTTCCCAGTGCTTGGATGCGGAAATAGCCAAAACAAGGCGGATGGAGTCCATTTTTGCAACCAGTGCAAAGGTCTCATGGTAGTCCACTCCTTGGACATGAGAGAAAACTTTTGCTACCATCCTTGCATTACATTTTCAGGTGCTTCCATCAGCAGCAACCTTTTTCCGAAACACCCACTTGCATTGAACCAATTTCCTTCCCGGAGGAAGTGGAACTAGCTCCCAAGTAGTGTTTTTCTGAAGAGAATTCATCTCTTCATCCATGGCAACTTGCCATCTCAGATCCTTCCGAGCATGGTAGTAGGATTTTGGATCTGAACTAATCATCAAATATCAAGTTTGAGATAGAAAAATATCAGAACAAGAGAGTGCAATACCTGCTCTTTGGAAATCAGACCGGGTTCTCCTTGGATCATCCAGATTTCCAATGTTGTCTCCTGCAGAGGAGAGTGTCTGTCGGGCCCATGCAGGAAGATGAGTTTACACTTCAGGTTCTGATTCAATATCTAATGTTTGCTGCACATTGATATCAGAAATCAAAGGATCCAAATCAGGGTCATCACCCCCAATTTCATCATCCAAATATTCAGTGGAATAGGAAGGAATTTCAGCAGTTTTCTCCTCCACTAGTTCCACCTCCTGAAGAGGTTCATCGAACTTGACACTTCTCTCGATGATGATATGTTTGGTCTTGATATCCAGAAACTTGAATCCTTTATATTTATCAAGATATCCAATAAACATACATTCTATGCTCTGCGGTTGCAAAGCCCTTCTTTTATCAAGCGGAATCTGGGCCCATGTAGTGGACCCAAACACCCATAGGTTCGACACATCTGGCTTGTGTCCAAAGTATGCTTCGAAAGGAGTCTTTCCTTTCACTGATGAATGTGGAACCTTGTTCTAAATGTATTCTGTAGCATGCATGGCTTCGGTCCACAAATTTGCAGCAAGCTTCTTTGACTCCAACATACAGGTGGTCATCTCTTTGAGAGACCGATTCTTCCTTTTCACTACTCCATTCTGCTGGGGAGTGTAGGGAATTTAATGTTGGACCTGAATACCACTTTGGGAGAAAATGTACAGAAAATCATTATTGACATACTCCCCTCCATTATCATATCTCAATATATTGATCTTAATCCCAGAGGCATTTTCGATCAAGGCCTTCAATTCGTAAAATTTTTCACATACCTCTGATTTCTCTTTGAAAAAGAAAACCCATGTATACCTGGAAAAATCATCAATAAAGGTAAGGAGGTACCTTGATCCATTCATGGATGTGATAGGCATTGGACCACTGATATCAGAATGTATCAGCCCCAATATGCTTGTAGCTCGGTTTGCCTTCCCCCGATCGAACTTGTGCTCAGGGTATTTTCCAATCACATAGCCCTTGCAGACTCTCGTGGTTGCCTTGATGACCGGGAGGCCTTCAACCATGGATTTTTCCTATAATTGCTGCAAATATTTGAAATTAAGATGGCCAAACCTC
The DNA here is from genome assembly GCA_001517045.1 of Pseudotsuga menziesii. Lineage (NCBI taxonomy): Eukaryota > Viridiplantae > Streptophyta > Pinopsida > Pinales > Pinaceae > Pseudotsuga > Pseudotsuga menziesii. The sequence continues at coordinate 42,600 of LPNX010405629.1, read as the reverse complement.
TCATGCCACATCCTACTAACCTCATTTCCATTAGTTAGCAGAGCGGTGGGCTTTGCATCCGCAACAAAGTGAGAAAACTCATAGGCTTTTGCATGATGATTTGCATGGCCTTTTGCAATGAGTTTCCTGGATGCAATTTTTGTTATATCAACATCATTTGGGATGAAAGAGACTCTCTTAGGAATTCTTGTATGTGTCATTTGATAGACACTAAGGATATTTGCTGCTAGAGATGGTACATACAAAACTTTAGAAAAAAAACCATTTTCTAGATCTACAGTACCTTGTCCTTCGGAAATGATGGTGGAGTCATCTCCCAAGTGGATGGGAATGGATTTGCTGGTCTCCAAGGATGAAAATGAGTATTTTTCATCCATCATGTGATTCGAATCTCCACTATCAATCAGCAGTGATTTGGACTTCGAAGTGCTTGCCATGAGGGCATGACCTTGAGTCATGCTGTGGTTCCCGGTCTTGGTGATCTCTCCTCCGAAAGATCTCCAGAAGGTTGATGTGATTTATCTCAAGGAGAGAGGTTGCTTCATCAAGTTTTTTCTTCATGCAAGCATGTTCAAGGTGACAACCCTTCCCATGGTAAGAACACCTGACTCTTTCTTTCCCATTGCGCCCTTTTCCTTTGTTCTTCCTTGAGCCGGAAGATTTATCATGCTGCTGATTTTCAAATCTAGGATTTGGAGTATCAAATTTAGTTTTCTGATTTTTCTGCTGCTTTCTTTTACCCTTCATATCTTTGGGCCCCAAGAAATGGAGGGCTTGATCATGGGAAGATCGGATGATCCCCATCTGGACAAGCTTGTCATGTTCAATAGTTAGGGACTCAATGAAGGCATTGAGTGTAGGCATCTTCCATCCGGGAGTTGTGAGCTTCCCCGCACGGAATGTAGAAACAAAAACTGAATAATCAGCCCCGAGTTTGGAGAGGATGGCTAGGATGAGCTGATCATCTTCCTTCTCCACTTTGCATTGCTTCAGGAGAAAAACAATATGCTTGAACTTTGTAAAGAAATCATTCAGAGTCTCGAAATTGGAAGGTTGGAGAGACATGAGTTCATTTTCGAGTTTATAAACTCTCATGTCATCATGCTTTCCATACAAAGATTCCAATTTGTCCCATATTTGTTTCGATGTCTTCAGATCTGAAAGATGGAAGAGAAGGTCATCGGAAAGAGAGAGGCACAAGAAACTGAAGGCTTCATCCTTCTTGTTCAAGAATCTTGATTTTTCTATGGCGGATCTAGGCTCAACTTCAGTGTCCATGGCAATTCTAAAGAGTCCTTTGGAATACAGCTGAAGCTCCATTTTGCTTTTCCATGTGTAGAAATTGTATGGAGTCAACAGAGGTACTGAGGAGGCCATCTGTATATGCTGTAGCGAATGCTTCACCTGTAGAAACCTGAAAATCAAAACAGAAAGGGAAAAATAAGGTCGGACAGCCTACACATTCTAGGCTTTCATCACACCCAGCATAGTCAATCAAGCAAGCTTGATCAACAAGTTATTTACTTGGGATATTAAGTGGTAAGCCTTGGCTTCTGGTGCAGTGCTGGAATTTTGAGCTATTGCTCACTTCTCATGGAGAAATTTATCAAAAAGCTTGTTCTTGAGAGATTGTTCCTTGTCCTACCGTAAGCTCTGATACCATACTAATTCTTGCACATGATCTAGGAACTAGGAATCAAAATCATCAAAGAATAATTAACAAATACTCATGAATTGGAACTAGAATAGGTTTCCTCTCTGTATATTTTATAAACAATAAAGGGTTACATTTCCCATGCATGAGCAATGGCTTAACTCCATGAAGAATTCAAATACCTAAGGAGATAATTCGAATTCAATGAGTGAGTCTAGCTTAACTGACTCTTTTCCATGCAATCTCACTCAGTTAACCACTTGAACAAAACCCTAATTGACTCACCAAACCCTAACTAAAGTTGGAGTGCAATAAATGACTGACTATCAACTGAAGGAGATCAAACACATGTCATAGCAATCCAATCATCAAGTGCATGACTCCAATGAACCCTGATGAGGTTAACTGAAGTTGAACTGACCATCAGAAGTTGGTGGAGGCACCTTGTTGACTCCAATTCATTAAATAATAATAAATAATCATTAAATAATATATTTAATGAATGGAGGTGCCTTAACTGATTGTAACTGACTGGTTGAACTGAAAGTAACAACTAGTTAGCAATTAGGTGCATTAATGTCACACAGATCACCCCTGGAGTGCTCTAGTTAGCCTCCTTGACTGTAGGACGTAGGCATGGGTGTGACTGGGATGATGGCAATTAATGCTCCAATGATGTCAATTAAACTTAGGATAGTGTTTTAACTAGGCCAATTTGACCAAAAGAGTGTGTATGATGGTAAATGTCTCCAACAGGTTCCACCGGTATTTTTTTTGAATTTTGTCTTTGTCGTTCAACATTTTGATTTATTTGTTTTTCTACAAATTTATTTCTTGCTTCTTCCAATTTCTCTGTAAATATTCTCTTTGTCGATCAACATTTCATTTTCTTTGTTATTTTTTCTCTTGTGATGTCAATTCGTCCAAATTTATTTTTTGATATTCTTTTTGTCGATTTGGCTTTTGTTTTTACCATTCTTCTCCTTCTTCTGCTGTCATTTTGTCCAATTTTTTTTTTTATATTCCTTTTGTTCTTCTGCTTTTCTCTTCAAGTATTCTTCTTTTTCTTTTGATGTCATTTCGTTAGATTTTCTTCCTTGATATGTTTTATGATGTTTGACGTTATGTACTTTGTGTCCCTCTCTTGTTTGTCTCATAGCGTCTTTCGCATGCACATCTTCCATTTCTAATTCATGCTCTATATAAAAAATGCCAATCATTAACATATACACTGAAATTTGTGTTTTTATTGTTTCCCTCCATTTCCACAATTCGTGGCATATTGGGTGGACCCTAAATGGATGAAAAAGGGGAAGTTTTAAGAATGGTCTTGTGAGAGGATTGTAGACAACAAATATAGACATAGTATAGGGACGTTGTTTAGGTATCATTTTTATCAAGAAGAGGCCTACGGTCAATCCATAGAAATGAAGTGAGTGATTTCCCATTCTTATGTCTTCCCATAACCAGTTTAGAGAGGTGGATGAGGATTTCTCCCAAGCCCCATTGAAGAAGTGAGAAGATGAAAATGATATAGGATTTCGCACTACCATCCATCGGTTACCATTAGAAGCTTTATTTTCCCATTTAGTTATTATGAACTCGGTTGATGTGAAAAGGGCATTCCATGTTTTACAGACACTGCAAAATCTACACATAGATTCTACTGGAAGCAACGTCAATACTTCATCCACCACATGACCAGGAAAATTACTACACTTTTCTAGGTCGCCCATTTTAATGAACATAACGTAAGATATAAGAAAAGAGGAGAAGATGGATGAGTAAGATAGAAACCCCTTTAATAGATTTCAAAAGGAGCAAAGAGATACAAATGGATGATTTGAACTATATAGTTGTATAGATCCATTTAAATCAGTTTCAAAATGGATCAAATCAATATATACATTTTTTTAATTGTTATTTTAATTAATTTATTTTATTGTTATGATACAAACAGACACTTTCCTTACCTAAGTTTCATTCTACCCATAAATAAAAACACATTACACATTGATGTATGTATTTTTATTTTTATTTATTTAATTTTTCATTTTTATGGAACAAAGAGACACTTCCACCCACTTGGCTATAGAAATGTGCCTTTTGGACTCAATCACATGTTTTTAAGCAGCAATGTGTTTTGCCTCTCTAACTTGAAATGCTCTTCATTGAGTGACACATGTTTACTTTTCAAATTTTGGTTGGTACTTTGCCTTTTTGAGCGTTGGTCCATTATGACCAGGTTGGTCATTTTGAGGGCTGGTCCAACTATTATAATTATTTTAAAAGTTACTTATGTTTTTTTTAAATGTTTTTTTTTTTTTTTTTTTTTTTTTTTTTTATCTAGCCTCAATTGGTAAGACATGTGCACACTCTTCGGCTAGGGGGAGGTTAAGGAAGGACAATGATTTATCACCATTACCATCCATAAAACATGGGAAGTTTTAGTGGTTTTCGAATCAATTTCTGTTGAAATAAATATTTTTTAATTTTTATTCGACTAGTACAAATGAAGAATTAGTGACTATGTGACTAAAAAATATAGTCACCACAGTTTTTCAAGTGATTACTATTAAATATGAGCAATTTTGATTGACCCAACTATAAACGACTAAATTTAATGACTAATTTAGTCACGAGTTAACAAATAAGACTAGATAATAAGTGACAGAGATAAAAATGACTAACATAAACGACTAATTTAGTCACAACATAACAAATTACTAGCTAGAAGAATATGAATTAGCCATTTATGTTAGTCATTTTTAATTGCGTCACTCCGATAATGGAAAATTGCAATTTTTTACAATGAAGTGTTATAATTTACTAAATTTTGTAAATTTTTAATGGTTGCAATCAAATAAAGTATATTCATACCATTCTCTTGAGATAAGATTCTAAAATAACCATAACCTTTCATTGATAGAATCAACCAAGCCTTCTAGTAAAATGCAAGGCCTTAGGGCTCCGTCAACACACTTAATTGAGGTTCCTTTCTAACTTCATAGCTATCATCTGTGACCGTCGTAATTATGACAATAACTTGATATCTATAATGCTTTGGTAATTAACAAATCTTCTCCAAGTCATTATGTTTAACCCCTTGTGAATTTAACAATCCAAGCTTTCAAACAATTTCCATACTGAATTGATAATTTACCACTAGTTCTTGAGTGTGTATGTATAACTAGAACTATTCAATTGAGAGTGACAACAAAAAAGTTTCAGTGACAACAAAAAATTCGAAACTTCTTTAGCATTTAAACCAAACCTAAATGACAAAACCACCACATGATTCCATGATTTAACATTAAATGGCTTATTAGTAACACGATTGGTGAAGATAGATGACTACTAAAAAGTACAAAGTGGTCATTATAGATTTTAACCTAAAAGTTGAAATTCCTCCATAGATCACCTCCGATCATTTTGTGCATGTATTGGGATAAAAAAATATCTTATCATGCATATCCTCTCCTTTGATTGGATAAAAAATATAACATTAAAACAAAACAAATATTAATCATAAAACAAATATAATATAAAACAATAAACATAATATATATACACTATTATAACAAATATAATATAATATAATAATAATCATAATGTAAAAATAAACATAATATGATAATAACCCATATAAAACAAATATAATATGAAAAGATAATACAAAAATAAATAAAAATAATATGATAAATGATTAAACCAATATCCAAATGGTAACACTGAATTTGTGTAACTATATGATTTAGTTTCATTTCATCCCCAAATCATTGATGGCCTCTGCAATGGTCTCATCCTTCCAATCTCTCGGCTATTACATCAAAATTCAAATAATCTTTTGTAGTTTTACCATTAACAATGCACCAAACTTATCACACCACTTCTATCGTTGTTGCCTTTGTCAAACGTCAACCCTACCCAGCACACCACTTCTACCCAACAATATTAATCACAATTTATTTGCTTCTGTTTTGCAAGCTTGTGCCAACATAGAATAACTGCAACAACTTCATGTCCACATGATCACAACACCTTTTTGCTCACAAAAATGGTTGCAGTGTACGCTTAGTTGGGTGAAATGGATCGTGCACACCTTTTATTTCAAGAATCATGCAGGCATGATATTTCATTGTGGAATGCAATGATAATAGGGTATGTAAACAGTGATTTCCCGAAACAAGCTCTTGAATTGTATAAACAAATTGAATTGGTAGGTGTGAAATGGAACAAGATTACCTTCTCATGTACAGGAATGCACGCGATTATTGAATTTGCACATGGGCATTGAAATTCATGGTCATATAGTGGGAACATGGTTTATATATGATTTTTTTATGGTAAATTCTCTAATAACCATGTATACCAAATGCAGGTGTGTGGATCTGGGTTATGAGAGAACATTAGCAGGTTCCAGCTGGGCATGTATCGAATAGAAAACCCATTTGCATAACAAAATAGAAACCCACCAACCAGCTAGCCATCCTAGCTATATCTAAGTAAATCCCAGCCAACGCTATTTATCCCACCCACAATTGAGCCAGAAATATGCTATCGAAGTTTCGAGGAAAATTATACAGTTTTACTCTAAGACCTAAATACTTGTCAGTCACCTCAATTTGATACTATCACCAACTTAGCTAAAGCTAAAAGGGGATATATGTTCCTTTAAGTCCTGGAAATTCCTTTCTACATCATTTCAAGTGAAATCATATTTTATTTAGCATAGTTGTGAATAGAGCCGTGTAGCCTTGGTTATCAGGGTTCTTGCGTTTGTTATGGAATTGTCTACTTGCATGTAAGTTTGGTGGAGCCCTCTATTCTGCTCGTTGTGATTAGTTAGTTTACTATCAGTGCCCTGCCCACCCAATCAGGGCTGTGTAGAGGATCCACAACAAGTGTTTGAAAAAATGGTTGAACACGATTTGGTATCTTGGAATTTTATAATTGCTCGGTATTCTCAAAATGGACATGCAAATGAAGCTTTGATGCTTTTTAGAGAAATGCAGCTCCAAGGAGTAGAGAAATATGCCATTACAATAGTGGTTGTTCTCCCAACTTGCATGCAACTGGAAGCCCTATAGTAGGGTAAGGAGATTCATGCTTTCGTGATTAGAAGGCAATTGGAATCATATGTTTTCGACAATGCCCTCATAGACATGTATGCCAAATGTGGAAGGATGGAGACTGCATAGAACTTGTTTGACAACATGTGTGATGGAGACATGATTTCCTGGAATGTATTGATTACAAGGTATGCCTAGGAGGGGCATGGTAACAAAGACTTGAATCTTTTTGGTGAAATGCAATGGAAAGGAATGAAACCTAGTGTCATTACTATAGTAAGTGCTCTCCCTGTGTGTTTTTGTTTATCAGCTCTACAGCAAGGTAATAAGATCCACGTTTATGTAATTAGAAATAGATTAGAGTCTAATGTTTTTTATGGCAATGCTCTCATTCACATGTATGGAAAATGCAGGACTTTTCATACATGTGAAATTGAAGCTACCAACGAATGTCGACCTATTGGCTTCCATAACTTCGTCGCTTGGAAGTAAGGCTTCTGCTTTATAATGTGGCTTAATTTGTCTCTTCTATGGTGTCATACCTTTTAAAATCTACTTTTTATAAAAAAAAGCTAAGAATTGATACTTCAATTGTACTCTCCTTAGTTACAAATAGGTAAAGGTTCCAGTCATTATGGTTGTTGTAAATTTGATCTTCGGGATGATCATCAACTAAATTTGGAGCAAGTAATGACACCAGTCATGCATCAGTTTCGAGAGATTGAGACATGTATAGACTGTTCAGCATTGAAGCAGATTCAGGTGCAAAATGCAACACACCCACATTTGATGTGAAAAATAGTTTGTAATGAGTAAATGAATGAACTTTGAAGGTGTTTTTTTAATGAGAAATGATTTTCTTAATATTATCTAGTCTTCTTTTTTATTAGTCTAGACATATGCGAGCAATATCATACTACCCTTCTTTTTATTGATTTTTTTAATACCTTAATATCACTTTTACAACTGGTTCTTTGCGTATTTTGAATATTATAACCAACCCAATTTTCCATGAGATTATGCTTGAAAATGTTGCAACACAAATGACTGGTTGGAAGGAATCTCACTTTGAAATGGGGTTTGAAACTTTGATCTATTACTACCGTGCATTTGCTAGAAGGAAATTAGGACTATTAAATTAAAACACGTAATACACAATGAGAGTGCGGTTATGGTGGAAATGTTAAGAATGAAAGGTATGATAATTGTTATGGTGGTTGAATACAAGCATTTTTTTGTTGTTAGTATTTTCTTGGTTAATGTATCTAGGGCGAATGCAACCATTTTTAAAATCTTGTTTCTGGGCTCTGTAAGTAGTGATAAGAGTATGGTTATGTTGGAAATATTAAGGACAGTTATGATCGTTCTGGGGGTCAACAATAAGATTTTTGTTCGATAATAATTTGTATTCTATTTTTATTTTATCCATGAAATACATATTCTTTGGAAACCTACCCACTAGGCACATCCCTTCATTATGAGAATGGTATCCAGGATAAGCCAAATTTTTCAGGGCTCAATGCCAATACATTAATATACTTATTAAGAGATCAACATGTCATATGTAGGAATTGAGCCTATGTGGGGAGGATTACACTCCTCTCAACTACCTGGGTTAGACCCAATCGACATCATTTACTTTTTCTGCTAGTACTTTCTTGGTTAATGTATCTGGGGCTATGAAAATGCAACTATTTTTAAAATCTGGTTTCTGGGATCTATAAGTATAGAAGAAAATGTAAGTTCTAGTTCATATCTTCATCGCATAGGTACAGTTTTGTTTAGTATGATAGCATGCATGGTAGGTATTTTTTCTAAATGTTGCCTTAATATTATGTGATAACTTTTAATCTATGGTGGTGTTATTCCTCTCAAAATAATTGGAGATCTCCTTACTTTTTTGTTTTCAGACATAGAATCTGCCTTGTCTTATTTGTATACCTTATTTTATAACCAGGGTCTATAACTTACTCTAAACATTGATATTTGTCTAGTTGTAGAAGTTTCCTACTATTCTCAGAAGGTAGTTATTTATCCAATAACGCCTTTATTCAATCAAGAAACTGAAACACTAAAGCCTTGTTCTGTGAGGGCATTAAAGATAATATTCATTCTACGTGATCATGACAGAGATGGAGCTCTTAGTGATGCTGAAATGAATGATTTTCATGTATGGCTTGGTTTCATGGTATATAAAAAATGAAAAATGCTATTTTCCTAGTTATCCAAGGATGTGTGGCATATAAACAAAAAACATAGCATATAAACAACAACTTTCGATCAACTGAAGATTCTCCATAGAAAAACCATTTCTAAATTCATTCATAATCATCTGGCCTTCCCGAATATGGAATCCCTTTTTTGATAGTTTTTCAGCCACTATATTGACCCTTGAGTTCCCTGTAAACACGAGTGAAAGAAATGTGATCAAGTGTGGCACTGATATCATCAAGAGCATCACTCAAAGGATTGAGCATGAATCTTTGGAGATGTGAAGCTGAAGTCATTATAACTAAAGAAGAATCAACATAAACCTTTAGTTTTAAAATATGCAATCTCTTTTGTGAAAATTTATGTTGATTATGGATTTTTTTTGGAATCCAAGTAGCATTGAGAATTAATCATCTTTAGGATAGGATCTCATGAAGTGCATGTGATATTATGTTTAAGCAGGTTAGATGATTCAATGCTCCTCTACAAGCATCATAATTGTTGGGGTGAAGAAGGTTGTTTCAGAAAAACTTCCAGAAGGTGTCAATGAACACGGCCTCACATTGCACTTTTTATTGAAAAAGGGTGACTTGAAACCACCTGGACCATTTGGTGAAAGTTTGTTTATAATGACGAGATTAATATTAGAGATGAGCTCGTTCCAACAACATAGTTCAAATGGGAACCTGACCAGGTATGCTTTGTTAAATTTTAACATGGACTTTAATTTAATAGCAGGAATAGTCTTCTTTTTTTAACTTCTATCAAACTTATATAATATATCAACAACAGTTAGAATTCTAAGTTATGTAGCAGTAGGAAAAAATAAACAATCATCCACAAATTATGCACAGGAACACAAGAATTTTACGAGGAAACCTTTCAAGGAATAAAACCCCAAAACAAATATTAATCCATCCTCTAAATGAGATGACTGAGTTTGTATATGAGCATATAATAAGAAGACTTTATATTAGTCTGAACTTGCCTCTAGGGCACACATGCCAAGAAAGATCCCGTAGGAGAATGGATGTATAAGACTGCTACCACTAATCCAAACTGAACCAAGCTGATCCAAACTTTTGTTGATCAAGTCTAAGATGGTGTATGATTGAGATGATGCCCTCTTCCAAACATGACTTCAACAAATAAGAATGATCTCCTTTTATAGTATTCACCTCCAACAACTCTCCCATAGAATATTATTTCTTTAGAAATCCCTAGAATCCTCATAAGGAGGAGTACTCCCTTATTATTTTCCTTATGATTGGATAAAATGCCTTGAATAGGTCCACATTGCTAATTTTCATCCATTTAACTCATGAGATCCTATTGAAGCGCACATTTATTCTTCATTTGAGGGTTTGACCATGTCAAAAGTGCCACATGGTGTCTCCTTAAGAAAATATATTTCCTATTAAAATGTAGAAAATTCCTTGAACAAAAGGTTTTTACTCCAAATCCCTCCTCAAAGGTGAAACACACCTTATAATATGTAGAAATGCATCAAGTAATTTGTCCTCAACCCCAAGGGATCTAAAAGTTGAATTATGCCTCTAGATATGAGAAACATGTCATGAGCAATGCGTCTTTACCCCTATAGTCCTCTTCAAATGTGAAATACAACTTCAAATATGTAGAATCTCCTCCATTAGGGAATTTATTTCTCTCTTGGAATGGATGGTCCATACCATGAATTAGCAATCCATTGCTTTGGACCATGCCCTAGCCACCTCCTTGAAAAGGATGATCAACATTAAGTGGATCTTTTCAAAATCGATGGGGGGTATGGTTGCTCATTGGTCAATTGTGAAAAGACTCGAAGGATAAGTGACCCCTAGGATAGAAGCTCACCCATGTAGGTTCATTGGTTAGTTGCAACAAGACTCGAAGGGTAGGAGACCCCTAAGATAGAAGCTCACCCTTGTAGGCTTCTGGACATCTTGGCCCCCATTGAGTCACAAGTTATTGGTATATATGGCTTATAGGCTATTGGATATACCATTGGGAGGTTGTTAAGTTCCCATGGTTAGAAAAACATTAAGTGGACCTTTGACCATGATAAGTGCAATTTTAGTGCCACGTGGCATCCTTCCAAGTAGGGTGCTTCTCCCCTATGCTCATTAACTCATTTTATTTGCCATGTGTCATGCTTTGTACGTCCAAAAAAGGTAGGGTGTTCTTTCATATTTCTATCCTCTAGTTAGTGTTGGTTGGATCTTAGCATATATTTGTATGATATGCATTGTTTACACGATTGAATAAATAATATTTTAATTCTATAGCTGCAAATTCAATAGGTGTCTTTTAGTTCTACTATAGGTTCCACTTAGATGGTTGCAGGATGTTTGTTTACCTGGTTTCTCTGAGTCGATCTCCATTCAATTATAACAATTTGAGCAAAAAATCAGTTCACTTGAGAGAAGGGGAAATTGTGAAGAGTTTTTCATGAAGGGAGCTGCATTTTTGTGGTCATGTTTAGATATAGGTAGGGCACACTTATATTTGAAGTGACAATCACAGTTGATGGGAATTCACTTCAAGAGTAACACTTGAGGTGGGGTACATCATTCTAGGTGAGTTACACTAGATCATGAAAGTTTGTTTATTGTTGGGAGTTACACTTGAGGTGGGACAAATGTTTTTAGGTGCACACATTCATTTTTAGGAATTACATGGTAAGTGGAGGGTGCTATGACGAATGGAGTTATGCCATTCCATCCACGGAACCTTTCCCTTGGAATTTACTCATCCTTAAATGGTTTACTTAGTTGGATTTACTCAACTCAATGGGGCATATCATTAGTGGCTTTATCAGGATCATTTGCAATTCCTTCCTCTTATTCTATAAAATAGGATGGCACAATGCTGTAGTTTCTTTTATTTGTTCCTAGGATTGCTAGTGTATGGGCATCCTGTGGGCTATAGCTACTGCTCTTGTGATTCTCTTTAGATAAGATAATATAAGATAGTTGTTTTAATGTTCTATAAATTACCAAGGTCAATTAGACTATAGGATATATCCAATAAGAGTACAATGTGGGAGTGTTTGTTGCTACATATTTTAGCATGTTGCTTGTATTTCGATAATTTCCATTTTCATATTTCTATCATCTATTTTATTGATGCTTGGAGATTAGCAGAGACTTGTATGATATGTTGTGTTTATACACTTGAACAATTAATATTTTAATTCTATAGCTACAAATTAAAAATTTTGGTAGTTTTTTCCAGTTATGCTTTAGGATTTTATCCTAATGAGTACATACCTATAGCTTCAAAGCCTTAAAATAGGTACTTCTTCAAAGTTGTGATTCATAATTCTTTTGTCTCTCCCCTGAAGTTGAATTTGCAATACCCTAAAATTTGTCGCACCCAAATCCAATACATAATAAGTTACCTTTTCACGCCTGATGGGCAGGTAGTTGATGATGTGTATCATTGTTTTAAGGCTTCTACAAATTATTCTTCTTCATCTTAACCCTCCATAATCATCATAATATTCTTCTTCATCACTACCCTCAATAAAATGTGTATCATTGTTTGAAGGCTCTTGCAAATTCTTCATGGGATAGATATGTTTTCCATGATATCTACTAGCATTTACTTGTGCACCATATATTTCCACCTTAAACTATTATGAATCATCGGGATTATGACTAGAAAACCCTTCATAGTAATGGATCATGGAAACTATTCGACATTTGGATTTGCCTATAAATGAACCTCCATGTTTCCATTTCGGTTGTATATCATTTTAGCTAATAAGGCCCCCTCTTCAATTCCCTATTGAGCATATTCAAGTGCTTGCTGATCAAAGTACAAACAATGCTGCAAAATTAATTGGACACAATCAATATCATAGAGGGTTTCGACGTTATAGTAATATCCTAAGTTTTCAGGAACTTGGGGATGGGGACGGGGACATGGACAGGGATGGGGACACCAATTTTTGAAACAGGGGACTTGGGTACGTTAGTGTGACTGTTTGAATTAATAGAATCACAATGCAAGACGACTAATTTGTTTATCATACAATCATAATTTATAATTTAAACAAAAAGAGAGATAGGGAGATGAAATATCACACCTAGATCACTTCAAATGGTGTAGTTTCACCTTCAAGTAAATTCCAGTTATCATCTACAAGCTTTAGCATCCATTCCATCAAATTAACATCCACAAATTTGCCTCACATATGAAAAGATCAACTTCATTCATCACCACCCAAATAGTGAAATCAATTGACATATGAAATGGGAACCTTTATTCATCACCATCCAAATAGAGTGGGTTGAGAAAACTAGTCAATGAATTCATTTGCTGAGAATCGATTTTGATACAACATTACCAGGTGGATTAGTCCTTTATCACAAATATGATATATTTCTTAGACTTTTCAAAACTCCCTTTCCATGGTAGAATATATTTTTACCAATGCATCTTCATATGTCTATTAATTGTTTAATATTGGATAAAATTATGTCATATAAATCCATTAAAGAAGGATTCACTCTTGCACTACCATTTTATTTGCTACCTGTAGATGCTTTGGGATATCCTTTTAATGCTTCCAAGGCACAATGTTGGATTAGAGGCATTCTAATTCTAATAAGGGAAAGTTATCAATAGTCATTTGCATATGACTTTTCTTTCCATTGATCCCTCTCAGCATTCAATTTGGGTCATTTTATAATGTGTGGATGTGTTTTGTATTGTCTGGGGAAATAGTGAGAACCTCCAAGTCCAATTTTTTGTTGGTGTTGAATATAATCCCTCTTTAATGAATAGATTTTTTTGTAACATATGCAAGATGGAGAGATTTCCTGCTATTAGGGATTTTTTCAAAGTGATTGTTTCTCTTTTTTCTCATGTGTGTGTGGTATTTGCCAAAACTTCAGTGCAAAATTTAGATTTGGATGCATAGAGACCTCCCTATACTTCTCATTTTGGTTGAATGGATAAGATTTTAAGAAGTTCCTTGGTTAAAAGTTGGAGGTGTATGATCACTTCCCTTATTTCCATAGATATGTTTTCATCCTGCAGGAAACATGAAGCTGGTGGATCCTCCAAAGCAAACCATTTTTAATAAAATACATAAAAAACATAAACAAAAGGAATAAAAAGGAAAAATGCAAGAACCTAAAGGCTAAAACACTAACTCTCTCCTATAAATTTATAAAATGGCCCCTCCCTTACCCTGAAACACAAAAACCTATGTTTGTCATAGCATAGTGAATTTGTGAATTTGTAAAAACAATTTGTAGCAAAATATATTCAAATATCTTAATTTTTTGTGTTTTTGGTTCTTGGTTATATATACATATATACATATACATATACATACACACACACACACACACACACATATATATATGTATGTATATGTATATGTGTATGTGTATATATGTGTATATGTATATGTATATGTGTACACACACACACACACACACACACACCATTTCTACATATCTAGATCTCAACTTTTCAACAAATCATGTCCACCTAGATGCATAACTTAATCTAGATCCATATTTGTATCCTTTTTCATGCTACTTGGTAAAATAGTAGAGGGTTGGTATTGAGAGAAACAATTTGATTTTGAATAGTTGTTTTTTCATCCTATTTTAAGAAATTGAAACCTAAAAGTGGATCCTTTGGCAATGGAGGAAGTGAATATAGGGAAGGGACAATGATTGAATTCAAGAATATTTAATGGGAATTTTTTGGAGAAGTAGTATGGTAGAGAGGGATTGGAGGGATTTATTGACATTTCGTTCTCCCAAATTTATAATATGATGGAATTTTGTCCCATCCTTTATTCAAGGATGATTGTAGGAAATAAAAAGATCGACTTTGATGTATGAAGTTTGCTTTTTCTTTTACTTTTATTCACTTTTCTGTTTTCACTAAGTTTATATGGGGATGATGAACTTAAGAGTGTGAAAAAGGCTTTTGGATATTTACCTGGAATTAGAAAAGTTAAGGGTACGATGTGAGTAGTAGTTGAAGGTCTGCAAATAAGACATGGATATAATTGTAGAGAAGCTTAATGAGGACATGTCATGTAGGGTTATTATGATTCCCATTGTAGTGCTTAGTGAAGTGAAGCAATCCCCGGCACAAATGAAAATTGATTTAGAGAAAATGGCCAGTTTTCAAATTGACGACCATGAAATAGTTCATATCTCTATGATTTTGATGGTCAACATGAACCTTGGAGGAGGGGAACTAAGGTTGGGGCAACTGCTTCTACATTTCCACTTCTTGATATCTTGTGGGTGACTACTATCCTTTTGTATGAATTATTTTGTGAATTTTATGACTGTAAATTGCTGGTGAATGCTTCTACAAACTCCACTATTTTGGAATTAGGTTTTGAGGTTGAATTTCCAGGGTTACTATAAAGTGATGTTGTTTTTGTGTCCTATATGTTTAATATAGTGATATAGAAGAACTTGGCAATTCTATTGAAAACGTACAAAGTTATTATAAAATTTACGTATTTTAATCAGTGAATATTAGAATTTGCAATGTGTTCTGGTTATATTTTCACCTCCTTGCACATTGTTCCATGAAAGTTGTAAGAGTTTGACATGTTGTTCTTTAATCATTAATATATCACTGGAAGATTTGATTTGATCCCAATCTCATTCTTTTTTTTGTAAGATTTTAATTTATAAACCGTCTGGCATTTTTTTTCTCAAATTATTATTTGACATATGAAACAAAAAAATGATGTCCTCTTTCTTCAATCCAAACATAATAATTAAAGTATATTTATGATTTACCTTTATTTTTTGTATTTCGCTTTAATTTTACTTCTCTTGTTTGTTCTAAAGAACATTTTTATGAATATTTTTTAAATTTCACCTGATATTTTTCTTTTAATATTTTTAAGGCTAAGAGGCATATCTATTAGAGCTCATGGTGCGTTGTTTCCCATTTTAGTTATTTGTTGCTTTTAGAAATTGCTTCATTTATGTTCTTTTCCAAATAGTTTGTTTTGGAAGGTATGTTTCAAAGTCATACACAATATCTTTAAACGGATAAGGCCTACAAGTTATCTATTTACATGGACATTGAATCTTTTCTTCTTGGTGTATATCGGTATGTAACTTGTTTTTTTATTCTTGTACAAGTAGGAGAATGTCTATTTTGATGGCTATTTCATAGTCCTATAAAAGTAGGAACTCTATAGTATATCGAGACTACTATTTTGATGGAAATGTACACTATATTGAGAATACTACTTTGATGGAACTTTACAGTATATTGATACTACTGTTGTTGATGAAGGATGCAACTGAGCTTGAGCTCTGGCAGGTTAGTGTGCTTATTTTTCTGTCTTTTTCCTTTGCCTTAAAGTATTTCTTATGATGTATAGCATATGATGTGCAGGAATATTTTCTCTCTATAGAAGACANTTGAGCTCTGGCAGGTTAGTGTGCTTATTTTTCTGTCTTTTTCCTTTGCCTTAAAGTATTTCTTATGATGTATAGCATATGATGTGCAGGAATATTTTCTCTCTATAGAATACATTCATGGCCTTATGTGCATGGTAAAGAAGACACCTAAACCTCAAATGATGGCAATTTACTATTCAAAGTTAACAAATATATCGTGGATATTAGAAAGTTATTTGTATCATGCCTATGCATGGTACAAGCTCTATATCCTCCAGAAAGGCTANTGATGGCAATTTACTATTCAAAGTTAACAAATATATCGTGGATATTAGAAAGTTATTTGTATCATGCCTATGCATGGTACAAGCTCTATATCCTCCAGAAAAGCTACAATAAAAAATTGGCACAGAAGGATTTGTAGCTGATGGCATCATCTGTATTGTTGGCTGCCATTTCTATTATGCCCTATGATTACAAACACAGGGCTCACCATTTTGAACTAGAGAATGAGAAGGAAAGGAGTTTGAGAATCACCAATCTTTTGGGATTTAGTTTGGACTCTAAAAAGGACACCAGAGAAGTGGTAGGGTATTTTAATGAAAGGGGTGCATATGTCTCTATGTGAGATGTTTGCATTTGTACAGTTTTTTCTGCTTTTATTTCAAGGATAATAGTATTATACTTTATGCTTAGTTTGAGTTATTTTCCATTATGTGTACTGACATTATTTTTTTTCGTAGTTTTCATGCTCGACACTTTTTTTGAATTGGTAAGTAATAGGTAAAAAGATTGTTAAGCATTTATTGTTGAAACTGAAAGGCCTTGGCCCTTAATTTAACTTGCTGAGAAGTCAGAGCATACCTATTATGCTATGCACTTTATCTGCTTGTACAATTGTGTGTTTTGGCATGCTACATGATTTTGACTATAAATAAATAGAATGTGGTTCAATATTACGACAATGTGTACTATATATACTTCTATTAATAGCTTATACTAAATATATACACATTTGCACCTCATTTTTTAAATATACAAAATATCCTTCACCCCAAACTATTTCGTTCAATGTACCTCCATTATTGCTTGTTGACTATTGCCATTAAATTTTAGTTAGCATTTGAGTATACGTGAATATAGTTTAATCATATTGACTTTAAAGGGTCTTTGGGTTCAAAAAAAGGAAGTGGCAACATGTACATATGTGGGTATCCAGTGTCTTTAAATGTCACGTTTCCAAAGGTGTCATGACATATGTTCCACAAGAAGTGAAAGAATTGTATCATCTGTTGGAAAATGAATTCCACCCTTTATATCTTGCTGACAAAGTTCAACCACTACTAGGAAGGATCTCTAAGATTAGTGACAAACTGTCTTCAGCCTCTTCTGTCCCAGAAGTGAAACTGGAGCAATACATTCCTGCTTTAGAAAGGCTAACTACTCTGAGAGT
The DNA here is from genome assembly GCA_001517045.1 of Pseudotsuga menziesii. Taxonomy (NCBI): domain Eukaryota; kingdom Viridiplantae; phylum Streptophyta; class Pinopsida; order Pinales; family Pinaceae; genus Pseudotsuga; species Pseudotsuga menziesii. The sequence goes on along the minus strand of LPNX010405629.1, from coordinate 24,804 downwards.
GTTACAACAGGTGATGGGATTTAATTATTAGTAATAATATATACCTATAAAGTTGATATGACTAGCTTGCAAGTAAAAATATGGGTCATCCAGAAGGGGCATTATACAGTCATCTAGAATGAGTATTCGAAAGAAACTAAAATTCATCTAAACCAGAAATCCTTTTATCTGACAGAAGGCCATCATGGAATTACTCTATACAAAATGTATGATCTAGGAGATTGAGGCCTTCCCTTGAAAGAGTATTGACCTCATAGTTTTGTTTTCTAGACATGATGAAAGGTAATATTTTGAAATTGTGAAGCCACCCGTTTTAACTATAGAGATAGTGAGGAGATAGAGATATTATGGATATGTGAGAGACCCTTCATACAATTGTTTGGTAGCAGTGAGTCTCCGAATACCTGGATAGTAGGATACAACTAATGTTCAAATTGAGAGAGTGCTTTAGAGAGTAAAATAGGCCATTTTAGTTCACTTGTGTTATTTGTTCCCTTGCCAAAATTAACCTTGAAGCGTATATGAACCTGTTTAGAAAAATTAAGAACAAAACCCAAGCCGACAATTGATCCTGGTTACTGGAAAGCTCTATCCAAATAAGCCCACTATATGGAAGTGACAATTGGTAGCTTCCTCAAGATCCTGATCCCTTTATTAAGAGAAACATCTAAGAATTATGGGAGCACAAACCAAATCTAAGTTGAAGCCTAGTAGGGAGGAGCGAATTTCCCATCGATCCAAACCCCTGAGGGTTAAATAAGGAAGCACCCTTTATTTATTTAAATTCCTGATTTAAAACCAAAAGTAGAGACAATTATCCAAAGACATGTCCTTCCAAAGGGATCGAAGACCAGGCTGCCCTCCCAATTCTATCCAGAACTGAGTAGTATAAGAACATTTTAGGAAGAGATTTTCAATATTCTCTACCTCATCATGAGCTTTACATAACATACATATTATTGGGCCTACTTTACCTCTTTTATGCAACTAATCCCATGTCAATAATCTACCATTAAGAGCAAGCTACATCACTATTTTTTCCTTAATAGGAGCTTTGACTTTTCAAACTTATTCCACCACCAATTAGGATCTGCATCATCCTATACAACTAGAGAAGCGTAACCAAGTTTTGTTGGATAGGAACTGCCAACCTCATTATAAACCTAAATAAGTTCATCATTACCATTAGTTAATCAAATTTCAAGTATGATATTTATGCAGTTAAGAAAGAAACAGATCCCAAGCTGAGTCCAAATGACCCTCCAGAACAAGATTATTAGCACTCAACCAATCCTGTCACCAAAGTGCAGTTTCCTTGGGGTTTTCCACCTAATTGAGAGTTACCTTTCCATTAACCCACAAATCATTGATAATCACCTCAAGGAGATAAATATTCATATTACAACATATAATGGCATCAACTCCCACTCTGACATTTGAGCCAATCCCAACCTTCCAGGCTAGAAAAGACCCTGTAATAGTGAAGGAAAGAGTCATTGATTAATGATTTCCATTGATTGGACACATTCTATATTTTTTTGCGATATAGATCCACCTTTATGGTAATTTACACCTTTTCTAATCTTACTTATATCACATTCAGTTGTGGTTCTAGTTTCTGCTATATTGTAGCTTTTCTTATGTAAGATTTGTTTTTTATCACCATAATAGACTTCAGAGAAAGACAGGTTAATTGACAGTATGCAATTATTTAAGGGGTGTATTAGTTATGTTGATAACTTTAAATGAGGTTTATGTGAATATAAAGTTACATAAAGTTCATAGATAAGCTAATAGATACATCTCTGCAGGGTCTTATATTTATCTTCAAATGATTTTCCTGTGGCTATAAAGTTACACAAGTTGATATCTAAATTACTGGATACGTCTTATCAGGTTCCCAGATATGTCATATCCCCTATCTAGAATGAGTATGATTAGTTATTTTGTTTATGTGACATTAAGTCTCACTTCTATTTTCTGCTGTATTATCTTGCCTACCCAAGAAGAGGGGAATTTCTGACCACCATGAGAAGTTTCAAAAACAGGGATGTTGATTGCTAGAATGGGTTTCTAAGGGATGTATTGGATACATTGATAGCTTCAAATGAGTTTCCTGTGGATAAAGGTTGCGCAAATTTGATGGAAAAGTAACTGGATATAACTCTGTTGGACCAGTACTCTTTCTTTCATGTTCTCAAATATTCTGTGGTGCAACAACTTGTGATTTGTAATTGTGAACTCCTTTTAGAGTTTACAGTTTACATGTGATGGAATTCAGTTATTACTCTGATTTGTCTCTACTAATTTATGGCATATGGTGTGTTAACCTCGGAATCGATACATTTCTTACTCTTTTGGTGTTAAAGTGTATACAGTTCTCTTATGTCTGCTAAGAGCAAAACTCTCAATTTTTTTTTAAAGTTAACCCTTACATGTTCTAGGTATCACAAGTGTATAAAACCATGAATATAATGGCCCTGACAAAAATGATACCATTTTTTGGTTTCTGTTTTGTTGTTATAGAAAAGGATAATTGTGGATACCATGAAGTACACTTTTGTATAGTTGAATATTGACCATTTAAAAGGCATTGTACAATTTGGAAGTCAGGTAAAGTAATTGAATTTTCGGACTCATTATTTTGTATAAAAATTATAGCCTCTAATAATTTTAAGGATTCTGCTCCTGTGCATGGAGTATTTTTCAGAGTGAGTATATTATAAGCAACTCAGTGGATTTCTTTGTGCATGACCTTGAATCATATAAGATTAGGAATCATTTGATTATTCTTCTGAAATGCTTAAATAAGGCTAGAAGTCTTATACAACTACCTTCTATTGAGAAACTCCTGAAAATAACTCAACTCTTCCCACTATTGCTTGAGGTCATATAGAAAGAGCATAGACAGCTTCTAGCTTGCAAAGTATTGATTGAGAGGCGCAAGGAGGAGCAAGAGTGCCAAATGATCAAAATGGTCTATTTCCATTTTTTGTTTGTTTGGTGCGGAAGCCTTTTATATCACAATTTATTGGAGATTCTCTATGGTAGTGTTTTCTGCTAAATTTGTTTCTTGTCACTGGTATTGTGAAGGAACAATAAGAAGAATCCAAGAGGTTGAAGCAACAAAGAATAACAGAAGAAGCGGAACCGAAAATACTTGCTTCTGAGTATACAAAGAGAGAAGAGTAGATAATTCAAAGGGAGAACATATCTTTTCTTCAATGTAGGACAAATGGGAAGGTTAACCAGATGGGTTTGAAATTTGAACAACTTACTACCTTGAGACCAAGATTGTTGAAGTTACCATTGTTAAGCTTTGTTTTTCCCTCTGGCTCTAGGAATTAATGGAATTGATTCAAAATGATGGTACAATGATAGGTTAGGCATGTGTGATGCCTTACCAGGTCCATCCTGACCTTTAATTTCCCTTTTTTGCCAGTTTGTTTCACCTTATTTGAGCTTCTATGTGATCAACAACATGGAGTGGGGGGTTAAAAAATTAAATGCAATTCATTAATATATCTCATGAAATTAGCCCTACGGGATTGGGAGATATCCCATCTCACCATTTTTTTACAAATTTCTTCATTTAATTGGACTGCTAGATGGGATTGAGCATCAAATTATCCATTCAGGCCTCAGATTATGTGGAAGCAATCAATGTCTTTGAAATGAGAGAATTTGATTTTGATATGAGAGATTATCTAAGCTAGTGAGTTTGCTGTTGAGATATGATGCTTGTTCATAAGCTTCAAAATTTTTGACGAGTCCCCAACAAATAGGATAGATTACACCATTTTAAAGTCAATATTCTTCAGTCCTTGTAGAAAACCATAGGATCAGCTTGATTTTTATACGTAATTCCAAGACCGTGCGCATAAATTATTTCCATTATGCCTTCAGGATTGATTAATTTTTGTAGCACTATAAAAAAAGGATGTGCTTCTTTTAGTCCTGTTGCCATTGTTGGAATTATTCCATACTCAATTTGATATGCCAAGATGGATTCTTGATTGGCTAGGGGTAGTAACGATTGTTTGGAATCCCTCCTTTGTCGTTCTAGACAGCCATCTGAATCTTCTTTTAAACTATGAGTGTCAAGGTCTTGTGATTTTTCATTCCTTAAGCCTATAATGCTTCGATCAAGAGACTCTTGGCTTTGTCGCTGTGATTTTTGGACTGATTTTCATCTCTTGATATATCAATTTGTTTTGTTCTAGCCAAATTTTCAAACATAAATATTTTGGAAGTTGCATCCAAGCCCCATAGAAGGTGGGATTGTTCCGAAATGAGCCTCTACAGTGCATGACACTAACAAGAAAACATATATTTCCATTGGTTTGGAGGAGTTTCTCTTTGACCAAGTTCTTGGAGGGGCATTCTCCGAACTTGTTTGGTGTAGGAGCAAATAAATATTAGATGCTATGATTTGTAGAATCCTATTGAAAAAGAATGCACTATGCAGTGGGATGAGCCTTGGATTCCTCTTTTTTGCAAATTTTCTGATGCAACAGTTTTTGATGGTACACTATCTGAACACACTTAACTTGGGAGATTGTATTTGTGCCAAATGATTCAATGACCTTCCACATACTTGACTTACAAAGAGTGTTTGAGGAAGAGTGTTCTTGATACCTTGCTTTAACTGTGTAGCTTCCTTTCCCTAATCAGTAACTGTCTGGTTGATCTCTATCAACTAGGGTTTATCCTTTAAAAAAAGAGAATAATTTTGCTATAATCTGCTCGAGGAATTATATCACCCCAACCAGTCCAACATTTTCCTTCCCAAATTGATATATCATAGAGAGATTTTAGTGTTTCCTTTCCATCCATGATTTTAGGGGTAACATGTCCAGGTTTAAGATTAGAGGAGGAGTTCCCAAAATGATGTCTATTCAAATGGTGATGCACTTACCATTGTCAAGGTCCGAGAGGTTATCTTGAATATGGGGGTTAACTGCCAACCAGAGTCTCTAGATATGTGAAGTTGTGAAGCTTTTCTTTTATCTAATGGATTGTCAAGACACCGATTTCTACTTGAGTGGAAATATTTTTTAATGAATACTTTCTTCCACTAGTTGGATTTCATTGTGTATGTTGGAGTATATGGTCTTCTCTTCTAGTTGTTCTCTCAAAGAGACTTCTTTATTTTCCATTCTTATTTTGAGGTCTTTAAGTTGTTGGGAAAGAAGGTTTTTCCCTTTTATGGAGTTAGGAAAGAGGCTTTGGCACAATTTTTTTAACGCATCTTTCAAAACATTTAACTTCTACTCCCATACAAAAGATGGAGATCCATTTAAGTACTTGTCCCATTCATAGTTTATGATATCCATAGTTTTGGGGTTTTGAATCCAAATAGGGTTGAATTTGAAAGGAATAGGCCCATAGTTCAAGGGAGGTTCTAGTGTAAGGGTAATAGGTTTGTGATCAGAGGTTGTAGAGGGGATAATACTAGAGGTGATAGAAATATTTTATAGGAGAAAATCACTATGGTCTAAGAATCGATCCAATATAGCTACAATATGGACTGGCCCTACTCTACGGTTGGTTCATGTGAATTTTTGGCTAGTTTCACATCCATAAAATCCCAGTCCATCATCATGTATTCCATATTTTATTTGAATGGGTATTTGACAATGGAGCATCCATTCTTCTCTTTGTTGGACAAGACCAGATTGAATTTGATCATGATGATGTTGTTTTTATATATTTTTCCCCTCTATACTGTAGAGAAGACCAACAATTTTCTTTTACAGATAGGATGCTACCATGTAAATATTGAGAATATGATAAATTTTACCTAATTGAATATGGGTCAACAATATTGAGAGACTCCATTGTTGTGTTTGATGTAGTTCATCTTGGAACAAGGTGTTCTCCAATAGTGTACAAATGCCACCAGACATCCCTCTTGAGCTAATTGTATTTCCTTGACAACATGGCCAATGAATTTTGCCAATTTTTAGCATGTATGTTGTATCTAGGTTGGTCTCATAAATATGGAGGATAGTTGTCTTTTACTAGAGATGGAGGATAAATTATGACTGCCATTGACTACCATATAAATAATAAATTCTGTCTTTTATCTTGTCCTGATAACACAGTCAAAAGTCAGAAATTTGGTTCTAAAATGTGGTAAGTTTTCTGATAAAGTTTATTTCTGTCACATATTGGTATGTTGTTGTTATTCTATGAACACGTGGTAAAATCCAAACATTGATAGTGATAGAGGACACTGATCCAGTGTTCATAGATTGAGGAAATGATAGAAAGGAAATTTCTCCAACAATTAGCAGTTCTTTGCACAAAAAATTGTAGAAATGAAGCTTTATGGGGCGTTTATTGTATGTTCTCAACCTTCATGCTATCAACAAGATTCAAGTAATAGTGGATTGACTCTCTGTCATTACATTTTTATTTGAGGGGACACCATTGGGTTACTCGGGTTCAGCTTCACACAGTAACCGACTAGCCCACAAGCTAGGGTATTACAACCAATGTTACAATCAAGGAAAAATTAAAAATTCACAATAAACCAATAAAATTACCTATGATTTTAACCTACCTACCTAAGTTTCAGTATTATAACCAATATTATCAAGCAAAAGTTAAAAATTCATAGTAAACCAATATCATGTGATTTTAACCTGCCGAGCTAATTACCTTCAGTATTATAACCAATATTATCAGGAGAAAGTTAAAAATTCACAGTAAACCAAGAAACTTACCAGCAATTTTAACATCCTAGGAATTTTCCTTTGGCGTGCACTTAATGGTTTGCTTCAATGGTGCAACAGGGATAAATATTGTCAAGGACAAATTTGTGCAATTGCTTTGTTGGATATCTGAAGATTGAGGTGCATGGCACCAATATTACTAATAAAATGTAGACAATATACACAATTTACATTTCATTGTCAAAATTGCAATTTTCCATGACACAATTAAAAATGACTAACACAAATGACTAATTCATATTCTTCTAGCTAGTCATTTTTTAGGTCGTGACTAAATTAGTCATTTATGTTAGTCAGTTTTAACTTTGTCACTTATTATCTAGTCATATTTGTTAACTGTGACTAAATTAGTCATTAATTTTAGTCATTTATAGTTGGGTCAATCAAAATTGCTCATATTTAGTAGTAAATTACTTGAAAAACCTATGTAGACTATAATTTTAAGTCACGTAGTAGCTAATTCCTAATTTTGTACCAGTGATACTTCACAGTATCCAACAAATATTCCCTTCTTTTTGGAGGGGTCTAACTTGGTTCTTTTCTCCTTTGGTATATGAACATATACTAGACAAAAAAATATCTTCAGGTGACTTACCTCAGGCTTCTTTCCCATGAACATCTCTTCTGGAATATTGAATCCAAGAGCACTGCGATATATTCTATTATGTACATAGACAGTAGTTCTTGCTACTTCTGCTCATAGGTGCATTGGAAGATCTTGATCATATATCATTATCTTCACTACCTCCATGATGGTTCTGTTCTTTCTTTTCACAACACCATTTTGTTGAGGATTGTAGGGGGCAGTTAGTTCCCTCTTGATTCTAGCATCTTTACAAAAGGCTTCAAATTCTTTTGAAGTATACTCTCTACCATTGTCTGATCAGAGTGTCTTGATTCTTTTGTCTGAAAGATACTCTATCAACGCTTTGAATTCCTTGAATTTCTCAAACACCTCGCTCTTTTCTTTCAAGAAGTATATCGATGTATTTCTTCAATAGTCATCAACAAATGTAATATAGTATTCAAAGCCACTCAAATATGTGGAGGACATTGGACCAGATACATCTGAATGAATCAATTCCAACGTAACTTTAGTTTTTGTTTCTCTCTTTGAAAATTGATTCTTGATATTCTTCCCTTTTGCACATCCTTTTCAAATGCCTTCATGGTCGATCTTCAAATATGGTAATCCCGTCACTACTTTGTTCACATGAGGTAGTGCTTTGTAATTGATGTCTAAAAGACTTATATGCCACAGTTCACGAGGGTTAGTGGAATTATGAACAAGGGTTGTTTCTGAATATCCCTTGAGTTTATATAGGCCTCCTTCTTCTTCACCGATGACAACTACATCTTCAATTGACTTTCCTTTGGGCCACATGAGTACTTGGCCATCTATGAATGCAAGTCTGAATCCTTTATTATCTAAAGCTGAGATAGAAATTAAATTCTTCTTTAGACTTGGTACATATAAGACTTCCTTCATCTTCAGGGGATTTTCTGAATCAAGCTTTGTTGGGTAAAAACATTAAACAATTTAAATAGAATTCCAACGATTTAATTGTCAACCCATGGAGAGCGTAAACTTGTGAGGTATAGACAGAATATATGCAGGGCTAGAGTGTTGCTGAATTAATCTATAACTGAAATTTAATCTAAGCTATGAAAATAGGAAATTGCATAAATTAACTTGTATGGAAATAAATTTTAATTGCAGAAAAACATGAAATTGCATAAAATAAACCTGATCTAAGAAAGCAAGAAATTACAGGAAATAAATCTGATCTAAGATAACATAAGAATGCATGAAATAAATTGGTACAAAGCAAATAAAAATAATTCATGAGCTCATGATAAAATCAATACTGAAAATGCATAAGAAAGAAATAACTGGAATTCTATACTAACAACTCATAAACAAGACATAATTGAAAATCTAGATTAATGGTTCACAAGAAGAAAACTACTAAAAATCTATATTAGCATAAGAGAGTCAAGGTATGTGCATCAAAGCATCATCTCCATTGCATAACCATCAAAATCTATTCTATGACTAACTCTGAAAAAGATCTAAGCTATCTTCTACTTCCAAACCACTAGAGAGGCCTCTAACCAAAATGAGGAGAGAGCCTTCCTATTTATACATAAATCCAAGATAACTGATCATAATTACAAATCCACTATTCTCTCAACCTATCCCTTAAAATTCTCAACAAATAGAGAACTCATCCCCCCAAATCCTCAACAAATCTATAACTCATCCCTTTAAATCCTCAACCAAATATTGGATGAGATATTCTGTCCACATTTTCACGATCTTCTCCTTGAAGTTAGCTCACATCTAGAAGATGAAATTTGAATCTGAGGCTAGGTGGTCACTTTTGAGCTTGTCTTCAAATACACCTGTAAACATCACCAAACTCACCCAACTTTAAAGTATAATGGAAATATGTTATTTTTCTTAATAATTAACCATAAATTCACTCAAAATACTGAAAAATAAATGATTTGGAAAATGGTAATATAAACTCATATTTATTATGAAAGTGGTGAAATATAATGGTTTTATGGAAGGATAAGATAGGAATAAGGTGAAAAGTGGGATATAAAAGGTGAATAAAATGGGGTCTTTTTGCAGCTCAACATACCCCCCAACTTGACTGTTTGCATGTCCTCATGCAATTATGCATTGATTCTTTTTAACTTTTGGCTTTGTAGCCGGGATTTACATGATGATATGTAACAGTAAATCATTTCATGATTTTGAAATACATGAGTGGCAGCAATTTTTCTTTTTCTTTTTTATATATTTTTGTGGCTGGTTCTTGTGTGACAACCATAACAAATGTTGGTTCTTGTGTTAACAACATTCGCTCGTTTTATTTGTATTTTCGCTGCAAT
>LPNX010405617.1:95960-166402 GCA_001517045.1 Pseudotsuga menziesii | reverse complement strand
TTCTTTATGCGGGTTGGGTTGAGTTCTTTATTTGGGAAGAAAAGATTCCAATGATGTCCATTTAGATGTTATGAATTCCTTATTAATGATCCACATTTAAGAAATGTATTCTTGATTGTAACATAAGAGCTACAAAAACTAAGAATCCATTGTCATTTGGATGAGGTAAGAAATTTTTTTATGATTACTTTCGAAATGCAGATAATGTAATGGGCAATTATGTGAATAATATAATGATAAAATTTGTGGTTCAACACTTCAAATTCTCTTTCTTGTTGTATATGTCCACATCTTCTTGCTTAGCTTACAACACGGTGTTCTTTTATTGCACCCCTAAGTACAATTGCTAGTTTTTATATAGGTGATAGTTTATAGACTCTGTACGATGGAGTGATTAAACGATTGCAGAGTGACAACTGGTTGTTCGAGTTAGTGTGGTTGGATGGTTGTGGAGTCGTTGGATTTCATTAATGCATAGGTGTTGCCAGACTGCCCGTTTATAAATGCATATTATTAGAATTTGGAATTTGCAAGATGATTTTATTGTTTAGAATCTAGATCTATCGATTCCAATCTTTAATTTCCAGTATTCCCTCGCTCCTTAAGTCCTCCACATGAAGAAAAAAAAGAGAGTGGACATTGGGAACTTGGGAAGGAAGACTTTGAAAATGGTTCATAGAGAGAACGGAAACGATGGATGCCAAATATCTTCTCCGATAAGTAAGGAAATAGTAGATTTAGCAGTGGAACTGTCTTCAAAAGTGATTAATTTAATTTAAATTCTAATTATCTGAAACACCAACGCATGCCCTTGAAAGTGATTTATTTAAATTCTAATGATCTAAAACACCAACGCTTGGATAGTAATGAATTTGTTTGAGTTTATTTGTTTGGTTGTTCTAAGTTTATTTGTTTGGTTGTTAGGCTATGAAACCCGCCAGTATAAGAAAAATGCTTGAGAGCATTCGAGTACCTCATTTTTCTTAAACTTGAAAATGCAAACATTTGTGAATATTTGTTTTCTCAATAGTTCACAAATTGTTATTCTCACTTAATCAGTATCCCTTCCATGTTTCCCTAATTTTTGAAATAGTCGTTGCTAATGGGAGGAATTTTCCAATAGTATCGCATAGATACCTATTACCATTTAACTTTCCCATAAAGAGGAAATTAGCATCTTTCTTACTTGATCTTATCTTAAATTCCCAATGGAACAACTAAGGGTTTTCTTGACAAGATTTGGGAAATGTAAAGTTGATATATTTTTTTTAGAAATTAGATCCTTTAGCCTTTATTCTCCACATTGACTTGATTTTTGAATAACAATTTACGAATGGATAGATTGATATTGTGTACATGGGGAAGTGTGCAAATGTTTGTTATGGAATCAATTGGATTGATGACAGTTTTACAATGACTCCATATTGATCACACTTTTGTTTTTCTTTTTTCTTTTTTTGTTTTGTTTTTGTAATATCTCACAATTGTGTACGTGGACTTCAAGTTGAAAATGAGAACATATTTGTTGGTATCTTGTAAAATTATTATAGAATTGATCATGTCTTGTTTATTTAGAATATGTTAATTTTTCATTGTAATAGATTATAGACCAAAGAGTACCACTATATGGGAAATCACTTATAATATGGCTATTAAGAATATTTGTCTTAGTTTCTACTTGTCATTTTTATGGCTTATGTTGTGGTGCAATTCACTCCCTAGGAATTGCATCAAAAATAGTTCTTCTTGTAGAATCTACTTTGAGAATTCGAAGGCATAAGAGTTTGTAGAAAATGTTTAAAATATAAATGACATTTCTCGAAATCCAAGGACTTTCCTTGTATACCATTTGTTGTTCTTGATGTTTTTTAATTATATGGATCTCCACTTCCTTGACAAAATATTTGGAAAATCTAGATGAAAGTCGCTCATTACTTCCCTCTCTTCCTATACTATAATCCTCCTAAAAGAATAAAAGTTATAATATACCTCAATATATTGTAAAACTTAATTTGGTCAAACGTCTAATAGTTTTAAACCACTTGTAAATTAAAAGACCAAAAGTTCTTTGTTTCTATTTCTATATTTTACTTGGGCATGCCTACATAGGACTCTATAGGGGTTATCTTCTGTTTGATATTGCAAGTTCAGTTAAAATCACATGAGCATTACATAATGTCATTCCATAGATTTTTATAATAATTTGTGTGTTCAAAATTGTGAGATAGAGTTCATGTAAAATGATATATTGAATTCAACTTATATGTATAAGTATATAGTGAAGATGTTATGTATCTTTTTTTGTTAAGATGCTCCATCCTGAATGGTATTGAATTCAATTGTAAACAATTTATGTGCAAGAGTATGTAGTCAAGATGTTATGGATATTTCTTGGTTAACATGTCCCTTTATTAACTTACCTATGGTGTAGTTAAGTCCCTATTGCATAATAACAATAGAAATCTTAGGTTGAATGAAACATGGATTTTTGGATTAGGAGTTTAATTGGTGATCAGATGAAGCTACATGTGAATCCCTCCTTGTGTGCCTCACTTCTTGTACTATACTCCACTCAAAAGAACAATACAATAACATGTTGAGAAACATAATGAAACCTACATTTTTTATAAAAAAATATTCTCAAATTATTAAAAAAACGGGAAAGAACTATTATGGCCCCAAAGATTGCGAAAATACTTTATGATTCTACAAAGTCTTATATCAAGAAATGATTTACATTCATGATATTTATATATTTTAATGGTCGTTTGAAATAGCTTTTACATGCATTAATTAATTAATCTCATAGATATTTAATCACTTAAAAATAATAACTATTGATTAAATAAATGGAATTAGTATTAATAAACCCGTAAAAAATTTCTTCAACATTAAAAACACTTAAAACACTAGTTAATACTTGGTAATAAATAACTTTTATAAAAATTACTTAAGATAAGTAACTTTTATAAAATAGACCTTTTAACACAGGGACTTCAGTTAGTGAACCTCTCACATAGCACGTACGATCATGGGATATTAAAGAATACCCTTAATTTCGAGAGATATTGACCCAAACTCTTTTTGTTGAAACCCCCTCCCAATACTTAAAACCTCCTCCCCACCCCTTTTTATACCTCGATCCTTATAAACCACCCTAACCACCCCACCTTAAGCCCGTCATCCCCCCAATACCTGCAATATATTGGTTCGATTTTTGATAATTTTTAAACCCACAATATGAACTAACGTGATAGGATATTGGCCAACAAGTGAAGCTCCCGTGCCTTTTAATGTTGTTAATTTGTAACATATATAAAAATTACATGAACATTTTAATATTGTTAGTAAGTAACTTCTATAAAAAAATATATAGAAGCTATTTATTAACAACATTAAAAGGTTCAATATTAAAACACTCTAGCAGACCATCTCACCAATTTGTTTATTGGGATTATGGATAGTATCATCCATTTTGTTGAATTTAAAGGGAGGAGGTTAATATGGGATCTTATCCATATTGCTGAATTTTAGGGAAGGAGAATGGTTAATATGGAATATTTTCCTAAACTCTGTCGTCTTCTCACTTATTATGTAACTTGGATTTCATTTTCTGAAATAACAAGTTGTTTTTTTTCATCTCTTTAAAATTAACTTCTATAAAAACTCTATTAAACTCTATTTCATGAATCTTTTAATATTTTTTTATTATCAAACTCTATTCCCAATAAATATAATCAATGTTATCGCAACCCAACGTCCTTCAAAAGTGGGATAATGCAAGTGCATGAAAATCGCAAGAATCTTGCTAGTATTTACTTCTGAAAATATTTTCATTATGACTTGCAATTTTTCCATAGAAAATATTTATGAATCGACTTAAATGATCGAAACTTTAAATTGACAATAATAAAATATGCGATGTCAATTTTGCTTATAAATAACAAAAAGGCCCTATCGGAGTACAACTCCATCGCTCCATTTTTTTTCACACAGAAAGTACAAACTTATATTATGAAAAGTTGTGTCATACATACAAATTTTTTGTCAATCTTTAGGTTCAAATCTTCACCCTAGAAAATTATTCAGATCTATCAATTTCACTAACTTAAAACAATACTTGCATGGCTTAGGTCTATGCTAGCATCCATGGATGATACATATTGTTCAGGAAGCAAGTTATATAGCTAACTAATGTTTAGACTTCCGTGCTCTATTCTAGTTCCCTCATGAAACAATGCGCAATCAATAGAATCCATTCTAGCGCCAATGGCTTGTTTGGACAACGAGTCTACTTCGGAATTCAGCTCCCAAAAGATATGAATAAACATAGTTTGCTGAAAATTATTAATGAGGTCCTTGATCTATCTGATCCAGTGCTGAAGCTCAATTCTGTGTAAGTCATCGATACCCTTTGCCGAGTCCACTATTGCTTTAGAATCCCCCAAAAATCATAATGGGTGATATTTATTTTTCCTTGGGAAAAAACATTAAACCCCAGAGTGCAAGAAGCTCTTCTTTTGTGTTTGATCCTAAGCCAATACTAAATTTTAGTCTTTAAGATAGTGATGTGATCAACCATTTTATTACATGGTCTTTTACTTTATGTTTAGAAGTTGTAATTTCATATGCAGTGGAGTTTCTCTTTTTAATTGGAAGAATTTTTTTTGGATGATTAATAATCTTTATGCATATTATATTAAATATTATTCTGCAGTATGATTTTGTTCACATTTTTTCTTCTTCTGAGATGTATATTGAAGAAGAGTTTTATGTAAAGTATTTTATACCAAATACCTAATATAGTTTAGAGTTTTTAATAAAATTTTGAAATAAAATTTTATTTTCCAAATAAATATTTAGTTTTTAAATAAACTAAAATAATGGACTTTTTGAAATTTTGATACTAAAATAATAAAACAATTAAAAAAATAATGTCCAATTTCGAAGAAGATAACTAAAGAATCAAACGCCTAGACAGTTACTCTCTAACATCTTTCGAAACTTGTGATACCAAAAGAGAGCACACAACTTTCATAGAAAATGTTTTGGATGAGTTGGGAAGTTGTCTCGCAATTGCAGAGAATACATACAAGAGCAGAAATGTGTGAACAACCGACTAAATTGACTGGAAATTTGTCCGGTAATTCCAGAGAAATAGTGGGTGGACAACTTACTTGACTCGATTGGGTTATACCAGCGAAAGTGCTCAAAAGTCTCAGTCATTTTGACTATATGCTCAAAATCATGAGCTCCTCGACGTACTAAGCTTTTCATTTGTTCATATTGACTTGACCTTACTAGGGCCAGCTAAAGAAATACAACTTTATCTTTTGCAACAAGGGATCCTAGTCAGGGAAGCACTTGGTTGTCAACTCCGCATTGTTATTTGGAGAAAGAAAATGAGGTGTAACAACCTCCCAAGTAGTGGTGGAATATGAGGGCGTTTTGTATGTTAGGTATATTGAAAGTCGTAAAAATTGGTATATTATACAATTTTGAGGTAAATTACATAATGTTGGTGGATGCCATTTATTAATTTCTGTCATTTTAATTTTTTTAGATTTTTTAAAATATATAATAAAAAATAATGTTTTCATTGTTTAAATTTTTTAATAAAATTTTATTACAGAAAAAAAATAAAATTCAATCATTATTTTAACTTACATTATTATGTTATGTGAAGGGAAAAATAAAGATTCAAAACCTCAAAAAAAAAATATGAAAAACATGGATGAAATGAACCTCCAACCCTACTCCTAAGTTTTTCATCTACTCGTATTGACTTGACCTCCTCAAAGTCTAATGTCCTCCAAAGTTTTTCATGTCTTCTTGTTGAATTGATTTTACTGGGGCCAACCAAACAAAGAAAGCTTAAGTTCTAACTTTTCCAGCCAGGGAATCCCACTAAATATTTTCCTAGCGAGGGAAGCCTTAAGTCTCAATAACGTTTTTTAGAAATTTCCCCATTATGAATTTATGATCATGCCTTTTTGGCCTTACAAATGAACCTTCCACATTTCTATATTTCATGAATTCCACTTTCAAACACTTTCTTAGAAAATTTGTGCAAATATTGTTTGATGATATACTAATCTATAGCATGTCTTGGGAAAAACATGTTAAACATGTTGACACACTTCTATAACTACTAAGGGAGCAACAAAAATATTCAGAACCTTCCAAATGTTTATTTGGGGTAAGGAGGTAGAGTATTTGGGTCATATTGCATCTCATAAAGGTGTCAAGGTATACCCTAACCAAATTAAAGCCATGATGGACTCGAACAATTCCCCAAAACTTGAATAATCTAAGAGGATTTTTAGTTTTAATATGGTACTACCACAAGTTTGTTTGGAACTATTGAAGAATAGCAACATCTTTAACAACATTATTGAAGAATGAATCCTTTTCTTGGACTCTAGAGGCAACGCAAGCCTTTGAACAACTTAAAGAGGCAATGTGAAAAGCTCCTACTTTGACCACACCGGTGTTAAAATTTACTATTCAATCAATGCAAAAAAGGTTGAAATCTCCATTTCAAATGATTCAAATCTAGAACAAAGCAAATAGAAAACAAAACTTTCCCTAAGTTCTTGATAATAAAAGTTGCAGTAAGAAGAAGAGTATAACCTATAAATTGAATATTCGACTTACTTCTACTCTTAGCTCAACTAGTCCACTTGAAATCCAAGAAGAATACTTGCAAGAAAGGATTGACAAAAAGGAACATAAGAGATAATTGCAATTTACAAGAACCTATGCAAACAACCAAGGAAGTAAACAACAATTTTAATGAAAATAGATGTGGGAAAGGAAATGTATGGTTGTATCATTAAATAAAGGAGAGAAGAGTTATAACCATATGCCCTGGGATTGCAAGACCTCTTCCAATAAACCTTTCCCTCAAACAACCACCTTGTTTCAAGAGGATGATAAAGACTCAGAAAACTCTAATAGTATTTCACCATCATTTAGTTACTCCTTCTCTTCATGCCTCACCAATGGGAGTGAGCTTGTATTTATAGGATGAGATTTATAGCTGGGAGATGAGGGATAAAGGGTGGGATAATGGGAGAAGGTTAAGGAAAAATCCCAACATCTAAGGACTTTGACCAAGATCCATCCTAGTCAGTCAGGATAAACCTCCATGAGAGCTTTTTTGTAGAATTCTCTCAATTTTTTTTTCTTTTGAACATATAATATCACACCCTCCTAACGGGAGACCTGCGAAAATGGGGTATGTCTCATCCTGCATGAAGGCAGTGTGTGAAAATGTCTCAGGTTGTCAGAAAGCAACCTACAACAATATGAATTTTTGCAGGTTGTCTATTGGAATGTTGGGACAGAGATACTAATAAGGTTATCTAAAGGGAAGAACTCAATGGATTTCATCTTCCACCCAAATTTGGAACATGTATTTCAAATATTTAGGCAAATTCAAGGATACAAAGTTCATAACATTGGTGATGATGAATTTTTTTTGTAACAACCAAACTTCAAAAAAACCTTCATTATGGAATGTGATGCCTCATGAAATGGAATCGATGGTGTTCTAATTCAAGAAGGACGACCCCTTTCTTTTGAAAGTTGACCAATCAAGGGGAAGAACTTACAGAAACATATTTATAAAAAGGAAATTATGGAAATACTACATGCACTTAAGCAATGATCTCATTACCTAATAGGTAGGAACTTCAAGGTCAAAACAAATCATGATAGTATTAAATACTTCTTGGTATAGAGACTAGCTTCAAAATAGAAACATAAATGGATAACTAAGATATTGGGATAAGACTTTGAAATCATCTGCAAGAAAGGGAAACATAATGTGGTGGAAAATGCACTCTCCAAAAAAGATGAGGATGTTGAGGCATTACTTTCTGCTATTTTGATTATACAACCTGATTGGGTAGTAGAAGCAAGGAACGAATGGAAGAATGACTAGTCTATGTGGATGAACATTCAAAAGCTACAGAAGGATCCTCGTGTATCATATACTTTTGTGTAGAAAAACGATTCACTATGGTATAAGGATCGCTTATATATATATAGATATAATAAATCCCATCTAAAACAAAATATCATTTTGTAGTTACACACCTCTCCTATTGGTGGGCACTAAGGATTCCTATAAGCATACCACATGGTCAAGAAGGAATTTTTTTGTGAAGGTCTTAAATATTATGTTCAAAGGTTTGTGAAAGATCGTTTGGTTTTCTAACAAAATAAGGTTGAAATATTTAAGACCACAGGTCTTTGTAAAATTATGATTTACAACATGATCTAGAACCAAAGAGATTCCTCACAATGAAATAATTTGACAATACATGAACAAAACAATGAAAGGAGGAAAAAAATACACCAACAAATAATGTCAATAACTAAAGTTTCTATTACAATCCAACATGTGAACATGTATGTACCATTATTATATTACAGTAGGATAAAATTGTTACCCTTTGAAGGTATTCAAATGGAATACATGCGACAGGCTTACATTAAACCTCAAAACCCCCCTAGATGGACCAATAAGATCCCAAACCCCCTCTAGGGGTTACGAATTCTCATATAAATGTTGGGTAGGAATGGGGGGTCATAAATGAATGTGGACCAGGTGTGCTGGTGTGCATGGTGAAGTGGGAGTGGCTCTAGGCGGTCCAAAAGGGCCCAAAACACCCAAATACAATGCATGGGCGCTGCTAGTCAACCCAAATCCATGTTTTAAGGAGTGGGAGCACCCCAAGTGACCAAAAGGTCATAAATGAGGGTTTCCTAGCTCCTATTGACCAAAGTGAGGGTGTTAGGTGTCATTAATGGTACAAAACCCCCAACAACCTTAGGGAGACATTATAGACCATGGTTTGGACCATCTAATCTAGGTGAAATTGAATGAGAATATGGTACTAGGTGGTATAATGTTGGTCATAGGTGCTATAATGTTCTAAAACCCCTTGCTAATACTGAATTAGTGTAACCAAATCAAATTTGAGGCCTTGGGAACTAAGGCTCAAGTCACCTCTTACAAAATTTTTATTAGCCCATATAACCAAGGAAAGAAGGAAAACCTCATGGGAATAAAATCCACCCTCTAAAAAGGACATGGAGAAAAATATGAAAGTGAATATTAGTAATAACCATGTGTCACCTACCCCAAGGAGTGATCTAATATAAGTGAAATCCTTCTTTGTGAATCTCTTAGTGAAGACGTGAGGAGTTTTCTTTAGAGATGGGAAATACTCCAATGATATCATTTGATCATGCACCAAGATCCCAATGTAGTGCATGTGATATCAATGTGATTGGTACTTTGTCTCTATGCTGGATCTATGGATATCTTTATTTCACTTTGATTGTCACACCAAATGGTAGTGGGTGAATCAAATGCAAAACCACGTTCTCCAAGAATGCCTTACAACCACATACATTATGTAGCTGCATTCACTGCTCCTTTGTACTCGACCTCGGATGAATATAAGGAAATAGTGTGTTGTTTATTACTTGAAAAAAAAATAGGAACATGTGAAAGCATGAATACATAACCTGAATTAGACTTTTTGTCAGTCTTATCTCCAACCCAATCAAAATTAGTGAATTTTACTAGTTCTAGTGGAGAACTAGCAACACAGTGTATCTCGAAGTGTTTGGTTCCTTGCACATGATAAAATATCCTTTAAGAATACTTCCAATGGATCTCATGTGTCCCCTCAATATATCTAGAAACAACACCTATTGCATAATCAAAATCAGGTTGAGAGTGTGTGAGATACAACAAGCTCCCAACTAGTTGTCTATACAATGAGCTCTCCACCAATGGAGATGAAACAAAATCACCTAATGTTACTACTGAAAGGAAGGGACACTTAGAAACTTTAAATTCAGTCATTTTAAACTTATGTTATAGGTCTGAAGCATAGTTTTATTTTCTAAACTTGTTACCTGCATCATATTGCTCAATTTCCAAGCCAAGAAATTGTTTCAATAATCCTAGGTTAGTCATAGAAAATGCATTGTGCAATGAAGACTTAATTGAACCTATATAATCAATGCAACTTCTATTGATCAAAATATCATTAGCATAGAGTAAAATGATTATAATAGAGTAATCTGAATTATTAAAATACACATTACGATCACATTTTCATCTTTCAAAACCTTATGAGAGAAGAAAGTTGTTCATATTGGCATACCAAGATTTGGGAACTTGCTTGTGGTCATATAGAGACTTCTTCAACCTGAAAACAAGTGAAGGATCATGAAGGAAACCTTAATTCTGCTGCATATAAATATCCTCATGAAGGTCACCATGAATAAAAGCACTCTTCACATCCATATGGTGCACCTCCCATCGTTTGGATGCAACAATGGCCAAAACTAGTCTAAGTGAGTCCATCTTTGCTGTCGGTGCAAAAGTCTTTGTATAGTTCACTCCATGGACTTGAGAGACAACTTTGAAAACCAATATTTAATTATACTTCACATCTAAACCATCAATAACGCTTTTGGTCTTATATACCCACTTACATTGCACTAGATTCCTCTTGGAAGGTAGAGGAACCAACTCCCAAGTTTCACTGTCTTGCAAAGACTTGAACTCTTCTTGCATGATTTTTTTCCATCTTGGGTAATGTGATGCTTCCTCATATGAATTTGGATCATATCCAACCATCATAAAACACCTCTTTGTAATATTCAAATCACAAGTCGAGAAAACATTACGATAGTGAGATCTAGTCTTCCTAGCGTCTAATGGATCTCCTACAAGATCACCAACTACTTGTATGGTTTTCTCAGCCCATTTTGGACTTGTGGGAGAGTCATGATCTGAATTCATCTCATCACACTCATCTTCCATATCAGAATTATAAAAATCAGAAATGTAAACATTACTTACACCATCATTGAGTGGAGGGTGTGAGCAATACCCCTCTCCTAGTTCAACCTCTTGCATAGGCTCTTCTTCGAGCTAAACACTTCTCTCAATGAAAGTTTTATGAGATGAGGGATCAAAGACATTGTATCCCTTTGAATTTTTAACATATCCAACCATTATGGTGTCCTTTATTTGGGGTTGCAAGGCTTTTATCTTCTCATGATAGATTCTATCCCATGCGTTTGAGTCAAAAACCATGAGATGAAACACATCAGGCTTGTGTAATCTCCAAGCCTCAAATGAAGTTTTTAATTCCAAGGATTTGTGTGTAAATATATTATGAACATAAGTAGCACAATTTATTTCCTCATACCATAGCTTAGGATACAAATACTTAGCCTCTAACATGCAAGCGGCCATCTCCCTCCTTCAATGCTCTATTTTTGCGCTCTACCACACCATTTGTTTGTGGTGTGTAAGGCACTGAATGTTGCATTTAAATGCCATTCTCTTCACATAGTTATTGTAGGTTCTTATTGACATATTTATTACCATTATAATTCCTTAATACCTTTATCTTATTCCCACTTAAGTTCTCAACATAATCTTTTAAATCTTTGAAGATCTCAAACACTTCAGATTTCAACTTGAGGAAGAACACCCAACACTATCTTGAAAAATCATCAATGAATGTTAGTACATACCTTAATTTTCCATAAGAGGGTGTGTGAAGAGGTCCTAATAAATATGAATGGATCAATTTGAGGGCTTGGACAACCTTTGTTTCCTTTCCCTTGTCATACTTTCGCTCTACATGCTTTCCAACAATGCATCCATTGCATGTTCCTTTGGGAAATTTGATGCTTGGAAGTCCTTCAACCATATTTTCTTTGCTCAAAGCTTGAAGTTATTTGTATTTGAGGTGTTAAAACCTCTCATGGAATAGATTTTTGATATCATTGGCATGCTACAGGAGCGCATTTTATGAGGAGTAAGGAAGAAAGTGTGAAAACGTGTACATCCTTAACTCATGATCTGTAATAACCACTGCAACCACTTTGCCTGTGGAAAATTCAGAAATTTATAGATCTTATTGAGTGAACTTCACCCTCTTGGCCGAGCCTGTGTGAGTAATTTCATAGAGTAGTTTTGTTGCAATATCTGATACAAACAACACATTATTTAAGTAGCCATTGTCAAGATTGATCCTACCAATTTGTTTTGTTGGGATGTCTGATTCATCTCCCATGAAGATGGATGGACCACTGTGTGGATGTAGGGTCAAGAAGTGTTCTTTTATATAATCCATGTTCCTTGAGGCACTTGAATATATGATAGAAGGATTAATATCCAGAAGTTCCATCCACCAATGCATATCATCTCTCCTTGTTTTAAAAATATGAACTTCCATCCTTCTTCTTTGCTCCATATGGAAGAGGAATGTTGTTCTTCTCAAGGAGTTGCACCATCGTGTCAATGGTTTTCTTCATGCATTCACTCTCAATGTGCCAACCCTTGTGACAATAAGTGCATTTGTACATATATTTCTTCATCCCTTCATCTTTGATAGGATTCAAACCCCCATAAGAATATTTGGGCTTCTCTTTGTCCTTATTCTTCTCTTGCTACTTTGAATCTTCGGGCTTTCTCTTTCCCTTTTCTTGCTTCGAATATCATGCTGCAAGATATTGGTACTTGGTATATTTTATGTTACCCATTGAACCAACTTGTCTTGTTCTTGATTCAAAGACTCCATGAAGTCTACCAAAGATAGAATTCTCCAGTTTCGAACCATCATCTTGCCTAAGTGAAATGTCAAAACAAACACTAAATATTCAGGTCCTAGCTTTGAAAGTATGGATAGAATCAGATTATTTTCCTTCTTCTCAATGCCACATTCCTTAAGTTTAAGAACCATGGATTTTAACTTGGTGAAGAAGTATTGGATTTTCTCGATATGAGTTGGGTTCAAGGTAATCAACTCATTCTCAAGTTGATGGCCTCTTAGTTCACCAGTCTTCCCAAAAAATGACTCGATCTTGTGCCACACTTCATTTGGAATTGTGAAAATGTCAACATGAAATAGGATGTCTCTTGAAATGATGAGGCATTACATCCCAAAAACTTCAACCATTTTGTTAAAAAACTTGGACTTGTCAACAACTGAGTTTGGCTCATGTTATGTCCCCGTGGTAACACTGTAGAGACCTATGGATCTCAGTTGGATTAGTATTTAGGCCTTCCACTCAAATTAGTTGAATAGAGTGAGCAAGTTGACATGAGATTGCTCCATTTGTTGCTGCTCATTGACTTTATTTGACTTTATTTGTTTGGTTGTTAGGCTATGAAACCCGCTAGTATAAGAAAAATTCTGAGAGCATTCGAGTACCTCATTCCCCATTTCCTTTTGATGGAAGTAAAAAGATCCATTCGATTATCAAGAATGAAAAAGAGGGTGTAAATGCAGAGGTAGATGGAAACAAGATTAAGGAAGAGGGTTTACCCATTTCAAAGGTGTTTGAATGCAAAATGCTCAAGGATAAATCTAAGACATGTGGCCCTAGGACAACTTGTAACTCCATCATATTTTTTCTGTGTCCGCTTGAATCTTGGGTTGTGGCCAATTGAGAAAATAAAGTCCACTTTGATTGATAGGCCCTCCAATTCATGTTCTTTTGGTTGGGTTTGATAGTTAGTTTCCTGTCCGAATGCTTTCTCTGCAAAGTATTGGTATAAATTTCTCTTGTTCCACAAAGGTTGCGTGTAAATGGATATATAACTATAACTTTTCTATGCATAGTGTCAATGTTGCTCCATAAATTTCTCTAACACAAAGGTTGCTAGTAAATGGATATATAAGTATAAATTTATAGCGCTAAGGATGAGTGTCCACCAACTCTGACTCCAACTTTTTCAATCACTTTATGGGTTTAGGTTTAATTTTTTATGAAAAAATAGTTCATTCGAAAAAGAAAATAACTAATTATACAATATAAAAAACCTATCAGCTTCCCATTGTATTAATTCACCACTGCAATATTAAAAGAACATTTTCCATCCATCTTACCCATCTTCCTACTACAGTAAGATGTCCTATGCTCATATGTCATTCAATCTCCTTTTTTGTTCATGGATCTCTGAAGGCCAAGACCCACCTCTATGGAAAGTGTATCCTCCAATTCAATTGAATTTGTATCCAAAGCCTACATTTTATGGATGCCATAATTAATATGTCTTAATAATTTTATAATTTTTTTCAAGTAGAAGATGGTGGAGACTTCCCAATGTCTATGCATTCCAATGTATGTGAAATTCTACAAGCTATGGATGAGAAAATATAAAAATAAACCACTAAGTTTGTTAATTAAGTGGGATTGAGAGTTTCAGAGACAACAATGGATTTCAAGCTCTCTATTTTCTATGGTATTCAACATCTTATGCTAGGTGCCTGTGTTGCTAACAACTACTGAGCTTATCCTGATGCAACTTTATTGTCTAGATAAAGGGTTCTCTCGGACATTCTAGTGATGATAATATGGTGCTTTCAACATGAAGTGCTTCAATGGCACTCTATCAATGGAGGGGATCCAATGGATAAAGGAAGATAATGCACATTTCAATTGTAACAAGTCAAGTGTTGGTAAGAACAAATCTCACTTTGTACATATAACCTTCAGTTTTTGCTTATTCTGGAAACAATGCATCAAAGCATTTATTCTCACTCCCTTCAGTATGGTTGATCAGAAATTAGATGTTGTAAGCATGCCATAAATTATAATTCTGTAGAAAATAGAGGTGATTGGTAAAACTGCTTGAAAGCTCTGCATATTAGAAAGTTCTTTATAAAACAACTTTTAAGTTGTTGCCAAGATGGATTTTGCAAAAAAATTGGAGATCCATCTTTATCGCTAGGTAACTAGTGATTAACTCTTTATCTGGATTAGAATTTTGTATACTCATGAACTAGGTATGTTATCAGGAAAATGATGTATAAATGAATTGATTCTATCCATCATCTCAGATGATGTGATAGAATTTGATTTCTTTTGTTATGTGGCTTGATATAAAAATAAATAGGAGATGTGCATGATCTGAAAGCTAGTTAGTCAGTACCCTGATATTCACAATTTTGGAATTGTTGAACTTGTAGTACTATTTTTTTTGGGCATTAATGCAAAGCTCTTTGTTATGAAACAGTGGTGTTGACTTGAGTTTCTTAAGTAGAACGCTTCTGAACAAGGAACAGTTCCCTTCGTTGGGAAGTAACAGTACTATTACTTTATGTAATTTTTGTTACTGCTCATTGGGTTTTATGTCTTTTATGAGTTTGTTACAACATTTTGATATATTGTTGTTTCTTTCATTTTATTGTTATATATATGTGTGTGTGTGTTCTGAAATTGCTTTGTTGCAAGTTCTGAACTAGATTTGAATTAGATATATGATAGATATATGATATATTTAGAGATTTATGATTGAATTAATATATTTATACACTTCAGTAAATGAAATGTAATTCATGTAATACTTTTGGCATGACTTATAGATTGGTTGCCCAAGAATAAATTTCAAAAAAGAAGGGTAAGAAAAATTATTAAAAGTTATATGCAGGTTAGTTTTGGAAATGAAACTATCAAAAAACATTGTCTGGGTAAGGGTGCCTGTCAAATTTAACCCCTATCATCGACAATTCCATTCTTTTGGAACGCCCTTTGAGGACATAAAAGAAAATTCAAATCTACTAAGAAGACAAATTTGAATCTAAGCGGGCAAATTTGAATCCTTGCAATTTTGAATGTAAGCGAGTAATCACTACAATTTCTTCCAACTTTATATTGTAGTGATTGCAATGATCATGCTTAATATGTTTATTTCAATGGGCTAATTACATTGTTCCTTACTGTTTTTGTATATTGATTTTATTTGTTGGAAAATAATTATAATGGAGCTTCATGGAATCTAATCCCAAGTTTTGGTTATTTAATTGCGATCAAAACTACAAAGCCACAATGTGTCAATTGCAGCGCCCAAAATAGGAGATACCCTTGGCGTTATTGCATACAATGCCTAGCATGAAAGGCTATCCAACAAAATTGGTAAAAGAACTCGTCAGGAGCAGAAGATGAAAAATAGTTTCATGTATAATGCCTTTAATTGTTAATATAATATGTACACATGTCCCAGCTATGCAAGATAAAATATGCCCTTTTCATTGTAATTACTCAAATAATGGTAAATCTAACATGCACAATATTCTCTAACATTTGTTTGCACATCATGTCAAAAACTATTTGTGGCAAATATTTTTCATAAAAATATAAAAGTATAAGATGACCAATCTGTAAGTAATCAAATCAATTTTTTCATAAGAATGATAATATATATATAAGAGATTTTGAGTATATATATATATATAAATTTTAGTATGGGATGATGATAAATATTAGTAAAATAAATATTATAATAATCAAATTTAATAAATTTAATTACTTTAACTGTGTAAAATAATAATTAGTAATAATTTAGAGGAAGTTACTTCATACCGCTATTTTAGAGTTAATTTTCAACACAAGCTTAATTTAAACTATAATATTGAAAAAATAAGTGATTGAGGGTGGAAAGTTTAATTTGATGTTGAAAACAATTTTAAATGGTATTTTATATTTTGGGAGTCAATTTTCTTCAAAAACCTAACTCAAACTATAACATCGAGAATATAATTAATTGAGGGTGGAAAGCCCATTTTGATGTTGAAAACAATTTTAAAGTAATACTTTTATTTATTGGAGTAGACCTTCATATAGCTTAACTCAAACTATAACATAAAGAAAATAATTATTTGAGGATAGAAAGCCAATTTTGATGTTATCATATATGGATGAGAAGTTTGGGGCTGCAACATCTCTAGAGTCTAGAGATTCATGGAGAAGGGTTGAACAAATGCATAAGTGTTTTATAATCTTACAATTAAAAGCATTACATCCTTATCTTCAAAGAAGTTAGTCTTTACCCTATTGGAATTATAGTTATGACTACATACCTTTGTCCAAGAATAGTATAGCTAACATGAAATATGAGGTTTTTAAAGATTTCTTCAAACTCCATTCAAAGTAAGTTGCAACTGGTTCTCAAAGGAGGAGGTCACTTGGTAGAATATTCATATCATTAAAAAAACTATTACATTTGAATTTATGGAAAAAAAGTGGTATCACACATTATGAAAATTAAGATACCATAAATGTGTTACTAACTATAATCTAAAAGATCAATTTAATTTTTTATTATAAAAAAGTGTAAAAAAGAAAATCAATATTACTAAAATAATAATGAATTCTTACAAACTCTATAATGAAACAAGGTGGTGAATAACTCCTAAAATATTGAGGGATGAAAGAATTTGTCTTCTTTGTGATACTAAATTGGTGAAGGAACAAAAAAAAATTCTTAAAATGTCTTGCTTGTGCCTATATTAAACCTCAACTTCAAAATATTTGAAACAATATTAGCCTTCCTAATTTTTAACCCATTAAAACTAAGATTTAAGATAACTTTCTAAAATTTATTAACATGGAATTACAATCCTAAACCAAAACAATGAATTCATTATCATTTTTTTCTTACAATTTAATAAAACAAAGTTGATTTTAATAAAAAATAACAATAATTTTCACAATTTCAATAAAAAATAAAATTAAAATGTATAAATATTAATTTAAAGTAAAAGTTAAGATTTTTTTAACACTTAGTAGTCAAATGAGATTAAACAGATTTAGAACACACTCATAGTATGCTCATAGTATGAGTTGAGCCTATGGCTTCCTAAATGTAGAGGTATACAATGCTCTCTTAAACATAAACATAAAGGTATAAAAGTACTTTGGATGTATAAAAGTACTTTGGAGAGATCACGGAAGATATCATTGGGAAATTATGTTAGTTGCTTTTTTAATTAATTGTGCTATTTCATTTTTATATTATTAGTTTTTTTTTTAAATGGGTTGGGAAGAATTTTTTTAATAAGTTCAATATGTATTGGAAGAATGATTTTTAATACAAAATTGTGTATATATTTAAAGGACTTTAAAATTTGAATAAAAAGGATTTGAATGTTTTTAGATGTCAATGTTAAAATTTAAAATAGAGATTGAAAACCTCATGCACCCATGAAAACTAGTTTTGCATTAGATGTTTCTCTTCATTTTTTCTTCTATGTTTTATTGAATTAGAACCTATATCAACATTCTCAAATGAAGTGCGAAAGTTGATATTGCAATAGAAATTTGAAGTATTATATACATATGCGCCACATGTGTACAATTTACTTTTTAGGGGAGTACACTATATTGTAAATGAAATTTGAAATATTAAATATAGATATACATCACATGTGCACAATTTAGTGGCTAGGGGACTACATTTTTATCTCAATAAAACAATGCAAAACTCTTTCTCAATCCATAAATATCTATGAGCTAGGAAACAAATCTAGGTTTAGGGTTTGTGCAAGCTAATGAGAGTCACTTTTAACATGTTAGATGCAATATAAAACTGATAAAACAAGCATCCCTCAACTTACATGGATACTTTGAGACACATACACAAACAATCTTGGGATGAGTAAAAAAGATGAAATGTAGGAACTTGAAAGACATTTTCGAACATATAATTTTTCTCTTGAGAATGTTCTTAATTTTATAAGTTTGATTGTTGTTAATAGGAAATTTTTATTTTTTGGACAAATTATAAGGTATATGTTTTTGTGGGTGCAATTTCTAACTGCCTAAATGATAGAATCAACTTACAAAACATGGTAGAGATATAGAGTACAACCAGTACTAGTGGACCACTATTTTTCCAAAAAATGATACTAATTTTTAAATCTGTTTTCAATTATCTAAGTGATCAAACCTCGAAAAGAGTACACCAAGTGTGGGTGAAACCTTTGAAGGTCTTAATGCAATTATTTCAAAACGGTTTTTTTATAACAAGTAGAGGTCGATGTCCTCTAGTACAACATACATTTTTTTTTCAAAATGGTTGAGAAATCGAAGAGTTATGGATGAAACACTAACTATGTGTTTTTTGAGTTAAGGAATCATGACACAAGTAAAAGAAGGAAAAAATAGAAAATTATAATATATATTTTTTAAATTACATATTTGGAATCTACAGAAAAAATGCTATCTCGGTCTAAAGTTTCATAAAAAAATTATTGTGTGTAGTGTACAACGATGAGGGGTAAAACACAGTCATATATATGTATTTGTTCTCCATACCTAGTTACATTGTAAAAAAATCATCTTGAAATTAAAGAAACTTCAGAATAACTCTACAATGGTCTGAAGATCCATATATTTATCATATGGATCTCTACTTCCTTGATAAAAAAATTGGAAAAATGCACAGAAGTCCCTCGTTTCTTTCCTCTCTTCCTATACTATAATCCTCCC
This sequence comes from Pseudotsuga menziesii, assembly GCA_001517045.1. NCBI lineage: Eukaryota > Viridiplantae > Streptophyta > Pinopsida > Pinales > Pinaceae > Pseudotsuga > Pseudotsuga menziesii. The sequence continues at coordinate 147,079 of LPNX010405617.1, read as the reverse complement.
AAAAGAACAAAAACTATATCATACCCCAGTATGTTGTGAAAGTTAATTTGGCCAAAAATTATAATAGGTATAAATCGCAGTGGCCAAAACTTCTTTGTATCTATTTGTATTACTTGGTCATTCCTACATAGGACCCTCACGGGGTTCTCTTCTATTTGATACTACAATTTTAGTTAAAATCACATGAGCATCACATAATGCCATTTTACACTGTTTTTTATTCCATGGATATTTATAAGAATTTATGTATTTATAATTATGATACATAGCTCATGTTTAATCATATACTAAACTCAAGAACAAATGACTATATACATGAGTATATTGAATTCAACTATAAACAATTTATGTGCACTAGTATATAGCCAATATGTTATGAATCTTTCTTTGTTAACTTGTTACTTCCTTAACTTACCTTTGATGTAGCTAAGTATTTATAATTTCCTGCTGCAGAATGCGAATTGATTGGTGTCGCATAATGAAATTTGACATCTTTAGCATAAATGAAACTTGTATTTTTATATCAGGAGTTTAATTGGTAATTAGGCTTAATGTGATTCTACATGCAAGTTCTTCATTGCTTTCTTCTCTTCTTGTACTATACTTCTAAAAAAATAAATTGCATAGTATACATTATTATATTGTGAAATTTAATAAAATCTATATTTTTGAATAAATATAAATATTCTCATATCTTTAATGAGCTAATTCGACTCTAAAGGTTGTAGGATACTTTGTGATTTTACAAAGTGTTATATAAGGAAATTATCCATATTTAATAATTGTATGTTTAAATAGTCTTTTTAAAATAGATTTTACACGTGATTAAGATGGGAAGTTGCCTGAAAATATACCCCAGAACAGTACAATCAGTAAAGTCACTAAAACTGTATTTTTCAATGTTGCAATTTCAACGATTTAGATTTAGATTTAATTCCAAAATTCCAGAATTAGTCTAAATGTCAAAATTTGTATTGTTCAAATTACATAATTACAAAAATCACATGAGGTAAATATCACATGTTTTCGTTATTCTTTATCCTAATGCCCGATGCACCAACTATACTCAAAATTATGAGCTCCTTGTCAATTCCATCATGAGATATACGAAAAATGGATGAATGACTTGCCTTTACTATACCAGAGGGACCAATCAGTCGGGCATGAAATTAAAGATTTGATGGCCAGGAATACAGGCCAAGAAATAGGTGGGAGGCCCGTGGAGGAGGGAAGTTATGAAATAATTTCCACACACTATCCATTCCCAAAAAACCACTCCTACTTCTTCTGACAATTGATGTGTATATATAGAGAGGTATCCATCGTATATGAAAAATCTATGAATGAGTTGACTTAACTTATCATCATTAGATATACGAATAATTGAAAAGTCAGATATACCAATAAATTAGGAAGGAAATGAACTATTTGATTATTTAAATACTTGACTTGACTAAGGGAATAGGTGGGCAGCTTTTAAGCTCTTCTATTCCTGGTTAGCTTGGTCTCTATGTGATGGAAGGGTCATTCGTGTGGGTGAATACCCAATAGTTGGGGGCCCTCATTCCTTTTTTTCCTTTTGATCTCTTACATCATCCTCAATGTAGGCGGATTTTATCTCTTTGTCACGTCGCTATGGCTCCTGCTAGGAGGTCGGATCTTCAGGGTTGGATGTCTACTTCACAATTGGGTCTCGTAGGGGCTATGGATGCATAATGGTCTTGCTATGTGCACAGATTATAGTTGGGAGCAATCAAATTGGTTTCTTCTCTAGACAGTATTCGATGGTCATATGACATGGTCTCAGGTAAGATCTCAACATTGTAGGCATATAATCTGCTTATGGATGATTTCACTAGTCGGCGTGAGTGGTGGTACCATTTGTGGAGATGGAAAATTCCTCCTTGAATTGCTATTTGCAGTTGGTTTGCATTGTAAAACAAGCTTCTAAGTTGGGGTAATCTCCTAAGAAGAGGGTGGGAATGCCCTGGAATTTGCTTGATTTGCGGGTAGAGTGATAAAAATATATATCATTTATTCGTATCTTGTGGCTTCTGTCAGTCCGTTTGGACGATAATTGGGCATTTGTTTAATTCAAAATCTCCGTGGGGTTGTCTTTCACTCTCTTCTTGTTTTATATCCGGTGACAATAGTTTCCCTCGGAGTTTACATTTCCATGTTACGTCATTTGGGAGCTTTGGTGTAGTCGTAACCGGATCACCTTTTGAAGGTGTGGTGTCGATCCCATCTGTGGTCACTGATATATGTTTGAATGTTTTCTATGTTTTTGGTGGTGACCTCTCTTATTGCGGTAGTGTAGGTAAGTCTCCAAGGGTTCTTAAGGAGATGTCACCTGATCACAGCCTGGTGGGATTCTTTGATGGTTTAGCCTCTGTGGTAGTGGGGAAATCCTATTGTTGGATGATCACAGTTATTACAAATTGTGGATGAATTGCAGTCCTGGCTCCAATACCAAGGGGGAACTTCTGTATTTGTAGATTCTTCTTCAGTTCTATTCTTCTCTCGGTTTGGATGGGATCCACATTTTTGGTGACTCAAAGATTATTATTGACTGGGCTGTGGAATTGCATAGTATCCTTGTCCTACATCTAGATCAGTGATTGGATCGGGAAAAGGATTTGATAGCCTCATTTCTTGAGTTATAGCTGGTTCTTTGGTGTCTCTTTGTTTATTGAATGGGGCGGTCTGATTCTTTTCTCATTTCCAATTTTTGCTTGAACAATCGATGTCTATTAGTGGACTCTTCCATGTGTTATGCTGGGTCTGTCTATTTTGTTTGATCTGTCCATTTTTTGTTTAAACGGTTCTCTTTTCGGTTCTCTTTGACCTATGTACAAGATTTACAAATATTTATATAGAATATTTCCTTTTTTGCTGGGAAAAAAAGGTGGGCAGCATATGGAGTTATGAAATAATTTCTACATGCTTTCCTTTCCCAAAAAACTACTCGTATTCAACTTCATATGAGAATATATAGAGAGAGATAGTCATGGAAACACATGAAAAATCACAGGATTAGAAAGAAACGGGAGAAATGGATCACAATGTTGCTCTTCTTATCTCATTATTGATTCTAGCTATGTATTCCCATGCTACTTTATATGGCCACATGCCTATTGGATTCACTTCCTTTCACCGTTACAATTCTAAATCTAAACACATGGTGGAAAATAGTGAATTCAATGGATTCCCATGAGACAAGGGACCTCCATGCTCTCTTGTGCTTCCGAAATGCCATCACACTGGATCTAAGTGGTTGGCTCTCTAACTAGAGGGAGGAGAACTCAGAGAGCATGTGCTCCTCATGGTATGGTATCAGCTGCAGACCACACACCGAAAGAGTGGTTGCCATAGACCTTTCTATAGGAGATTTCGAAGGTAACCTTTCCCTGTGTATAGGAAACCTCTCATTATTGTGCACATTGAGTCTTGGGGATAATTCTTTCACAAGAAGTATTCCACCCAAATTTGGTTAGCTGAAAATGTTGAGAGAAGTTTGTTAGAATAGTAGAGTCAAGATAAACTAGTTAAATTATCTAAGAAACCAACAACATATCATAAAAGATAAGAACGGGAAAAGAAAAGGACAAGAGAACACCGATATACGTGGTTCACCCTAATGGGTTACATCCACAGGAAGGTGGTATTCTATTATCTCCAGAATGTCTTCTCCAATCTTACAAGATAGCAAAGCACAAATACCCCAAAATAATATAGATGATGTATAGTAGTGTCACAATAGTACCACTACTACATCAAGAATACATAATGTGTAGAGACTCACTTGACCCTATTATATATTAAGATACGAGGAGGAATTACTCGCACATATTGCATGTGGGATAATATAATTCTCCAAAATAACATCTCTTAATACAATACCATGGACAAATACTCTACACAAGTAAATACAACACAATCTAACTATGGGTTAAATGTATCTCTTTTACATAAGATTGTAGACAACTTCTGGCATAATACAAAGACATTATTACCTTTCGAGGAATATAATATATTCCAACACCCCACCTTAATAATGGCAGGGAGAAGGGCCCATACTAACACTAAGGAAGGAAGGAGTCATTACCGATTCCCCTTGATGACAAATTCCTGCATTCCAAGCAAGGAATGAAGATGCACAAACTTCACCTCGGTGAAGGATTTGGTGAAGATATCTGCTTCCTACTGCTCGGTAGGACAATACTGAAGAGAAAGAATACCATCTGCCACAGGTCCGTGAATGTAATTAGGATCAAGGTTGAGATGCTTTGTCTTGGAGTGATATATCAGATTATAAGCAAGTTGGATTGCACCTTGATTGTCACATTTCAACACAGTGGAAGATTTTGAATCCAGACCAAGCTCTGTAAGAACATGTCATAACCAAATTGCTTCTTTAGCTGCTTCTTTGGCTTCTCTATATTCTACTTGACATGAAGATAAAGAATGAGTCTTCACCTTCTTGATCGACCAAGAAATTGGACCTGAACCAAGTTGAAATACATAACCTGCAGCAGACCATTGATCAAAACTGTCACCTGCCCAATTAGAATTTGTGTAACCAGAGAGTGAAGCTGTAGTACTGCTTGAATAAAAAACACCATAGTGTAATGTCCCCTGTAAATATCTTAGAATCCTCTTGGATTTCTGCCAATGAATTTCATGAGGTTGTTGCATGAACTCAGAAACCAAACTATTGGCAAAAGAGAGATCTGGTCAGCTGTGAGTTAAATATATGAAACTTCCTACAAGTTGACAATAAAGAGTAGCATCAACAAGCGGTGTGGTACACTGAACAGTTAACTTTACACCAGACTAAATGGCGTAGGAGTAGATTTACAATCACTCATATCTAAATGAGCCAAAAGATCTGTAGCATACTTCGACAGAGAGAGAAACATACCATATTCCATATGCCAGATTTGAATACCCAAGAAATCATGCAATAAACCAAGGTCAGTCATTTCAAACTGCTTTTGAAGATCACTTTTTTATATTTTGAATTAATGTAAGTTGGCTGCTAGTGATGATTAGATCATATACATATAAAACAACAATGAGAATATTAGTACCAAAGTTATGAACATACAGATTTGGATCAGATATACAATGCTTAAAACCATTCTTCAAAAAATATGCATCAATTTTATAATACCAAGCCCTAGGTGCTTGTTTGAGACCATATAAATACTTGTGTAATTTACATACTAAATTTGATGATTCAACATTAATAAAACTAGGAGGCTGTTGCATATAATTTTCTTCATTAAGATCATCATTTAAACATCACTTTTAACATCCATTTGGTGTAGTTCCCATTTATAAGATGAAGCAATAGATAAATTTGTTCTTATTGTATTCATTTTAGCAACAGGAGCAAAAGTTTCATTATAATCTATACCTTCAAGTTAATTAAAATATTTTGCAACTAACCTAGCTTTATACTTTTCAATTTGTCCTTCTGTAGTGAACTTAGTTTTATAAACCCATTTACAACCAACTAAATTCCTACCAACAGGAAGAGGAACAAGAGACCAAGTCTTGTTCTTCATAAGAGACTCATACTCATCAGTCATAGCTTGTTCCCATTAAGGTTTACCTTGAGCTTGAGCATAAGACATAGGATCATCTGTGGCCAAAAATTTGGTCATAAGGGCAAAGTTAGTTTTAGTTCTACGAGGGTCGGAAGGGTTACTAACCTCACTACCTTCATATTCAAGAGTTTTCCAGTCCTAAATAGAAAGGTTAGAGGAGACAAAAGTTTATTTAGCTTCAATATATTCAGGTGGAATACTTGAAGAAGAGGGCGAACTAGTATCAACAACAGGCATAGAACTAGAAAAATAAACTGAGATAGGAGTAAGAGGAGACAATGAGATATTCAGTGTAACATGAGGTTTGACAGACTCAGGTGGTGAAGATATGTCAGCAAAGTGAACATCCATTCGAATAATAACACTCTGAGCAGAGGTATCAAATAACTTGTAAGCCTTAGAATCTTCATAATAACCAATGAATATACATTTGTGAGACTTGGGATCTAATTTTTTTTCTTTATTGTCAGGAATATGAGCCCAACATTCACAACCAAACACCTTAAAGACATTAATATCAGGTTTCTGACCATTCCATTTTTCCTCAGGGGTAACATGCTTAACGAATTTTGTAGGAACTCAATTTAAAATAAAGTTTGCACAACTTATAGCTTTAGCCCAATTTTTTATGTAATCCTTTAGAATAAAGCATACATCTAGCCATTTCAACTAAAGTTCTGTTTTTCCTTTCAACAACACCATTTTGTTGAGGTGTGTAAGGTACTATATTTTGGTGTTGAATACCATGTTTAGATAAAAATGATTCAAATTCATTCTTAACAAATTCCCCACCATTATCTGATCTTAAAGTCTTAATCTTCTTACCAGACTCATTTTCAACCAAAGATTTAAAAAATTGAAATACTGAAAAAACTTCACTTTTATGTTTCAAGAAATAAACCTATGATTTTCTACTAAAATCATCAGTAAAAGTAAGAAAATAGATTGTACGAGATAAAGAGGGAACTTCAAGAGGACCAAAAATGTCACTATGAATTAATTGCAAAGGTTCTTTAGCATGCCAAGCTTTACCTTTCACAAACATTTCTCTATGATGTTTACCAAGAACACAACCTTCACAAACACTGTTAGTAGAAGAAATATGCGGCAAGCCATGTACCATTTTAGTTAACAATTGCATTTTACCATAATTCAAATGACCTAATATTTCATGCCATAATTTACTTTGCTCATCAGTGTGGGAAACATAGGAATAAAAAGGTTGTCGTTTAGTTAAGTTATAGCGGATCCATATGGCTATCTATGTTTTGACTTCTTGTCAAAACATTTTTTGTTCTCTTCCTTCTGAAATATTCCGGCTTCCCCTCTATGTGTTACATATTTCTTCTCTCAAAGGAGGCATACCTAAAGGTTTTGCAAATTTCACCGAGTTGACTGACTTAAGTCTTTCGAGAAGTGCAGTTCTCGAAGACATTGCCACTGCCACTTTAAACAAGTTGATTTGTCTAGATCTATCTGGAAGGAAACTTATTAGGGTACCTAAAGCCATTTTCAATTTGACCACGTTGGTTTATCTAGATCTCTCTCAAAACAAAATCACTGGTATATCTATAACCCTTGCCAATTTGAGACAAATATTTGAACTACATCTTAATGACAATATGCTTAGTGGTAGCATCCCTAAAGCTATCACCCATTTAAAAAAACTTGAAACTCTTGAACTCTCTAGAAACATTTTGATAGGCACAATTCCTAAAGGGATTACCCATTTAAAAAACCTTAAAAACCTTTACCTCTCAAGCAACAATTTGACAGGAACAATTCCTAGAGGTATAGGAAAGCTTCATTCATTGCAATATTTATTTTTAGATTCAAACAAGCTTTCTAAGAGTATTCTAGATAGAATTCATAGTTTGGTTTTACTTTCCTCCTTAGATATATCAAAAAACAATTTGGAGGAACCAATTCCTAATGGCACTCGCAATTGTAGTTCTATGCAATATTTCTTTGCTCATTCTAATAATTTTTTTGGGACATTTCCCACTTCTTTGGCCCACTTAAACTAGCTTATGATACTAGATTTAAGAAAGAATAGACTAGTGGGCAAGCTTCCTCAATACTTCTCTATTTTTACTGAGTTGAGAGTTTTAAGAATTGGTTATAATAATCTGGATGGTCATATTTCTCAACACATCACAGATCTCACCAAGTTGTATGTGTTGGATTTATCCAACAACAAATTCAGTGGAAGAATACCAATGCATCTTGAAAGATTCTCTAGCTTCACAAATGTATTAAATGATGGAGACTTATTTACAGAAGCGGAATTGGAGATTGACATGAAAGGAAGAGAGTATGTTATATCATATTTTGATCCTACAAACATTATATTTGATTTGTCTTGCAATAATCTAACATGAAAAATCCCCACAAGCATAGGTAGCATAAGTCACTTGCAATTGATGAATTTATTTCATAATAAATTAGAGGGGAAAATTTCCATGTCTCTTAGTGGGATATCTACTTTGGAGCAGTTGGACTTGGCAAAAAATAATTTGAGTCGACCGATTCCTGAAGAGATCTCTAAATTACATGAGTTAGTTGTTCTAGATGTTTCATCAAACAATATTTGTGGGCCAACAGGAACATAATTTTCCACTTTCAGTGTATCTTCATTTCAAAACAATAGGTGTTTATGAGGTTGTCCTTTAGAATCATGCAATTTAAATGAAAGACGAGTGATAAAAGGTGATAATGTTAATCATTGTAGTAATGTAAGAGTGACATGGCTAAGTCATGTAGATGAAAATATATCATTAATAGTTGTGGGGATGGGAACATGGATTGGATTTGGGGGAGTGGCTGTTATCTTTATGTTATGGGAGAGAGCTAAACATTGGGTGGTGCCACCAAACATGTGGCAACCCTTTGTTGGGTTATATCAATTCCCTACATAGTTAGTTTGTTTGGCTCAAATTTTCTCACCCATTGTATCAAAATATAAGATGTATGATGAATTAAAAATGGGTATCATCTTCTAAATGATATTTACTTAATAAAAAGAAAAACAAATTAATAATATCATTGCATAATCACCTATTAATAATGGATATAATTATGTTTAATCATATATCATGGTTTGAAATTTATATTACATTTATGAACTGGTTTTCACAGTCATCATTGTAAATTTATCAATGTTGTTTTATATTGCAATATTTTACATTAACATAAATGTTATTAAACTCCTCATTATTTATGTTTATAGTTATTTTTTTTCTGAATGAATGAAAGAAATTCATTCTATATATTTGTTTTAATTAATGATATTTAATAATACCAAGTTGTTTCTATTCTTATTTGTAATATTATATTGAAACATGGATCAACCTTATAAAACTTATTTTGTGCTCTTCAAAGTTATTGAAATTCTATTCACATTTTCACTAATTGATAAGAGGACGTAGAGATACAAGTTGTTAGTTTTATTTATAAAAGATGTGTAACTTTTTATATTTGTAAACAACGTTTTATTGAACAAATTAGATTATTACATTATGTATATTTAAGAAATACTATTTATAAATTTCTTTAATGATGTTAAAAATTAAATAAACAATAAAAAAAGAAAATAAGAGATAATGGATTTCCCATGTATATTATCATGTATACTTGTAAATGACAATCCAACCTAATATCTTAAATACTTAAAAAACTAATATAAAAAAAATTAAACTAACATAAAAAAGAAATAGATCAAACTAAAAATGTTTTTGAGTCTCTTTTATATCTTGTAGGGTGGGAGGGAAGAAATTTATAAACCAAGTTATACTAAGAAAAAGGTCTCTAATATTTGAGTTGGTGTATTTATTTTTAAAACTACTAATTAACTATGAAAAATAGTTAGCAAATGTAATACCCCCTCAATTAACAATTATTAATTTTGCTAGAAAATACTTTGATTATTATTTTATTATTCTTTGAGAGGAGGTCAAGAATAGAACATGTTGTAAAAAAACATTCCTATTAATTAAATATGTTGAAGGGAAACAAAAGCAGATATAGATGTTGAAAGACTATTTGATGGCCCACAAGAGGAAAATGACACGTTGTAAAGACCACTCAGTCACAACTCAAGATGAAGGAGGCATCATCCCCAAAAATTAGGTCTGCACTCCTAGTTGAGTTTCTAAAGAGCAGGAGGCTCATAAATGATCAAGTCCTAGGAAAAATACTAGTATTTAATAGTATGTCTATGGGCAGCAGGAGGCTAGCATTGGACGAGGATTAACATCTGTATAATGCAAGAGATGACTCATTAAGGTATTTTTCTCTTGTGGTTCAATGAACAAGCTCGAGGGTTCTCTAGCAAGTAATTTGGATTCCCTGGTAGTTGGTTGGGAGGAACAGCTTCTCCCTTTTGTTTTCCCAGAATTTTGTGCCAATTTCCTACTCTCTTTTCTTATGACTAATTCTAGTTACAGTAGGACGTGTTTGTGAAATGTTTAAATTGTGGTTACATCTCCAGGAAGCAGGGTTATGTGTCCTTGTAGATCAAATATTTATGTTTCTCTGAAGTTTATTATATCTGTAACTTGTTTTCTGTAGCAATTAATGTTTTCTTCCGAGTTGAATTACTTAGTTCTAATTGTTGTAAATATGTTAGTGGTTCAAAATCTGTACTTGAAGAATTTTGGTTATGTGTTTAATAGATTGAATCCTTTGTTTCTTTTTAAAATGTACCATGTATTCCTACATTTAACTGGGTTTTGTCTATTCGTATTCGTTTTTGCTCCACCTAATTATGCTTATTGAATGTGGATTGGATCTCTAATGTTGTTATAGTGTGGACTTGTCTGCAGAGAGCACAAAGTAGAGAGTGTGTGATTTATGACTGGTTAACTGAATAAAGAGCAGAGTTCTCCTCTGAAAGTGTGTTGATAATTTAAATACCTTTGATTCATTAACCAGAAGTATAGATTTCCAATCCTTTATATCTATATGTTTAACTTGAAATCAAATTGGAGCGTACGATATCGAATCTGTCTGCGTGAAGCGTTACATAAGGAATTGATCGTTTCACTGATCAATTAAGTAAATATTATAGATATTCGCCAGATTTACGGTTGAAAAGAGATTTTGCACTTAGAAGTAGCGCCCAAATTAAACCTAATATTCCAATGCTGCTGGATTCACTTCCTTTCACTGTCATAATTCCGAGTCTGAACGCATGGTGGAAATAAGTGAATTGAGGAGGGTATCTGCATCAATGGATGCCCATGAGAAGAGGCACCTCCATGCTCTCTTGTCTATCTGAAAGGCCATCACAACGGATCTAGTCAGAGTGCTCTCCAACTAGAAAACGACCAACTTTGAGAACATGTGCTTGTCATGGTTCGATATTCGCTGCAGACCACGCACCAAAAGAGTGGTCGACATAGACGTTGTTGGAATGGGATTGCAAGGTAACCTTTCCCCGTGTATAGGCAACCTCTCATTATTAGGTAGCTTGTATCTTGATGCTAATTCTTTCACGGGAAGTATTCCACCTGAATTGGGCCAGATGAAAGTGTTGAGAGAACTTGTCGTGGCCTACAATCTCCTCTTGGGTTCTATTCCAGTGGAATTGGGCCTTCTGCAAAATCTAATGTACCTGTATCTTTTCGACAACAAATTCTTCGATTCTATTCCAATGGAATTGGCTTTGTTGCACAATCTACTTCTCCTGGATCTCTCTGACAACGAAATCTTTGGGAGTGTACTGCTTCAATTGGGTAATTTGACACACCTTACATATCTATCGATTTCTTGTCAAAACATTTCTGGTTCTCTTCCTTCTGAAATATTCTGTCTTCTCCTTTCTCGGTTATATATTTCATCTCTCAAAGGAGGCACACCTAAAGGTATTTCTAATTTGACTGAGTTGACTAACTTAAGTCTTTCGAGAAGCGTAGTTCCTGAATACATTGTCGTTGCCAATTTAAACAAGTTGACTAGTCTAGATATATCTGGAAGCAAACTTATTAGGGTACCTAAAGCCATTTTCAATTTGATCAAGTTGGGTTCTCTAGATCTCTCTCAAAACAAATTCACTAGCATATCTATAGCCCTTGGCAATTTGAAACAAATATTTGAACTATATCTTAATGACAATAGGCTTAGTGGTAGCATCCCTAAAGCTATTACCCATTTAAAAAAACTTGAAACTCTTGAACTCTCTAGAAATAATTTGATAGGAACAATTCCTAGAGGTATAGGAAAGCTTCATAAGGAAAGCTTCATTCATTGCAAAATTTATTTTTAAATTCAAACAAGATTTCTGGGAGTATTTCTCATAGTATTCATAGTTTGGTTTTACTTTCCTCCTTAGATATGGGTGATTCCATGAAGATGGGTAACACTTTTTGGCCAAATTTGGCGATGAAAACCTGATTTTTTACTCATGTACTAGAGAGAAGCCCTGAAAACGCATATATGCCATGTGAATTTTGACTTGCAGTAAAAAAACAAATTGTAGAATATTATGTTGGCTTCATAGTGATATTTTAAAAAAAATATTCCGATGTCATTTAATGTGTGAATTTTTGCATTTAATGAACTGTGTGACCTTAAAAATTTGAAGAAGCTAATAAGTGGCTCGTGTCCACGTAGAGTAATTCATTCTTGAATTAATAATTTTAAAAAAATAAATATATGAGCATGATCTACATAAAATGCAGTGTGATGTGCATATTTTTTTGTTAATTTTTTTCGCATTATACAATTATTTATTATTTTTCGAAAGTGACCACATTCGATTTCAGAATCGTTTTAAACACATATTTGTCCACGTAAAGGAATTTTTTCTATTTTTTCAAAAATTGAAAAACCAAAGATACCCTTTTGAAGAGGACACGTCGATATGTGATGTGTGCATTTTTAAGAATTTTTTGGCTGTGTATTTTTAACTCTGCGGATTTTTCTTTGAGCTGCTTCGAAGTTGCAGTGTGGTTTTCTAAGTATAAGTTTTAGAAGTAATTAAAAAATAAATATCATATGAATGCCAAAATGCGTGTATGATACGTCAATGGATAGAAGATTCGTTGGTGAATCTATCGGTATCAACTCCGCTCAGTTATGTGCTAGGAATGGCAGGGTTTACACCTCTGCAAGGCACAGGAAATTTTCCATTTGTTTGAATGGGGGCTAAGTCTGTTTTTTTAAGCCCTCGACCGAGGTATGAACCTCGACCGAGGTATTTAAATACCTCGGTCGAGGGTTTTTAAAGCCCGCAATACCTCGGTTGAGGGCTTAACAAGCCCTCGGTCGAGATATTAAGACCTCGGTCGAGGGCTTAACAAGACCTCGACCGAGGTGCATTTTTCTGTTTTTGCCGAAATGCTCTTGCCAAAAAGTGTTACCCAGGTCCGTGGAATCACCCATATATCAAAAAACAATTTGGAGAGACCAATTCCTAATGGCATTGGAAATTGTAGTTCTATGAAATATTTCTTTGCTCATTCTAATAATTTTTTTGGGACATTGCCCACGTCTTTGGCCCACTTGAACAAGTTTATGATACTAGATTTAAGAAAGAATAGACTAGCGAGAAAGATTCCTCAATACTTCTCTGTTTTTCCTGAGTTGAGAGTTTTAAGCATTGGCTATAATAATCTCGATGGTCATATTTCTCAACACATCAAAAATCTGACCAAGTTGTATGTGTTGGATTTATCCAACAACAAATTCAGTAGAAGAATGCAAATGCATCTTGAAAGATTCTCTAGCTTCGCAAATGTGTCAAATTATGGAGACTTATTTGCGAAATTGGAGATTGACATGAAAGGAAGGGAGTATGTTATATCATATTTGGATCCTACAAACATTATATTTGATTTGTCTATCAATAATCTAATAGGAAAAATCCCCACAAGCATAGGTACCACGAGTCACTTGCATTGTTGAATTTATCTCATAATAATTTGGAAGGGCAAATTCCCACATCTCTTAGTGGGATATCTACTTTGGAGCAGTTGGACTTGGCAACAAATAATTTGAGAGGACTGATTTTTGAAGAGCTCTCTAAATTACATGAGTTAGCTGTTCTATATGTTTCATCAAACAATCTTTGTGGACAAATCCCAACAGGAACACAATTTTCCACTTTCGGTGTATCTTCATTTAAAAACAATAGGTGTTTATGGGGTTGTCCTTTAAAATCATGCAATGTAAATGAAAGGCGAGTGATAAAAGGTGATAATGTTAGTCATTGTAGTAATGTAAGAGTGACATGGCTAAGTCATGTGCATGAAAAGATGTCATTGATAGCAGTGGGGATGGGAACAAGGATTGGATTTTGGGGAGTGGTTGTTATGTTTATGTTATGGGAGAGAGCTAAACATTGGGTGTTGCCGCCAAACATGCCACAACCCTTTGTTGGGTTATATCGATTCCCTACATAGTTAGTTTGGTTGGCTCAAATGTTCTCACCCATTGTATCAAAATATAAGATGTATGATGAATTTAAAATGGGTATCATCTTACTTCTAAATGATATTTACTTAATAAAAAGAAAAACAAATTAATAATATCATTACATAATCACCTATTGATAATGGATATAATTATGTTTAATCATATATTATGGTTTAAAATTTATATTACATTTATCAACTCATGTTCAGAGTCATCATTGTAAATTTATCAATGTTGTTTTATATTACAATATTTCACTTCAACATAAATGTTATTAAACTCTTCCTTATTTATGTTTATAGTTATTTTTTTCTTAATGAATGAAAAAAATCCATTCTATTGTTTTAATTAATGATACTTAATAATACCAAGTTGTTTCTATTCTTATTTGTAATATTATAATGAAACATGGATTAAAATTATAAAACTTATTTTGTGATCTTCAAAGTTATTGAAATTTTATTCATGAAGAGATAGAAGAGATAGAAATTGTTAGTTTTATTTATAAAAGATGTGTAACTTTTTATATTTGTAAACAAAATTTTATTGTAAAATTAGATTATTACATTATGTACATTTAAGAAATACTATTTATAGATTTCTTTAATGATGTTAAAAGTTAAATAAATAATAAAAAAAAGAGAATGAGAGGTAATGGATTTCCCATGTATATTATTATGTATACTTGTAAATGACAATCCAACCTAATATCTTAAATACTTAACAAACTAACATAAAAAAGAAATAGATCAGTTTTTGACTCTCGTAGGAGGGAAGAAATTTATAAACCAAGTTACACTAGGAAAAGGTTCTAGTTAAATTTGAGTTGGTGTATTTATTTTTGAAACTACTAATTAACTATAATAAAAAATAGTTAGCAAATGTAATACCCCATGAATTAACAATTATTAACTCTGCTGGAAAATACTTTGACTATTATTTTATTATTCTTTGAAAGGAGGTCAAGAATATAACATCTTGTACTAAAACATTCCTATTAATAAAATATGATGAAGGAAAAAAAAGGTGGATATAGCTGTTGAAAGACTGTTTGCTAGCACACAAGAGGAAAGTGACAAATGACAAAGACCACTGAGTTAGAACTCAAGATGCACGAGGCATCATCCCCAAAAAATAGGTCTGCACTCCTAGTTGAGTTGCTAAAGAGAATGAGGCTCATAAATAATCAAGTCCTAGGAAGAATAATATTTAAGAGTATGTCCATGAACAACACGAGGGTAGCATTGGATGAGGATTAACATCTGTATAATGCAAGAGATGGAGCATTAATATATTTTTCTCTTGTGGCTCAACGAACAAGCTCGGGGGTTCTGCAACAAGTAATTTGGCTTCTCTGGGAGTTGGTTTGGAGGAACAACTTCTCCACTTTTGTTTTTCCAGCATTTGGTGCCAAGTTCCTACTCTTTTTTGTTATGAATAATTCTAGTTACAGCAGGATGTTTTCGTGAAATTTTTAAATTGCGGTTACATCTCGAGGCAGTAGGGTTATGCATCTCTGTAGATCAAATATTTATGTTTCTCTCAAGTTTATTAGATCTGTACCTTGTTTTTCATACCAATTAATGTTTTTTTCTAAGTTGAATTACTTAGTTTTGATTATTGTAAATCTGCTAATGGCTCGGAATCGGTACTTGAAGAATTTAGAATTTATAGTTAATTGTATAATAGATTGAATCCTTTGTTTCTTTTTAAAATGTACCATGTATTTCTACATTTAACTGGGTTTTGTATTTTCGTATTCGTTTCCTCTCCACCTAATTATGCTTATTGAATGTGGACTAAATCTGTAATGTTGTTATAGTGTGGATCTGTCTGCAGAGAGCACATAGAGGAGAGTGTGTGATTTCTGATTGGTTAACTGAACAAAGAGTAGAGTTCTCCTCTAAAAGTGTGTTGATCATTTAAATACCTTTGATTCGTTAACTAGAAGTATAGATTTTCAATCCTTTATATGTATATGTGTAACTCGAAATCAAATTGAAGCGTATGAGATCAAATCTGTCTATATGAAGCGTTACATAAGGAATTGACTGTTACACTGATCAAATCAACAAATATTAAAGAAAGGTAAAGAAATTATACCTTCCCCATATTTACGGTTGAAACAATATTCCGCACTTAGAAGTAGCACCCAAGTTAAACCTATACAAATCACCATACATCGTGCAGTGGAGATTGATATTGGAAAAGATCGACTATGATAAGGAAATTTCGCTGGAGAAAGAGCGAGGAAAACATAGGAGGGGTCGAGCTACGAAATCAGAAGTTGATAGGTGGAAAGTAAGATCGAGATATACTACCAAGATCGATCATAAAATAGTTCAATGGTCCATAGCGATTTCCCAGGGAGAAGTTGTAGGTATTGAACAACTTTTGATGTGTATGAAATTTGTATGGAACACACTTGATAGTTTTTTAAGTCCATCGTTGATTTAGTGGGGACACTGATTGGATGATCAACAAACCATTTCAATGATCTAAAAGCAGGTTGATTAATAGGAAAGAGCAGGCATGCAATCTTTATTCAAAGGATTTTATTACAATCTTTAGTTCGCATGAGCGAGTTAGGCGACAAATCAACTACTTTGTTTAAGCATCAAGTTAATCTTCAGTTAGGTTCAGGTTACGGTAAATAAAACCCCAAATCAACCCAAAAAATCCTTGAATCTACAAGTTTAGATGTTGATCCACAAAAATGGTAGATCAACGATTGAGATTGAATCCGTAGCAAAGATCAACGACTGATAATGGTCGCGGAGGTTGCATTGTGGAATCTGAAAAGAAATCAAATCAATGGTTAGGATTAAGGTCACAAAAGAGATCATCGACTTATAGAGGTTTCAGAAGGTGGAAGGCGAGAAACAATAAAATGACAGGGAAAAATGTTAAGTTTTCGAGATCCGAACTCTGCATCAGATCAAGATCTATGGTCAAGGTTGTCCACAAGGATCAACGGTGCGGGAAGCATAAGCAGAATGTGGAATGTGGAAAGACAAAGATTAATTTAGAGGAATGCAGAAAGACAAAGATTAAGTTAGCGAAACTTGGAATGCAGAGGGACAAAGATTAAGTTAGCAGAACTTGGAGTTCCAAGATCCGACTTCTGCATCCAAAGAAATATCAATGGTCAAGATGATTTCTGGAAGGATCAACGGTGCAAAAAACTGATGCAGAATTTTAAATGTGGAAGGTTAAGAATTAATACATACAGAACGTAAGATTTCCAAAGCTTGATTTTCACATCAAAGAGAGATCAATGATCAAGGTTTTTTCTGCAAGCATCAATGGTGTAGAAAGCCGATGTGGAATGCAGAATCCAGATATGTCAAAGAATAAGTGAACAGGACTTGGAGTTTCCGGGATATGATCTCTACACCAAATCAAGATCAATGGTCAAGGTTGATTCCGCAACGATCAATGTTGCAAAAATATTGTGCAGAATATGAAAGGTAGAGAGTGATTAAATGAAGGTATTGATATGTCAGACTTCCAATTTTTGAGTTCCTCCCGAAAAGTGGAAGGTGAAAAAGTTAGACTAGGGTGGAAATGACTATTCTGGCTTCATAGTGGATCAGTCAATGGCAAAACGACTGTTATGGTAGCCTCTAAGCCTGAGAATGAATGTAAAGGGATGAATATGACCCATGACTTTGTGAAAGGTATAGTAAAGAGAAGTTTTAAATCATTCTACATGATACTTAGGGTATGGGTACATGGATTTGAGGTTTCTAAGGTTAAGGAAATGAGGATCATTCCTTATGGATAGGATGTCTCTTTGTTGGTATTTTCTTATAACAGTTAGGTATTTTGTTAATATGTCTTGAGATATATGGTTATAGAATTTTTTTTATATTTGAATTTTTAGGTATGTTACATATAGTATCAGAGCATGGTTTTAGAACTAGGCCTGGATAGGATCAACACACTATTGCTAAAGAAAAACAACAAACTATCTCATGTTTATTTTTTCTTGAAAATTCTCTTATACCCAGTGAAGAGAAGTACAATTATATTTTGCAGGAAATATGGCAGATGTGGGAATGTCTGCAGAAGAGGAACTCCACCTGTAACAACCTTTAAAAAATGAAGAGGGTAATCTAAGGGATGGATAGTTCTGGGTAGATCTAAATGAAAGTAAAAAAAATAATTATGAATTAAAAAGGACTATGGATGAACTAAGGTCTGAATTAAGAAAGGTGAATAAAGATAGTGAGAAAATTATGAAGGGTCAAGAAGAACTAAACACTATCTTGTTAGCAAAAATCCCTAATTCTTGTATGGTAAGTGATTCATTAAGGGTTGTCTCTATTGGACATTACATGATTGTTATAGGACTAAAATATGTTAAGATATGACGGATTAATGATCAGGTATGCACGAGGATTGTTGTATGAATAATTTTAGTTGATGATTAATGGCTTCTTGAATTAGTTCTGGGAAGAAATATGAAATAAAATAAAAAGTGATATGTTGTAGAGCCCTTGTGGATTCTCAGATAGATGGAAATTGTTGCATGTAACTTAGCTTTGCATGTTGCGGTAAAAGAAAAAGTATGCTAGGTTATCTATGAAAATAGCTTCCCTTGTGATCTCCACTAGAAAGGTAACTGGTGGTAGTATTGAAGGGGTAATAGAAATAACTTAGGGGTATTTCTTGTATCGTGGTTGAAAAGAAAGTACTAATTGTGTAAGTGATTAAGCATGGATCAGGTAGCTTTATTGAAAATAAACTTCATGTATTTTGTTGAAAATATTAATTCTTGCACATGATCTAGGAAATAGGAATCAAAATCATCAAAGAATAATTAACAAATACTCATGAATTGGAAATAATCGGAACCAAAATTTGTTTCCTCTCTGTATATTTAATAAACAATAAAAGGTTACAATTCCAATGTCGAGCAATGGCTTAACTCCATGAAGAATTCGAATACCTAAGGAGACAATTCGAATTCAGTGAGTGAGTCTAGCTTAACTGACTCTAAACCATTTAATCTCACTCAGTTAACCACTTGACCAAAACCCTAATTGACTCACCAAACCCTAACTGAAGTCAGAGTGCAATAAATGACTGAATCTCAACTGAAGGAGATCAAACACATGTCATAGCAATCCAACCATCAAGTGCTAGTACTCCATGACTCCAATGAACCCCGATGAGGTTAACTGAAGCTGAACTGACCATCAGAATTTGGTGGAGGCGCCTTGTTGACTCCAGATCATTAAATAATAATAAATAATCATTAAATAATCATAAAATAATATATTTAATGACTGGAGGCACCTTAACTGATTGTAACCACCAGTTAGCAATTAGGTGCATTAATGTCACACAGATTACCCCCGTAGTGCTCCAGTTAGCCTCCTTGACTGTAGGTAGGCGTGGGTGTGACCGGCTAATGGCAATCAATGCTCCACTAATGTCAATTAAACTTAGGATAGTGGTTTAACTAGGCCAATTTGACCAAAAGAGTGTGTATGATGGTAAATGTCTCCAACACCCCCGCTTAAGCTATACTGAGGAAGAGTTAGAAAACATATATGCATAAAAATGCTAGGGCCCTGGCAACTAAGGCCATAGGTCACCCTGTACAATGCTAAAACTGAAACAATGCTCAAAACAAACTAAGTGAGGAAAAGAGGGAAAACCCAGTGGGAAAAGCCCCCCCTCAAGATGAACACTGAAAGTAGTCTAGATCACCCTGATGAACTCACCTCCAATAGTGAATGGAGGTAAGTGAACTTATTTTCTAAAAATCTCTTGGTGAAGATGTCTGCAATCTGCTCATCAGTCGGGCAGTATTGCAGAATGATGGTCTTGTCATGCACTAGCTCCCTGATGTAGTGCATGTGAATCTCTACATGTTTGGTCCTCTGCCTGGTAACTGGATCCATGGATATCTTAATAGCACTCTGGTTGTCACAAAAGAGGACAATGGACAAAGTACTACCAAGATCAAACTCTGAAAGAATGCCTTGCAACCAAACTGCTTGGATGCAAGCATTCACCGCTCCTCGATACTCGGCCTCTGCTGAAGATAGTGCTATGGCAGCTTGCTTTTTACTTGACCAGAAAATGGGGCCACCACCAAACATGAATACATATCCGAAAGTTGACTTCCAATCAATAGAATCACCCACGTAATCGGAATCTGTGTATCCAACCAGCTCTAGCTCGGAGTCTGCAGTATAGTGAATGCCGTAGGTCCTGGTTCCCTGAATGTACTGGAGGATCCTCTTGGCTACCTTCCAATGAATATCATGATGCTGCTGCATGTATCTTGATACAGCATTCACGTCATAACAAATATCAGGCCTAGAATGTGTCAAGTACAACAAGCTACCAATCAGCTATCGATAGATAGTGCAGTCCATGGGGGGTGTGCTTTTTCCTTATTCAAGGCTGATCCCTGAAAGGAAAGGGAATGGTGCAGGCCTACATTCAGCCATGTTAAACTTGAATAACAGGTCTGAAATGTATTTGGACTGAGTTACCATAATCCCATCAGAATTTTTCTCGACTTCGAGCCCCAAAAATTGTTTTAGAAGCCCCAAATCACTCATTTCAAAGGCATTGTGGAGAGCAGTTTTGATTGCTAAAATGGAGGCAATTGTGCTACCTGTGATCAGTAAGTCATCAAAATATAAAACAATGATAATTAGATGACCATCATGCTTCTGTAAATACACATTTGGATCTGATCTACATCTCTGAAATTTTTGCGAGAGAAGGAAGGCATCCATCTTGGAATACCACTCTCTTGGGGCCTGTTTTAACATGTATAGTGACTTCTTTAGCTTTCAAACCAAAGATGGATCAGTGATGTATCCCTCAGGATTCTTCATGTATATCTCCTCATGAATATATCCATGTAAAAAGGCTGACTTAACATCCATGTGATGCACCTCCCAGTGCTTGGATGCGGAAATAGCCAAAACAAGGCGGATGGAGTCCACTTTTGCAACCGGTGCAAAGGTATCATGGTAGTCCACTCCTTGGACCTGAGAGAAACCTTTTGCTACCAGCCTTGCATTATATTTGCAGGTGCTTCCATCAGCAGCAACCTTTTTCTGAAACACCCACTTGCATTGAACCAATTTCCTTCTCGGAGGAAGAGGAACTAGCTCCCAAGTAGTGTTTTTTTGAAGAGAATTCATCTCTTCATCCATGGCAACTTGCCATCTCGGATCATTCCGAGCATGGTAGTAGGATTTTGGATCTGAAATAATCATCAAATAGAAAGTTTCATACAGCAAATTATCAAAACAAGAGAGCGCAATACCTACTCTTTGGAAATTAGACCAGGTTCTCCTTGGATCATCCGGATTTCCAATGTTGTCTCCTGCGGAGGAGAGTGTCTTTTGGGTCCATGTAGGAAGATGATTTTGCACTTTAGGTTCTGATTCAGTATCTAATGATTGCTGCACACTAATATTAGAAATCATAGGATCCAAATTAGAGTCATCACCCCCAATTTCATCGTCCAAATATTCAGTGGAATAGGAAGGAAATTCAACAGTTTTCTCCTTCACTAGTTCCACCTCCTGAAGAGGCTCATCGAACTTGAAACTTCTCTCGATGATGATCTGTTTAGTATTGATATCCAGTAGATTGAATCCTTTAGATTCATTAGGATACCCAATAAATAGACATTCTATGCTCTGCGGTTGCAAAGCCCTTCTTTTATCAAGCGGAATTCGGGCCCATGCAATGGACCCAAACACCCGTAGGTTCGACACATCTAGCTTGTGTTCAAAGTATGCTTCGAAAGGAGTCTTTCCTTTCAATGATGAATGTGGCACCCTGTTCTAAATGTATGCTGAAGCATGCATGGCTTCAACCCACAAATTTGCAGCAATCTTCTCCAACAAAAACTGATAAGCTCATATGATTAATTCTTGCACAAATTTGCACAAATTAATTCTTGCACAAATTTGCTCCAACAAAAACTGAATAATCAGCCCCAAGTTTGGAGTCGATGGATAGGATGATCTGATCATCCTCCTTCTCCACTTTGCATTGCTTCAAGAGCAAAATAGTATGCTTGAACTTTGTAAAGAAATCATTCAGAGTCTCAAAATTGGAAGGTTGGAGAGACATGAGTTCATTTTTGAGTTGGTAAACTCTCAAGTCATCATGCTTTCCATATAGAAATTCCAATTTGTCCCATATTTGTTTCAGTGTCTTCAGATCCGTAAGATGGAAGAGAAGGTCATCAGAAATAGAGAGGCACAAGAAACCGAAGGCTTCATCCTTCTTGTTCAAGAATCTTGATTTTTCTATGGCGGATCTAGGCTCAACTTCAGTGTCCATGGATATTCTAAAGAGTCCTTTGGAATACAGGTGAATCTCCATTTTACTTTTCCATGTGTGAAAATTGTATGGAGTCAACAGAGGTACTGAGGAGGCCATCTGGATATGCTGTAGCAAATGCTTCACCTGTAGAAACCTGAAAATCAAAATAGAAAGGGAAAAATAAGGTCAGACAGCTTGCACATTCTAGGATTTCATCACACCCAGCATAGTCAATCAAGCAAGCTTGATCAACAAGTTCTTTACTTGAAATATTGAGTGCTAAGCCTTGGCTTCTGGTACAGTGCTGGAATTTTGAGCTATTGCTCACGTTCCATGGAGAAATCTGTCAAAAATATTGTTTTTGAGAGATTGATCTTCATCCCGCCGTATGCTCTGATACCATATTAATTCTTGCACATGATCTAGGAACTAGGAATCAAAATCATCAAAGAATAATTAACAAATACTCATGAATTGGAAATAATCGGAACTAGAATTGGTTTCCTCTCTGTATATTTAATAAACAATAAAAGGTTACAATTCCAATGTCGAGCAATGGATTAACTCCATGAAGAATTAAAATACCTAAGGAGACAATTCGAATTCAATGAGTGAGTCTAGCTTAACTGACTCTAAACCATTCAATCTCACTCAGTTAACCACTTGACCAAAACCCTAATTGACTCACCAAACCCTAACTAAAGTCGGAGTGCAATAAATGACTGAATCTCAACTGAAGGAGATCAAACACATGTCATAGTAATCCAACCATCAAGTGCTAGTGCTCCATGACTCCAATGAACCCCGATGAGGTTAACTGAAGCTGAACTGACCATCAGAAGTTGGTGGAGGCGCCTTGTTGACTCCAGATCATTAAATAATAATAAATAATCATAAAATAATATATTTAATGACTGGAGGTTCTTTAACTAACTGTAGCTGACTGGTTGAACTGGTTGTAACCACCAGTTAGCAATTAGGTGCATTAATGTCACACAGATCACCCCTGGAGTGCTCCAGTTAGCCTCCTTGACTGTAGGAGAAGGCTAAGTTAGCCTCCTTGATTGTAGGTAGGCGTGGGTGTGACTGGATGATGGAAATTAATGCTCCAATGATGTCAATTAAGCTTAGGATAGTGGTTTAACTAGGCCAATCTGACCAAAAGAGTGTGTATGATGGTAAATGCCTCCAACAGAAAAGTAGCTTGTGGGAATGATGGGGAATGGGAAGGTATTATTTCTAATCCAGCGCTGCTATGTTAAGTGATCCAGGAGTCACATGAGTTGCAACACCCCAAGGATGAGGGAGCTCTGCCAACTCAACAAGGTAAAGCATACGAAACATTGCTTAGTTCAATGAACCACTAGAGCTAAAAGGAAGGTAATTGTTTTTGTTTGACGAATGAGAAGAGGAAACACAAGACCTATTGCAGCTGCAACGTTTTCCCAAATTTCTAAACATTTTGGACCCTCCTTGTTAATTTTTATCTTGTCCAAGATTATTTGGATTGTCAAATTCCATTTTTTTTTCCCTCTACTACATGTTTGGATTGTTTGAGGTCAATTATTTTCATGCTTTTTGGAAAATTTATTGTGTCTGCAAATGCTTTTGACTATGGAACTTAGAAAATTTTACACTGTTTTGATTGTATCACTGTCGGAGTTTGGTCAAATTTTGAGTCAGGGGTTTTCTTCTCTACACCACCACTGTTTCGGAGGTTAATTGACTTGATTTCATCACTACCCATCCAGGAGTATGTTGAACATTTGGCTTTTCTTTGAATTTTCGATGTTTGGTTTTATTGCTATCGAAAGGGAAATCAAAGTTTGAAACATAATTTTAGTTGTATATGCAGCCGCTGTTTCGGAGGACAAATAGAGAATGGGCCAATGATTAGTTGTTTCTTTCGCCAATCATGTGGTTTTATTGTTTCAACTTTTTTCCTTGCATTGATTTTTTCGAAATGTTTTGACTATGATCGGAGGCCGTAGTATAATTGTGTTCCGTCGTTGCGGCTCCAGAATGGACTAACCATCTTCCCTACAGTTTTTCTTTTCATCAATGGTTCACTTGGTTTTCACCGACGGTTTGTTCTAGTTTTCTCTGATGTTGACTGGCCTGCAGAATTTTTGGTCCGTCTATCATCCTCCGTTGCGGCTCATTAGCAAGTTAATTGCCCGATGCTTTAGTTATTCCGCCCGCTGATGAGGGTTTTATTTTCGCCTGATGCTGAGTATTTTTCCTGCCGGAAGGGGTTTTTCCCGCCTTTCTCGTGTGCTTTCACTTTGTTTGTAGACTGCGGTTACTTTGTCAATTTTTTATGCTTCCATCGGAGGATGTCGAATTGGTTCAAATGTGTCTGGGATCATGATAAGAAGTTTTTTTTTGGGGCTTGAGGTTTTAGTTTGGACAGTTGGATTTAGAGGAGTTCAAGATATGAAAGTGCAGAATTTTCTTTGCATTATCATTTTTCTCTTCATGCATTAACATTTTGAACAGTTCACTTTACAAGATGTAAGTTTTAATACAGTTTGAGTTGTTTTGTCAAACGCTAAGTGATCTAAGACTTGATTGTTCATGAGAGGGTGAGGACTGTTGCAGAAAAGATATATCTAGAAGACTAAGCAAAGAAAATGAAGAAACAAAGAAGAAGAAATTAAGGGTTTGAGATCTCAGTCAGATCGATAGTAGCAAAGGCCCAGGCTTGGGAAGATTTCATCACTTACAAAGCTGGTCCCTTTTTCATAAAAGTGCTCTTAAATCTCAAATATGAAAAGTAACGTTTGTGTGAATCATGAGCACTCACAAAAAGACAAAATTATGGGATTGAACATTTTGGGGAGACCAAAGGTCACCCGGTGGGGCAACCCAAAGGTTTTGCTGTTTTGGTATAAATATAGGAAAGTTAAAGGGAATAAAGGACTTTTTCCCAGTTAGACTTGTGAGAACACATTGTAAGAAGAGCTATTTCCTTTTGCAATAGATAATTACAATTTTTCCTATAGGAAAAAGCTTTGGTGGAATGTTCAAATGCTATGCAATGGATGTTGTTGAAGGGGAACTATTTCGTTTTCAGCTTTTATTTATTAACTGTGAGATCATTCTAACTTGTTGAACCTATGTTCTTGTATGAATGTTCTTTGGTTTATTTTATGATAATTTCCACTATGAGTAATGGATGCTTTCATAAACAATGAGCTATCTTGTTGTTCATCTATCTATTCATGTTTATGTGTTTTGAATTAAAGAACAACTACATGTGATTTTTCTTAATGCATGAACAGTAATACATTACTCATTAAATGATAATCTCGCTCCCTAGGGACAGTTTAGTTAGTTAGTTTTATTTCTTGCTGTGTGTGATTTAGATGTGAGAGAGTTAAGACGAGAGGTAAGAACCTATGTATCACATTGTGGCCGCTCCTCGTATTCTCTATCAAGATGCATTTTAGATAGGCACTTGCATCTCATACTTAAAACTAAAAAATAAAAACTAAAAAGATACATGGTGGACCGGGCCGTAACCGGTAAAACCTTTTTATTTTTGCTTACTTGACCTACGGTAGCCAGACTGTAAACTATACGGATTCCCCATACCAAATAGTAACGGGCTATTTGGGAACATTTACTAGGGAGAATCCCTTGCTGTTTTTGTCTGCGATTTTCCAGGCCTCAACAATTTTTGGTGCTAGAAGGAGGGCCTCCAGTGCATGGCTGGCCGAGGAAACCCATTTCCTCTAAATTACTCCACCAGTGGTAGTTTTGAAAGCAGTTCATTTCCCAATCCGAATACTGAAGAGAAGTGGAAAGAACCTTTGTATTCTGTAAACAATGAAGTAGTTAATGATCTGAGAAGACATATTAGAGCA
Source organism: Pseudotsuga menziesii (assembly GCA_001517045.1). Classification (NCBI taxonomy): domain Eukaryota; kingdom Viridiplantae; phylum Streptophyta; class Pinopsida; order Pinales; family Pinaceae; genus Pseudotsuga; species Pseudotsuga menziesii. Next base: position 120,864 of record LPNX010405617.1, on the reverse strand, counting down.
TATGTGAAAAATATTGGAGGATTACCGATTATCCCTGATTTACCCAGAAGAGAGTATAAGAAAAAACACCGTCCTGTTTTGGAAGATTCAGTGTTGGTTGGAGATTTAGAAGAATTGTTAGAAACAACATTACGGGAAGTTGTTCATCCTTTGAATCAAGTGGGCCCAAACACACCCTATTGTTCACCTGCTCATACTCCTCTTCATTCACCACCTCACTCTCCACCCAGACTCATGGCAGGTGTAAATGCAAATCAGCCACCTAACCCGCCAAATCCACCACCTGCTTGGAAATCCAGATCACCTTTAAAGCTAACACCTCCTTTGCATGACTTACCTCAGGCTTTTGAGAAAATGCTGCCCAAATTTGACCCAAGTGGAAATATTTTAGTAGATGATCACTTGCAAAGTTTCTACTTGGCCATAGAAGGACTAAAGGCTAGAGAACATGAAGATGTAGTCTGTAGACTTTTTCCACATACCCTTAAAGAAGCAGCGGCCTCATGGTATTTTGGTCTTCCTGCAAACTCAATCCCATACTGGGATACTTTTGAAAGGATATTTAGAAGCAAATATGTAGCACAAAAGAATCATGCAGCTCTCATGAAAGGACTGTGTGCTTTAAAGAAAGAAAGAAAAGAAAAGGTGCATAGTTTTACTCAAAGGTTTGCAGCTTATCTTAAAACAATTTCTGAAACTGATAAGCCCTCGGATTAAGTTATGATTGAATACTTTTTCTCAGCTCTAGGATCTGATTTGGCCATGTTTTCCAAGATGATATCCAAACCCATGCTATCAGAAAATTATGAAGAAGATGAGAGAGTAGAAGCTGAAAGAGAGAGCATCAAACATTAACCTGAGCAGTCATGAGAAAAAACTTTGGGTAAGAAAGCTTTATTATTTACTAAGCCTAAACAAGAGCATTCACATGACTTTGAAGGAATGGTAAAAATGATGCAGAAACTTTCCAACAGAATAATAGATTTGGAAAAGGAAAAGGAAGATCAGAAATCTTATAAGCCTTACTACAAGAGAAGAGAGGATAACAATCAGTCTAAACCTCCTCCACACAGTCCCGCATCAATGAACTTAATGGAGGTAGGTATGGATAACTTTTGCACTTTCCACCAGCAGCCCCATTCTGAAAAAAATTGTCCTCAATGGATAAATTCAATGACACTAGTAATGAATCAGCTGCTGGATTCCAAATTAACAGAGGCTGATGATGAGGAAGAAAAAATAATAACAAGTCGGCATAAAAACAAGAGGAGGATGCCATGGTTTTATGGGAATTTGTCTTGATGCTTGATATCGAAGAAGAAAATGATCTAAGACATGAGGATATATACGAAACGAATGTGACAACGAGAAGCCAAGGGTTGATAAAAGAAAATATTTTAACACCCCCGAAGATTAAGAGACTTCAAAAGAATGTAAAGAAACTTCATAAAAGCACCTAAGAAAATAAAATTCTTGAGTTTACCATTACCATTCAAAATCCAAAGCAAATCAACATGCCGACTAAGCCCATTGAAGAGAAGATAAATAATGTAAAGATGAATCTCACAAAACATAAGATGGACTATGACATTGTGGATGATATAAAAAAGGTAAAGGAAAATATTTCACTATTTGAGATGTGCAATGTGCCATAGTAGAAAGAAAAATTGTTAAAAGAACTAGAAGCGCCTGAAGAGAAGCTTCCCGATAATAACCAACCTGAAGAAGAAGAAATTGGGGAAGCAAGTGTGGGAGGTAAGTCCAAATACAAAACTCCACCTTTTCTCCTCACTTTTGAAATTTTCAACCATAACGTGCACAACTGTCTAATAGACTCAGGGGCATCAGTAAATGTCATGCCACTTTCAGTCTGCAAATGGATAAATGGACAACCCAAACCATCTACCTAGAAGGTTACTCAGCTAGACAGGACCAATGTGAAAGTAGTTGGGGAAATGGAGGATGTTCTCATTCACTTATATTCAAATGAAAAGGTATGTCAATTCATTGATATTGTAGTAGCAGACATACCTATGGCTTACGGACTTGTTTTGAGTCAGGATTGGTCAGCAAAGCTAAATGGGTATTTTGCATCAGACTGGTCACAATTTCCGTTGCCTTATAACGGAAGTCCCAATCAAATTAAAGTATTAAGAGAGCCCCACATTAAACACAATGCCACTCAGTTGGAGGGTAAGAATGAACCAGTGAATTCTGTATTGGGGAATTAATTCATTGAGCTAGAACCGAGAAAATACCAAGTAGAAGAAGCCAGCGGTACGTCAGGCACCCAGCCTGATCTCCTTCATTTTTCACAGGCTGATGAAATTGATTGTAAAATAGTAGACTTAGCTTTTGATTCATGTACAGTAAAAGTAGATAGTTTTTGGACACTTTTTTTTTTATGGATCTAAGACATTAGAAGGATCAGGAGCTGGCTATGTCCTGATTGATCCAAACAATAATAAACACTTTCTTTCATGTAGATTAGAGTTTGAATGTACCAATAATGTAGCTGAATATGAAGCATTAGTTCAGGGACTAAGAAAAGCAATTGAACTTAAAGTAGAAAATCTGAAAGTGTACTGAAATAATTGTAAAACATATTCAAAATCAGATACATTGCATTTCACCTCATTTAAAAGCTTATCAAAATGAAATGTGGGATTTTCTTCAAAGTTTTTATGCATTTAATATTGTATCAATTCCTAGACTAAAGAATGTAGCAGCTGACTTCTTAGCTACCTCAGCTGCAAGGCTTGTACCCTCTAATAACATGTGTTCTATTGAATTGCTTTTCAGGCCTTCAGTTCCAGACATGATTACCAATTTATGAGTTTTTGATGATGATCAACAGATTCTGGAATGTTTGACAAATGATGAGACTTTCAAAGGGGCAATCATCGATGATGAAGAACATCAGGCTGAGCTAAAATTCGACAATTTTATTCCTAAAGGAGTCATGACTTTAGAACGAATGTTTGATCTAAACAACAAATTCAGAAGACCAACAAATGCCAAGACTCATAGCTCATCTTTACAATTCCAGCTGATAAATTTAGGAACTCAAGTTGAGCCCAAATATGTGAATTTGGGAAAGTGTTGTTCCCCGGGTGAAAGAAATAAGTTCATCAGTTTGTTTAAACAATACAAAGATGTTTTTTCCTGGATATATGAAGATCTGAAAACATATGACACCAAGATTATTCAGCATGTTATCCCTATTAAATCTGGAGTCAAGCCTTATCAGCAGCCTTTAAGAAAAATGCATCCAAAACTGGAGCCTTTAATTCAGAATGAAGTAAAGAAATTATTGGATGCTAAAATTATATTCAAAGTTAGACACTCAGAATGGGTTTTGAATCTGGTACCAGTAAGGAAGAAATCTAGAAAAATTAGGCTATGCGTGGATTTCAGGAACCTAAATCGCACTTCGGATAAAGACAACTATCCAGTCCCACCCATCGAATAGATATTACGAATGGTTTTAGGTTCTGAGTTATTTTCATTGTTATATGGATTCTCTGGCTACAATCAAGTGTTGGTAGCTGAAGAGGACATACTTAAGACTACATTCAGAACAAGGTGGGGAACTTTTGCATACAGAAGGATTCCCTTTGGACTCATAAATGCTGGATCTACTTTCCAAAGCGCTATGGATATAGCTTTGCACAGTCTGATTGGTCGTAATGTTGTGGTATATCTCGATGATATCACAATATTTTCAAAGAAAAGAGAAGAACAAGCATTCCATTTAAAACAAATTTTTGAGCGTTGCCGAAAATATGGTATCTCACTAAATCCCAAAAAGTGTGTGTTTGCAGATACAGAAGGAAAGCTACTGGGTCATGCCATTTCTAAAAAAAGGGATCTCCATAGACCCAGAAAGGATTAAGGAAATTGAATAGATCCATTTACCCCATAATAAGAAGGGCATGCAATCATTCATGGGGACAATAAATTTTTTTGCAAAGGTTTGTGCCAGATTTCGCTCAAATCGTTAAACCTTTGCAACAAATGGTGAAGCAAAGTGTACAATTCAAGTGGACTGATGTAGAAAAGAATGCATTTAGCAAAATAAAGACATCTATTGCTCATGCATCATCTCTTAAAAGTCCAAATTTTGAAAGAGATTTTATTTTGTACACTTTTGCGTCTGATGATTCATTGGCAGTGGTGCTTACTTAGAAGGAAGATGGGGGAGATGAATAACCCATAGCATTTATGAGCACTAGTCTGTAAGGGGGAAAATTGAATTACCCAACTGTGGATAAACAAGCTTATGCAGTCTTCAAAGCAGTAAAACAATTCAGGCTGTACATACTTAAGAACTAGGTAACAGATTTACAAGAATATGACCTCGAATTCAAACGAATGCCTATAATTAAGGGGCAAGGACCGTGCAAACTAATGGCTGAAGGTAAAAACAATGAAGAAAACAATTGGGAAAATGAAGCTGAGTTACATCTGATGGATGTATGTCCTCTTTTCACAGCTCTAGATTCCTGCTATTGAGACCTTGTGCATTACCTTCAGGAAGAATTGTTGCCAGAACATTGGAATTCTAAGCAAAGAAGACCACTACGCCTTAAATCAACTTCATATCAGATCATTGAAGGAATATTATTCAGGAATAATTATGATGGAGTTCTTCTTAGATGATTAGAGAAAGAAGATGCGAAGAAGGTCATGACAGAGTTACGTGATGGGCCTGCTGGAGGGCATTTTTTTGGAGATACGAAAACTCATAAAATTCTCAGAGCTGGATACTATTGGCCCACACTGTTCAAGGATGCACATGCTCATGTCAGAAAGTGTGATATCTGCTAAAGGTGTGGAGGAAGACAAGCTAAAGCAGCAGGTCCATTAAAGCCTATGATAATAACATAACCGTTCGAGTAATGGGGAATTGATATCATTGGAGAGATAAAACCAAATTCTTCCTTGCAACATAAATATATCTTGACGGCAACTGATTAATTCACTCGATGGGTCGAATCCATTCCATTGCGTAAAGTGAACGAAGACGTGGTCATGGACTTCTTGCAAGATCATATTATGACCAGGTTTCGGGTTCCAATTTCTCTAGTTTTTTATAATGCTACTTATTTTTCCTCTATTAGATTAACTGCATTTGCTCATGAAAAAAGAATTAAGTTGCATTATTCTGCGAGCTATTATCCACAAGGAAATGGTTTGGCAGAATCTGCAAACAAGAATCTGATTAGAATCTTAAAAAAGAATGTGATAGAAAACCAGAGAAGTTGGCGTTCAGCAGTACCAAATGCTCTTTGGGCTGATAGGGTTACACTGAAGAATTCCTTAGGTGTGTCACTGTATACCCTTGTTTATGGAAAAGAAGTGATTCTGCCTCCCAACATTATGCTACCCTCTTCCATAATAGCTCAAGAGTTAAGAGGCACAGATAATGAAATCCTGCAAATTAGAATCTATAATCTTTTGAAGGTAGAAGAGTCTAGATCCAAGGCCAAAGAACATTTTAAGCATAAACAGGAAGTAGTAAAGCGATGGTTTGAAAAGCATAAAGCTGAAAAAGGGAATTTGAAGTGGGAGACCTGGTTCTTACGTGGGATCACTAGCATGATGAAAAGGGAAAGCACATGAAGTTTCAACAGTTATGGGTTGGCACTTTTCAGATTACAGCAAATCTTGGCCCCTCAACCTACAAATTGCAAGATTTACAGGGGTGGGAAGAGAACTTGCTAGTTAATGGCTTAGTTCTCAAACCTTATTTTTTTTATTTTGTTTCTTGTTTTGTACATAAATAAACTGATTTGGTTATTTATCTTTTGTTGTGATTTATTTTATTTTTTTCTGATTAGTTGAATTTTGTTTGATTTCAATAAAAGAGGCAAACTTTTGGTTGCATGGAAAGCATCAAAGTTCTGGATTAACTAAGATCCTTGGGTATAGGACTGTATACTATTGTTTGATCTGATAGAATTTCTTCTAGTTAAGCAGTTTTCCTAAATGGCTATGAACACATTGAAGTCCTACTTAATCCCTGTAAAATAACTCAGGATCAAAAGGTCTGGAATACTATTTCGAGGCTCCATCCATTTCACATCTAAAAATGTATTAGGGGGTGATTAAAAAAGACCCACGGAAAGGAAGCAGGGTAAACAGTATATTATATGCAAATGATCCCATGCCAAGAATTGAAAGCGAAAAGGATAATAAGAGTAAAAAATCCTAAGAAAGAAATATGTATCGAAACAAAGTACTAAATCATATAAGTACAAAAGTTCCAAAAGTTCTTCTCTATCCGTGAGCTGAAAAATAAATACATCTCTCACACAAAAGGACACTATGGATAGAGGAGCTTGAATAAAAAATTCAGAAAGAAAGGCACGAGGAGGACTCAAAAGGACAAAAAATTCCAAAAGCATGAAAAAGTGCAAAGTGGCATGGGAATGAGGAACAAATGAATATTTCTATTTACCATATGTTACAATTCTGTGGTGTCCAAGCTGGAAGCTACCCAAAGACAGATGTAAAAAATAAAACTCATCTACCTAGCCTCAAAAGAGTTATCTCGACTTTGAGATTTTGGGTTCCATTTTCCTAAAATTGGGCTACCATCAATGATTGAAAGTACATATATTTTCCATTGTGGAAATCCAGACATCTAGAAGAATTCAACATGTTGGTTTTATTGTTAAATAGTTTGTTACTTAAGCAAGAAATTGTCTAGATATCTAGGTTCACCAGGTAGTCGCCAATTGTTGCAGCTGCAATGTTTTCCCAAATTTCTAAAAATTTTGGACCCTCCTTGTTAATTTTTATCTTGCCCATGATTATTTGGATTGTCGAATTCTGTTTTGTTTTCCCTCTGCTACATGTTTGGATTGTTTGAGGTCAACTATTTTCATGCTTTTCGGAAAATTACTTGTGTCTGCAAATGCTTTTGACTGTGGAACTGAGCAAATTTTACGTTGTTTTGATTGTATCTCTATCAGAGTTTGGTCAAAGTTTGAGTCGGGGTTTTTATTCTCTACACTGTCTCCATTTCGGAGGTTAATTGAATTGATTTCATCGTTGCCCATCCAGGAGTATGTTGAACATTTTACTTTTCTTTGAATTTTTGATGTTTGGTTTTATCGCTATCGGAAGGGAAATCAAATTTTGAAACGAAATTTTAGTTTTCTATGCAGCCGCCATTTCAGAGGACAAATAGAGAATGGGTAGATGATTAGTTGTTTCTTTCGCCAATCATGCGGTTTTATTGTTTCAACCTTTTTCTTTGCAATGATTTTTTTGAAATGTTTTGACTATGATCGGAGGCCGTAGTATAATTGTGTTCCACTGTTGTGGCTCTGAAACGGACTAACTAGCCGATGTATAGTTTTTCTTTTCACCGATGGTTCACTTGGTTTTTGCAAACGGTTCCTTCTAGTTTTCTCCAATGTTAACTAGCCTGCGGAATTTTTGGTCCGTCCGTCATCCACCCTTGCGGCTCATTAGCAGGTTAATCACCCGATGTTTAGTTATTCTACCCACTGATGAGGGTTTTGTTTTTTCCAGATGCTGAGTATTTTTCTCGCCGAAAGGGGTTTTCCCTGCCTTTCTCGCGTGCTTTCACTTTGTTTGTAGATGGCGGTTACTTTGCAATTTTTTGTGCTTCCATCACAGGATGTCGAATTGATTCAAATGCAGCCGGGATCATGATAAGGAGTTTTTTTTTTGGGTTTGAGGTTTTAGTTTGGACAGTTGGATTTAGAGGAGTTCAATTTATGAAAGTGCATAATTTTCTCTGCATTATCATTTTTCTCTTCATGCATTAACATTTTGAACAGTTCACTTTACAAGATGTATGTTTTAATACAGTTTGAGTTGTTTTGTCAAACACTAAGACTTGATTGTTCATGACAGGGTGAGGACTACTACAGAAAAGATATATCTAGAAGACTAAGCAGAGAAAATGAAGAAACACAGAAGAAGAAATTAAGGGTTTGAGATCTCAGTCAGATTGATAGTAGCAAAGGCCTAAGCTTGGGAAGATTTCGTCAGTTACCAAGTTGGTCCTTTTTTCATAAAAGTGCTTTTAAATGTCAAATATGAAAAGTAACATTTGTGTGAATCATGAGCACTCACGAAAAGACAAAATTGAGGGATTAAACTGTTGGGGGAGCCCAAAGGTCACCCGGTGGGGCAACCAAAGGGTTTTGCTATTTTGTTATAAATATAGGAAAGTTAAAGGGAATAAAGGACTTTTTCCTAGTTAGACTTGTGAGAACACATCATAAGAAGAACTATTTCCTTTTGCAATAGATAATTACAATTTTTCCTGTTGGAGAAAGCTTTGGTGGAATGTTCAAATGCTGTGCAATGGATGTTGTTGAAGGGAAACTATTTCGTTTTTAGCTTTTATTCATTCACTGTGAGATTGTTCTAACTTGTTGAACCTATGTTCTTGTATGAATGTTCTCTGGTTTATTTTATGATAATTTCCACTATGAGTAATGGATGCTTTCATAAACAATGAGTTATCTTGTTGTTCATCTATCTATTCATGTTTATGTGTTTTGAATTCAAGAACAACTACTTGTGATTTTTCTTACTGTATGAACAGTAATACATTACTCATTAAATGATAATCTCGCTCCCTAGGGACAATTTAGTTAGTTAGTTTTATTTCTTGCTGTGTGTGATTTAGATGAGAGAGAGTTAAGACAAGAGGTAAGAACCTGCGCATCACATTGTGACCGCTCCTTGTGTTCTCTATCAAGCTGCATTTTAGATAGGCACTTGCATCTCATACTTAAAACTCAAAACTAAAAAGATACATGGTGGACCGAGCCGTAACCAGTAAAACCTTTTTATTTTGGTTACTTGACCTACCGTAGCCGGACCGCAAATTGGATGGATTCCCCATACCAAATAGTAACGGGCTAGTTGGGAACGTTTACTGGGAGAATCCCTTGCTGTTGTCGCCTACGATTTTCCAGGCCTCAATAAGACCATAAGGCATAATTTGAATGTTTTACCTCTAATTAACTTGTTGTTGGGAATCTTGGTTTAGTACTGAGAGTATTGTAAACACTTGCTATGTTTTGCATGGACATCCAAGCGAAACCAGAAAGGAGCTTGTAAGAAAAATACTTATAAAAGGTATATGCACTGTAAGTAAATTTATTTATGTAAAGTAATAAGTTTACCTATCAGTGAATAGGAAAAATAAGAATATTGGAACCTTTGCGAATCTTTAAAGCTAATGATGTTAGATTTGGATTCATGTATATGATGCTATATTAACCTTGGTAGACATGCAGATGTATGTGCATATGATGATTGGCATGGATTGGTTGAAAAATTATATAGTGGGGTTAAATTATGTTAGAAATGTTGACCCTACACCCAACAGATGGAGCCTCTATCAATAAACCATTCCAGAGTCTATAAAGAGATCTAAAAGGTACTCATGCCTGGGAAAATAGGTTTCCCAAACACTAGAATGGAGTTCATAAATTGGACAAAAAAAATCTTAGCGAATTTGGACAGAGATCGATTGATCGATTCTCTGATTAATCGAAAAAGGAAGAGTGTGAATGAAATTGATCAGTTCTATGATCAATTAAACTATGAATCACCTGAGTTAAAGATATGTAAATCAGACATATCTACGGCCGAGGATAGATTCCAAAAATGAGAGTTACAAGTAAGATATAACTCTAGAATGACTGAAGTCAACTTAAACTGTATGGGTAGATCTATGGTTGAGATATGATGAACGGTATGATCCAACGGTTGGTGGGAATCTTGTTGAACTAAAGTGCATGGAGATTAAATTGTGGAAGGTTGAAGTGAAATTCCACTGTACGGTATGACTAGAGATAGATCCAGCGGCCTTGGAACATTCCTCTAGAAGAAAGAGAGCGGAAGATAAAAGGTGAGTCGAGCTGCGGAATTGGAATGTAATTTTTGTGATGAAGATCAAGATCAATGGACGAGGTTGATCATGGGATTCAGTCAACAGCTGTGATTTATTTCACTGGGTGAACTAGCATGGTCGAAGAAAATCCTGATGGGAGCGATACTTTATGAAATCCTCCATATGACCATTGAAGTCCACCGTCAATCTAGATATGATTGTCCTTCGGTTATTTCACTGGTGAACTAGCAAGGGATTTAATTGCAGGAGACGATAGAAAAATCATTTATGAAATCAGATCCACAATGGATTTGAAATCCACTCTTGGTTGAGTGCTTGTGGGACCATTGGTCAGGTGAGGTTAATTTAGCAGTTCTACCAAGTTTAGAACCATACTAAATCTAGTGATAGTCCATCTAAACACTGTTATAGGGGATCCTGGCATCAGATTCAGAGTGTCCTTTCGCTAAAATCAAACCAGTAAGCTACATGAAGTAGTGAGAAAGAAGGATGAACAAAGAATGTTTAGTTAATTAAAACCTGAACCTAGTATGTGTTGAAGGGTGCAATGAGAGTGCAATGGTCTAGTATGAAGGCATGATGAACATGATTGCTTAATCATGGGTATGGAAGGTTTGTTTCAGTTACATAAATAAGGTGAAAATCTCTGGTGATTTTAATGATGCATTTAAAATAACCATTTGAGTGTCCTGGAAATTGTAGCAACTGATATGGTTTGAATTATTTAGTGTTGTAATTTTTGAAGATCACTTCAGAGATTAGTGTAAATCTTGTAGAGGCCCACCAAATTACTTGGTTGTTTGGAAGTTACAGATTGCAGGTAGAATTGACTTAATACATGGTAGTACGGTTATGTCCAATAAAATGAAGACAAGAATCTACCATGTGCAAGGGCCAAAACGTTTGAGAAGGACCTTAGGGCGGTGATCAAAACTAAGAAAAATAGTTTTCTAAATCCCAGATTTGGAATTCTGATATTTTTATATTGGTTGTTGACTAATCTAGAATTTTGTTAATATGACATGTTATATGTGGTTTTCCAGGTTGGAAGCAAGTGTAAATGATAGGTATAAGTGCCCCCACCTACCAGAGCCAAACAATATGAGGATGGACTCAAGATTGCAAAAATAAATCTAATTATGTACGAGACAAAATTGTAAATTCATATTTTGATTTGATTAACTTTGTACTAATGGTTTGATATAGGAACCATGTCAGGAGATACATTGCAGAAAACCATGTGTGGTGGCCTGCAAGAAACAAAACACCAAGTGGGATGATAAAAGTTTCCCTTGGGGCAGGTGTTGGGGGGCTTCCATTGTTGTCTAAGATCAAAGGAGGATTCCTGTGTAGTTGAAGAAGTTTCTTATGAGAATATATATTTGGGTTATTTAGCATGTTCTCACTATTATACATGCCTGATATTGCAGATCTAAAAAAGCTTTAATTCAAATGTGCTACACAGACCACTTATGAAGGACACCCTAGTTACCAAAAGATTATTAAAGCCTTTAGAAAGCAATTCTCTGGGCCCAATTTCAAGGGCATATTTAATTGATTACCTGTCTAAAGGTGGAATTCCTGTAGGTGAAGGCTATCTTCCCCAGGTAGAAGTTGCTTATAATGACAATTTCCAATTTCCTGTAGGTATGGGTCCTTGAAAAATCTCATAAAGACACAAAGTTAATACTCCAAAATTAGTGAAGCAGTCCTATAAATTGATTGATGTTAGGACTTGATTCATTAAAAAGAAAGGGAACTAACAATGAAACAAGTACAACCAAAACTTGAAGGTTGTCCAAGACAGGAAGGAAATTTATGCTGACTTAAAAAGAACTCCTAGAGAGTTCCAGGTGGGTGATCATGTATACATAAAGGTAAATGCCAAAAAAAATACCTTGATATTGGGAAAGTATAAGAAATTGGCACCCAACTATTGTGGGCCATTTGAAATTCTAGCCAAAGTAGGGCCAATTGCATACCAGTTATCCCTACCACCCAATATTGAAGTACATAATGTGTTTTATTTTTCTATATTGAAAAGATATGTTCATGATGTTTCTCATGCGATTGACTGGACTGTAATCTAGTTTGAACCAGAGGGAGAGTTCCAAATGGGACCAGAGCGCATTCTTGACACGAGAGAACTATTACTCTAGAACCATACCATCAAAAATGTAAAGGTGCAATGGAATCACCTTAGTATTAAAGAAGCGACTTGGAAGATGGAAAGTAAAATGTAGAAGGAATGTCTAGACTTATTCCAAGAGGCTGACATGGATGAATAAAAGAAAAATTTATAACACCGAGGATGGTGTTATCTTTTAAGGGGAGGTGTATGTAATACCCCCTGAATTAACAATTATTAATTTTGTTGGAAAATAATTTGATTATTATTTTATTATTCTTTGACAGGAGGTCAAGAATAGCACATCTTGTAATAAAAAATTCCTATTAATAAAATATGTTGAAGGGAAACAAAATTGAATATAGATGTTGAAAGAGCGTAAACGTTGACCCCCAAGAGGAAAATGACAAGTGGAAAAGACCACTGAGTGAGAACTCAAGATGCAGGAGGCATCATCCCAAAAAGCAGGTCTGCACTCCTAGTTGAGTTGCTAAAGAGTAGGAGGCTCATAAATGACCAAGTCCTAGGAAAATTACTATTTAATAGTATGTCCATGAGTAGCAGGAGGCTAGCATTGGATGAGGATTAACATCTGTATAATGCAAGAGATGGCGCATCAAGATATTTTTCTCTTGTGGTTCAGCAAATAGGATCGGGTGTTCTCGAGAAAGTAATTTGGTTGCTCTGGGAGTTGGTTGGGAGGAACAACTTCTCCACTTTTGTTTTCCTAGCATTTGGTGCCAGGTTTCTACTCTGTTTTCTTATGACTAATTCTAGTTATAGTAGGATGTGTTTGTGAAATTTTTAAATTTTGGTTACATCTCCGGGAAGCAGGGTTATGCGTATTTGTAGATCAAATATTTATGTTTCTCTGAAGATTATTATATATGTACCTTATTCTCTATAGCAATTAATTTTTTGTTCTGAGTAGAATTACTTAGTTTAGATTGTATAAATCTATTAATGGTTCGAAATCGGTACTTGAAGAATTTAGAATTTATGGTTATGTGTATAATAAATTGAATCCTTGGTTTCTTTTTGAAATGTACTGTTTATTCCTACATTTAACTGGTTTTTTTTTTGTTGGTATCATTTTTGCTCCACCTAATTATGCTTATTGAATGTTGTTAAAGCTGATTTTACCACACATGGTGAATCACACTTTTATGGCATTCCCTATCCCTCTGCAGACTCTTTAGACCCCATGGACCATTTTTGTACCTTTGATGTTTTCAAGATCATCCCTAAAAACATGCTAAAATTTCCATACGCGACTCCTAATCCCTTTCTCGCGTATATACATGGATTTGACCCCTAAAACCACATACATCGGGATGTGTACAAAAGGCCAAATTCTTTTGGAGTTTTCCTTGATTTGGATCTGACTCACTTGTCTCCTGGAATTCCATATGCCTTGAGATTGCTCGAATTCGACACTTCATTACCCCATTGAAGAGCTATATAAGGAACCCTTTGGATACATTGAAGGCATGAGGAATTGAGAGCAAAGAAACTATAGTCCATTGTTTCCGGAGCTTATACTTGAGTCTGCATCCCTTTGTCCCTTGGAGAAATTTTGTGTTCTTCCCAATCTTGCCTTTTTCTTGTGAACTTGCTATCGAGAGATGGAGGATTGAAGTGGTTGAGGACCAAGTGGAGGACTCAGTTTCTCCGATTCACAGACGTGCCGACAGAGGTTGTCACTCTTGTAATCTCTATTTTTATATTAATAGAAATATATTTTCCTGTCCAATAATATGTGTTTAAATGAGTATTTTATCCATGGATGCTTTTAAATGCTTATATGTTATTGATTATATATTCTAGAGTAGGTATGACACAAATATATATAGCATGCTTGTCTTGTTTGCTGATTCTTGAGGAAGCAATTTAGCAATACAAGCTGGAGTTGGAAAGCTCAATGAGGATCTATATCAACCTTCTAGAATAAGGTACGAATTAAGATCCTTTAGTGTTAGATATTTGGTTTCTCTTGCATATTGGAAATGATTGATTTCTGGAGTCAAGCTGTCTGTTGTGGTACCCCAAGCCATAGGAATTTCTCTTCGTAACATAATTGGAGACTCCGCTGGGGAGTTCCTAGTAGTTGTGCTTTGGGGATTTTTATCGGCATTCAATGTTCTGGAATTGCTCTTATTTCTCTGTTTCTGAGTAGGGTCTGGGGGCATGTTTTCATGGTAGTGTCTTATTGGTGTGATTTTTGTCTTATCTTATCTGTTTGCCTTCATTTTTTATACATTTTTCTTCATGTACACGAGTTTTTAACTGACAGTCGCATGTACACACAGTTTTCACTGATATAGCTGCATACATACATGGGTTTCCTGCAAACAGTCGCGTATGCATTGAATTTTTCCTTTTAGAGGAATATTGATTGTTCCTGGGTGAATTTTGATGATTGCTGAGTCTCCTTTGATACTGCTAGAGTCTATATACACCTCTGTTTCTGACCAGAGACACTTTTTTTAGGGTAATTTTTTTTTTAAGAATGTTCTTGTCATTGCATTTTCGATTTTTTGTTTTGGGATTAGTGCATTAGGTCTATTTTACCTTAGTACTTTGTGTGAGTGTTTTTTTATTGTGCTTGCAAAGTCTAGGGGTGGTAGATTCATTCTTTTGCTTTAGTATCTAATTTTTATTCAAAAAATCCAAAAATATTTGCTTCTTTGCATCATTATGCATTGCACTTTGCATTTTGCATGGTACTTGCACTAGGTTTTCTTAGAGAAGTATTAGTTAGGATTTCATATAGGAATGATTGCATTTGTCATTTGAAGAAAAATTTTCCATTTCAAGTAGTAGCGTGCCTTGTTTTTCATTTGACACAATGCATTTGCATTGATTGTTAGGTGTGCATTTTGCTTCATGTTGCGTCATAACATCATTAACCATGGCCATATACCTATTTTGAGTAATAAATCCAAATAAAATCAACACTTAATTCAAATGGATTACACTATTTTCTTTGATAGTGTACACCAACAAGATTAGGTTTTAGGGTCTTGGAATAGTTCATTGTGAGGAAATTCTCCAAGACCACTAAACAACAACATGTATGTGTCTATCTAGGTGAGAGTGTTAAATTTCTTGGTATAATTAGTGTTTCTTAGGATCCTCCTCTCATAAGGGAGTTAAGCATGAGGCAGTGTGAGTGGTTATTGATTGGGATGACCCCTAATCATAACTGAGTAGCATCGAATATATTTCTAGGATTGTATTCATATCTAGGGGCTCTTTCAAGAGTTTTGGGCTTTGCTACCCTGCCTATACGGTCAATCCCACCTGCGATTGTCCGCCTGAGCATTGATTATATTGAGGTGACCTTAGTTTCCTTACCTAGGTTATTGAGGCGGTACTTTGTAGGGGTTATTCTATAGGTGTCCCGGCTATTTTGGGGTCAGACAGCACAGTCGCTATATGCATTGAAGCTGAGGGCCACAATAATTGGTTATGAACCTCTGCTTGTTGTGTATGGAAGTCTCAAGCCTCTCCTAGGCGAGACATACTTGCTTCATTCGGGAGCTCACTTATCCCACCCTTTATTGCTTGTGTTTGGATTTAGATTTTATTGGTGTATGCTCTATGCACGTTAGCTTGCTTAGGGTTTGCGTAATTAGAGATTCTTTTTCATTTTTTTTGAGTCATTGTGGATTCAGGTGCGGTTCCTTACTGTTCTCATCATTTAGAAGGAATTCCACCTTGTCACATTGATTCACACATGATGGGAGATCATGAATATGAAATTCCTTAGCTGCCTTCTTCACTTCATGAGGTGGAGGAAGAAGAACCTACTCCTACATATGATCCTTCACCTGATATACCTACACACACTGGGTATGATCCCTCATTCACAGGTCACCGGTACTGGTTTTTAGGTGACGAGACTCATCTTGAACTTGCGAGCACTAGTTATGACATGTCTGGTATTCCTGCGCATGATTCGACTCAGCATGCTGAGTCAGAGTTTGAACCTAAAACCATGCCTGGGGGCATTCCTAGTCACTACCATGTGGAGATATTTGGGAACACGAGTCACATTGCACCCTCCATCTCGGTAGTGGAGGTCACATCTTATGTACACCCTAGACTTGGTGCTAGTAGTACTATTCAAATACCAGACCTAGATGAGTGACTGTAGGGAGCACCACTTACATAGTTTCAGATGTCCCTTCATCCTCTATTCGTAGTTCTTCAAATGCTATTCCTCCCCCTCATCCTTTGGGATGGAATGTTGCTATGAGTCATGTTTGTACTACCGCTACTAGCGTAGTTGTGTCTCAGGGTCAAGTACCTCCTGTTGTTTCGGGAGGTCTTATTCCTACTTCTGGAGGTCATGTTACTACTTCCAGAATGTCTATTCTTACTTATGGGGTTTCTCATGGGATTTCTTATGGACCTTATTATGGATCGCAGTATGGACAGAGTTATTCACCTTATGGGTATAGGTATCAACAACCCACTTACTCTCTGAATTATGGCTTTGTAGCCCCACATAGTCAAGGTACACCACATTATGGTGCTTCCATGCCACCCTACATGGGTCAAACGGGAGGAGGGACTTATGGCCAAGGCCATGGTGGTTACAGTAATTAGCCTTATGTGAACCAAAATTCTCAGGGAGTGAGGCATCGACTTGCTCATCCTAGGCTCCCTTTCCTCACAATGCTAAATATTCCTAACTTGTTGAGACTAATGAATGATCCTGTATCTCATGACCTGGCTTGGCCTGCTATCCCTAATAAGCTTCCCTTGGACATCCCCAAATTCGAGGGAAAACCATGGGAAGATCCGAGTGAACATGTTACCAAATTTCTCCTATGGTGCTCTTCTAATTCCTTACACAAAGATTCTATCCATTTAAGGCTGTTTCAATGCACCCTTATAGGACCTACCATGAAATGGTACATAGAGTTACCTACAGGGGCATTCGCTTTGTTCAATGACCTAGTTATGACTTTTCTCAACCACTTCCAACTACTAGTGCGTTATGCCGTTGGTACAGAACTCTTGTCAACATTTCGGCAAGACAAATCCACACATATCTTGGACCATATCCAAGAGGGGCATAGATGAAAGAGATTGATTAAATCCTTCACACCACCGGAGTTTCTCCTCGAGTGGTTCCTTCAATTGTTATTGCCTTATATAGCAAAGGATGTTTCTACATCCGTAGTTCAAAACGAGGAACAAGCCATTTTTAGGGTGTAGGAATTGGACTTGATTTATGCTCAATCGAGTGTGTTATATGAGATCATTCCTAATGCTCTACGTTCTAGTTTTGACCCTAAAGTCAAACCTGGACCACATGCTGATGGCATTGTTGGTTGTACGAGTGCCGAACCTATGGATTCATTTGTGCAACAGGTCATTCAATTGTCTATCAACCAATCTACCTCGGGACAAGCCACAGATTCATCTCAACACACCGAAATGGCGAGTGTGCTTTCAGTGCAATCGTCGGACCAGAAGGGTAACCAACAACCCGGAAGGAATAAGAAGAAGGTTAAGAACAATCGTAAGGGTGGGAATAGAAATGAAAATGCCAATTCTAATGACAAGAACTCCGAAAATGCTGGGTGGGACAAGCAGTATAAATGTAAGGTTAAGTTTCCTTGCAAGTTGTGTAAGGAGGACCACCTCACTCACTTGTCGCCTCGGATAGATGGAGCCTCAAGATTCATAGCGTAGGGCCCAGCTTTGCTGACCAACCCTTTACCTCATAATAAAAACATGAACTCAAGGACCCATGATCAGTCTGGTGGTAATCAAAATCTTCCAGAGGCTAGTGGTCATGGTTGCATCAACATGGTTTGTGCTACTAAGGTTGTGACTCGTGTGAAGGACTATGGTTCGTCACAACCAGACCTTGGAAAGAAACCTGATCCACCTGGGAGTCCTTTGCATATTGAAAAACCCGCGGATAAACCTGAAGTTGCACCTCACATTCCTAAGGGAGTCCTTAAGCATTAAGGGCACAAGCCTAATGCCCAAGCTGCCCAAAACTATTCCGTTGTCGAGGATTTGGGCCACACTCCTTGTGCGATGTCTGCACTAGAAGTAATTCAGAGTTGTCCTTCGCAAAGGAAGGATTTTCTTTCTACCCTTGGTGTAAACGATGATAATTCTTCCTCCGTCATCAAATTTGAAACCGCAGGACTACAGCCTCGCTTGCCTTACTATGTGTCTCTCTTGATTCATGTAGAATTTCTGAACATGACCGTCAAATGCAATATGATTGATGAAGGTGCTGCTACTTCTATGATGTATTTGGCATGTTCGAAGGGTTTAGGTTCCCATGAGTTTTCTAAATCCGATACCATGTTGACTGCTTTTGATGGGATTTTTTTTCGATCGCACAAGATTCTTCCTTCTCTTATGGTCTATTTGGGAGGGAAGACCATTGCGATAGAGATCGAGGTGGTTGATGCACCCCTTGACTACAATTTGTTGCTGGGTAGGAATTGGATGTACAGTATTCAAGCCATAGATTCTTCTCTATTTCAATTTCTATGCTTTCTGTTTAATGGGAAGATAGTTATGATTGATCAAATGTCATTCAAGAATCTGTCGGTTACCGCATCTTCAGGAGCTTCCATCCTGATTGTAGAGCACTCTCAGCCGGCAAGTAAGAGTGTGGGCATTGGCATGTATCCATCCCTTATGGGAAGCTTTAGTTGTCCTGCACCTATTATTATGATAGGGTATAGTTCCGGTGCGGCTTTTTCATCGGTGAGATCGGTGTCTTTACGCACAACCCATATGGAAGATCTTTGGATTCTTCCTACACCGAGTCCTTCGAGTGATCCCATCGAAATGGACGTGTCGCTACCTGCAACTATGATAGCATATCAAGCTAATATTGCATGTGTTATAGAGCTTAGTCATTCCTCTTCATGGAGGGAAGAGGAGGACCCATATGTGCTTCTTGCATGGGCAGTTCAATCTTCTCATGTACATGACTGACTTGATAGTGTTTTTCCTTCCGATGAAGCTATTATTGAGGCCATGTCTGGGGTTGAGCCACCTTGGGAAGAGTTGCATCATAGATCTTATTTTCTTCCCAAGCTTGACCGTTTGGAGCATGAGGACTTTAGGGAGGTTCTTAGTGAGAGAACTGGTAGTCTCGTGGTTCCATTGAGCTCTCCTGGTCCGATGGCTGATGGAAACATGGAAAATATATCTCCTACCATTCCTATCAATATCTCTCATGATCTTGGCAAGATTGAGAATGTCTATATTGGGGCAGAATGTTCCCATGCTAAGATTCGAGAGTATACCGAGCTGTTCAAATAATTTCATGATGTATTTGCTTTGTCATACAAAGAAATGCCAGGTATCGACCCTCACATTGTTGAACATGAGATTAATACTTATCCCAATGCTAAGCTTATTTGACAACGCTTGCATGCGATGAATCCTAGGAAAGCACTTGCGATTAAGGCTGAGATAGAAAAAATGTTGAATGCCAATTTTATCTATCCCATTCCCTTGACAGAGTGGGTTTCAAACCCCCTTGTGGTGGATAAGAACCAGGAAACGATTCACATATGCACTGATTTCCGTGACTTGAATCGTGCCTTTCCTAAGGACAATTTCCCCACACCATTTATTAATCAAATTTTGGATGAGTGTGCAGGAAGTGAGGTATTTTCCTTTATGGATGGCTTTTCCAGATACAATAAGATACAGATTAAATCTAAGGACCAACATAAAACTACCTTTATTTGTCCTTGGGGAACCTTTGAATATCGGAATATGCCTTTTGGCCTTAAAAACGCTAGAGCCACTTTTCAGTGGGTATGACCTTGATATTTCATGATCTCAAATTGATTATTGAGGTCTTTTGGATGACCTTGCTGCTCAGTCTCATATGACAATGCGTCATTCCTACCATTTGAGATTAGTGTTCGAAAGGTGCCGCCATTATTTGGTCATATTAAATCCTCATAAGTGCATCTTTTGCATGAAGTCTGGTCGTTTATTAGGGTTCATTGTCTCCAAGGAGGGTATAAGAGTTGACCCTTTAAAGGTTGAGTCAATAATTCAACTGTCTCCCCCAAGAAACTATAGACATCTTCAATGTTTGCAAGGCATGGCAAACTTCTTACGGAGATTCATTGTTAACTTTGCCAATTTGACTAGAGACTGTATGCTTCTTTTGAAAAAGGACACTACCTTTTGCTGGGATGAGCAAGCCTAGGAGTCCTTTGATGCACTTAAGCGAGCCTTAGCATCGGCCTCGGTGATTAGTCCACCCGACTATATCCGTGACTTTCTACTTTATGTGGCTGCATCCATGGAGACGATTGGTATGGTTTTTGTTCAAGAGGATGAGGAGCTCCAAGAGTATGTCATATATTATTTGAGCCGAAACATTATAGATGTGGAGATCCATTATTCCCACGTTGAGAATCTTGCCTTAGCTACCGTTCATGCGGTTCAAAGATTGAGACACTATATTCTCCATCGCTAGGCCTTGGTTGTAGCCCATGTCAATCCATTTCAGTTCATCCTCACTCGAAGGATGATTGGGGGAAAATATAATAAATGGATTTTCATCTTGCAAGATTTCGATCTCGAGTTTGTTTCAGCAAAATTGAAGAAATTGTTGATTTTTGCGAAGCTTATATCTGATTTCCCAAGTGATGAGGAGAAGGAAGTTTGTGAAGATACATTTGTCGATGAGCACATATTCTTGATCTCAACTTTGGATCCTTGGTATGGGGATATTATCATATAATTACAAACATTGAAGGTCCCTACTCACCTTTCATGAGATGAATGACGACGGTTACGTTACGTATCCAAGAATTACCTCATAGTGGATAAAACATTGTACCGTCGTGGGGTAGATTCCATTTTACATCCTTGTTTAACTCATGAGGAGGATGAGCTTGTGCTGAATGATTGCCACGGAGGGGCATGTGGTGGTCATTTATCTGGGCTTTCTACAGCCCAAAAAATCTTGAGAGTGGGTTATTTCTGGCTGTCGATATTTAAGGATTGTGTCAATGTGGTCAAGAAGTGCCACCCTTGTGAGGTGTTTGCATATAATATGCGCTCACGTCCTGCCTCGTTACATCCCATTATCACCGTCAGTCCCTTCACTAAGTAGGGGTTTGATTTCATGGATTGTAACCCAGCTTCAGCTAGGGGGCATCGTCATATTATCGTGGCCATTGACTACTTCACAAAATGGGTTGAGGCTATGCCTATAGTTAAATCCAATGGTGAGACAGCTGCACACTTTGTATTCAACTAGATTATTACTTGGTTTGGTATTTCAAAAGAGCTTGTCACTGACCATGGTAGGTGCTTTCAAAATCAGATGATGGAAGAGTTGGCCTTGAATTTAGGGTATAAGCAAGAGCATTCCTCTTCTTATTACCCTCAAGCGAATGGACAGGTTGAAGTAGTGAACAAATCACTCAAGTCCATTCTCCAATGAACCATTGCACAAAGTAAGGCCAATTGGCACATTATGTTATATCATGCTTTGTGGGCTTATAGGACCGCTGTTAAGACTGCCACGGGTTTTTCTCCATATTAGCTTGTACATGGAGTGAAATAGGTATTGCCAGTTGAGTGTGATATCCCTTATTTGAAGCTAGCCATAGAGATCTTACCAGACACTTCCCCATTGGAGGAGCATTTGGTCCACTTAGAGCCGCTTGATGAGCAACGCCAAGATGCCTTGGTGGCTCTAGAAGTGAATAAGCATCACGTTAAGGTCCAGTATGATAAATATGTCTATCCAAGGAGGTTTAGTGAGGGAGATTTGGTCCTTTTGTGGGATCAAGATAAAGAACCCTTGGGGGAAGGAAAATTCAACCCCATGTGGCATGGTCCTTACGTTGTTAAACGTGTGTTAGAGAAGGGTGCTTATGAGCTAGTATATTATGAGAGGACAGCCTTGGCGGAGCCTAGAAATGGGCTCTACCTTAAAAAGTACTATGCATGATTTTCAGCCAGAGCTGACTATTGTATATTATTGTACAATATTTTGCATAGTTAGGTTTTTCTTATGGTGATAAGGTTTGTTGATTAGCTTCCATTTCTTATGGCAGATGTCAATGGAGTCTTCCATATTTACAGGATTCACAGATAGTGTGAGCCATCACACTCAACACTCAGCCTCTGCTGCTTAGGTGATTTATACTCCTGCAGGTCAGGCAATGTCTTCAGGAGGCGTATGTTTACCACCCTCATCAAACAATGCTGCTAATTATAGTGCTATTATCGAGCTTCTACGAGATGCCATTTCACATGGTGTTCTCTCTCTTGAGGTACGTCTTGATTCACAGTTAGTGGTGTCATAACTTAATGGCTTCTATCAAGTTAGGGATCCAACATTATTATGAAGATTCTTACGTGTGAGATTGTTAGAATGGAAATTTGACAATATAGCATACATACATGTTCCGAGAATTAATAATCAAGTTGCTGACTCATATGCTCACTATGTGTTAGATTGGCATTTGTTTCATAGACAATAAGCTCATCACAAACATACATTTTTACACATGTAAATAAATAAATCGATCATCATAAACGTTTTTCATAAACATCCAAAATGTGATAATTCATAAGTGTCATAATACAAAAATGGGGCTTCCAAGCCATCAAAATATAAATACATGGTAGTACAAAATGTATCACTCCTAGGTATCTAAGACTGGGGAGGAGGAGGGGGGTTCTGATCATGGAACATCACCATGAATCTAGCTAGGCATCGAAATAAACACACCCATGCTCATGTTACACCCACCACCTAACGCTGCATGGCCTCAGGCAAGTCCTCGACTTGCACCATGGGTACCCTACGTGTCAGCCGCACGAAGTTGGTATGAATTCTTTGGAGAGTCCACTCCGCATCCACACCCGTAATGTCATCTCCTCTTCCCCTCCGTCTATGATGAGGGAATCCTTCAGGCCACTGTGGTCCTACATCTGCATGCATATGGTAGGATGTCACTATGTGTTGTAATGAAAAAACATGTCTTTTTGATTCCATATATCCAAAAACACAAAAAAATTAAATAACTCAAAAATTTTAAAAGAAGAGGGTTGGGATTCGTTACCAATGTCACCGTATGTTGATCTTGGTGGTAGTGGCGTGTTGGGGTCTCCCCAAAAATCTATCCCCACATATGGGTAGTCATCGATGGCAACTATCTGCTGCTACCACCATGGAAAGAAATCAGTTGGATAGGGGTTGGACACCCTACCTCCACCCAGTCTGTGCATCGCATCTGCCCAATGTCGTTCGACCGAATCTCAAACCCTGTGAAGAGGAACGCCAACTCTAGGGCTCAATCCTAGACATGGATAATTTTAGGTTCGAATTTTAGCCCAGTGGGCTATTTTTCCATGTTTTTCTCCCAAAAAAGATTCACCATTTTGCATTTTTTGAAGCCCTGTTTCGCCCAATTTTGATGGGGTAAAAATTTTCCCCTCTAAATATCGCCAAATCATTATATAAACGATATAAAATCCTTGGAAATTAAAACATTCTTTGAAATATATTGCCAATCATTTTATAGTTGGCGTTTTAAGAATTGGAAATATTCGCCAACATTTATACACTTTTAAATAAGTGTGGTTCCTTAAAATCATCCCTGATCCTAGAACATGCTCAAAGAAGAACATGCTCAGTATACTGCTGAAACCGAAGTTTCGCACCCTACCCATCTTGCAGTCGCTGAGCTATTGCTTCATGTTGCTCAACAGTGTAGTACTCCAATCATAAACTGTGGGCCTCATGCACTCCACTGCATAGAACATCAGGGGCCGCGAGGCCTGGTGGAGTGAGGATAGCCCTGCTATCCTACTGAGTGTTAGTAGTATGGCCTTTAGGCCTAGCACCTGTATCAAGTTAGTTGGGATCTGACTCCCAACCTTATCTGTGTCTGGATAATAGTACACTGCTATGTACTCATCTATGGTGAGGCCACCTCTGGGCCTGCAAGAACGTAGGTTCACCACTTCCCCCCTTCGGGACAATCCAATAATAAAGTATATGTCTTCCACTCACTACTACATTTGGATCCAAAATTCGACGGTTTTTTCCGACGGCGCGTGGATTTTTTATTTTAACCCTGCCAAAAATTAGAAAGATTAATTTTTTTTTTGAAATAATGGGCATAAGCTCCTCCTAAGTGTCGCTTAAGCGACGGCGCTAAAATTGCTATCCTCCTAAGTGTCGCTTAAGCGACGGTTTGCCTCCCAAGTGTCGCTTAAGCGACGGCTCTAAAAAGGTAGGATGAATACTAAATTGGTTGTCACATTTGCATATGTGTCCACATTAACGTATTTTGGTTATTACCTTTGCATATGCCTCACATTAACGTGATTCACATAGCCTTGTTATGTATTATTTTTAAGTTCTCCTTTACTTAAATTTATTTTGAAGGATAACATTAGGAACTACGTAGGTTTTCTTAACCAACAATAATAAAAAAGCTATTTTGCATCGTAGCATTAGATACTAAGTAGGATTTCTTAACAAAGAATAAAAAAATTCATTGCTGCAAACGTGCAAACGTACCTACAACTATTTGATAGAAAACCTCCTTCAAATTTTTTTAATCAATGTAAACAATAAATAATGTAATGTTGCATTTTACCATGTATATTGCATAACATCTTTTATTTGAGTCCAAAATTTTTGAGACCGTTGATCACCATTTTGGTTTATGAATACGAGTGAAAAGAGAATTTGAACCAAAATACCTTACATCTCAAAACCAATTTTCCTACACATATGGGTTTTAAAATTTTCAAATTAACGTTATACTCTATTCTTTGTGTTATAATCTATTCTTTGTTTCAATTATTTAGGT
>LPNX010405617.1:72684-88850 GCA_001517045.1 Pseudotsuga menziesii | reverse complement strand
AACAAGAAAAAGAAAATACAATTACAGAGAAAGGAAAAAGCCACAGAAGGTTATGAACCATAAAAAGTAAGGCAGAGAAAGCAAAATACATATGAACTGTATGAAATTGCTCACTATTAATCTATATTTGGCTTCCTTTTCTACTAGTAATTCTGAAATCCAATGGAATCCAATGCACCACAGTCATGGAACAAACATGAAAATTGTAGACACAGAACTCCCTGTTGTTTGTAGCTGCAATACCTTCATGTATGTGAAATTCCTGATTCCTGACAAGAGCTGTACACCCTCTGATGCTTCGTTAATGGCTTTCATGATGGTAGTGATGTCGGCATCTGATTAATTCCTTCCTACTTGGTAGATGAATACCATTTGTTGGTTATTTTTATGATGGAAAGAGTGCACGCTTTATGTTGAAGATTTCTTCTAAATTATGGCCTTTGTGACATCTATTTTTCACTATAATATTGTATTGTTTATTGTATAGTTTATTTCTTTTGCGTGGCTAGTTTGCACCGTCCAGCCATATATTGGTGCATGCTTCACTAACGAGCTCGATTGTATATATATGGCTCTACTCGAGAACCCTGAATGAACAGTACATCAAGACATGTTAAACAAAGTTTCACAATATTTTAAAAAAAAAAAATTTCAGCAGGCGTCGCTTAAGCGATGCTTTCAATTGTCACTTTTCTGACGTCTTTTGTAGATATCTGTCGCAAATCCGACGCTTTCAACTGTCGCTTTTTCGACGTCTTTTGTAGATATCCGTCGCAAATCCGACGCTTTTAACTGTCGCTTTTCCGACGTCTTTTGTAAATATCCGTCGCAAATCCGACGCTTTTAAATGTAAGTAAAAAGGGCGGAGTTGAAGATATTCTGTCGCTTAACCGATCGTTACTTAGGTGTCGCTTAATCGACGGTTATTTTGGTGTCGAAAACCTGAAGACAAGTTTCCGATGCTTAACAAAAAATCAAAGTGTCGTACATGCGACAGGGAAGTGTCAAAAATCCGACATGACGGCCGTCGAATTTTTGGTCAAAATGCAGTAGTGACTTCTATGGTGAGGGACATCCCATCGATATGGAAAGACTTTGAGTCAGGACCCTGGTAGTCTACTAGCATCTACAGCAGTCTTGGCTTGGCCCTTAAGCCACCAAGACACCAAAACTTG
The DNA here is from genome assembly GCA_001517045.1 of Pseudotsuga menziesii. Lineage (NCBI taxonomy): Eukaryota > Viridiplantae > Streptophyta > Pinopsida > Pinales > Pinaceae > Pseudotsuga > Pseudotsuga menziesii. Next base: position 87,675 of record LPNX010405617.1, on the reverse strand, counting down.
TAGAGCCCACATTCACGTAGAGCTTGTTGAGCCATTAGATCAGCCCATACTACTTCTTCTACATCCCCGTGGTCTCGTTCCCTCCATTCTAGAACCATATTGCACATTTAAATAAATTTTGGGTCATTAGATATCTTAAAAAACCTTGAATGCAACTGCATATGCCACTGTTTGCAAAACAACCACGTATGTATGCAACTTTGGGCCCCTTTTCTGCGTATAGCTAGCCCTATACGTGGAAAAACCCTCGATTTTTGCGTGGGCCATGGAGCATAATTTAGGATGGCCTATAAATCAAATTGGATCATGGAAAATTGAAAAGTTTACATGAAAATGAAAGAGCAGGGCATGGGAAGTTACCTGAAAAAAATGGTGTCAGATTCCGCTGGCTGGATCTTCCGGAATTCGCATTTGAAGTTCTGAGATCAATTGGGTAAAAATTTCAAATGTTATATAATGTTTTGAATTTTTTACTATTTATAGATAATTTTCAAATTCTTGAAAATTTTTACTTCCTTTTCTATAGTTTGGACCATTTTTTACTAGTATATGATGTAGGAGACCTTTTTGAGCGTCGTTTTGACCGTTGTTTTGACCCGTTCATGTTGATTTTAGGTATGATGTTTAAACTGGCATATAGGATAGGTTTCACCTCCATTCAAATTTTGCATGAACTTATGACCATTTCATTATAACTGTAGGTATGAACCCATTCTATCATGTCACAGAACCTTCTTGCTGTTTTAGAAGTGGCATGATTTGAATGGTAGAGCTTGACCTTACATGGGTAACCTAGTTATCTCCTTCTTTGCATTTGGTCTCCCTGCCAACAGTTTGTCCTTTAAGGTGTGGGAGTCCATTGCATAGTACTACCATGACATTTCGCAAGAGCCTCATACTCCTCTTCATGTTTTTCTAGCCTATTTGCTCAGGACTCTCTTATTACAAGTTGTAATTGCATTATCATGAGCTTTGCGTGACTTATTGAGCCTTATGCCAGCTTCCCTGACTTTGAGTATCAGCCATATAGCCCAAGCTTGTCTCATGTCTAGCCACACAAAGCCATTTTATATATGCTTTTCATCTTGATTCCCTTTTTACCGGGAGGGGAATTTCCCTCGAGTGTTGCTATCTTACACATGTGTCCTTGCATTGAGCATAGGTATGTTCCGCTGCTTGGAACTAGTTTGTTTTCCCATATGACACTCGTCTCCTCCTAGTCTGTAACTTTAAAGTGATTTTATTATTTTTCAATCCTTTTAAATATTTGAAAAATTCCAAAAAAAAACTAAAAAAAAACAAAAATCCGGACAAGGAAAGATGTTATCTTTGAAAGCTGTCGAGTCGTGTTGCATTCGAATAGACCACTGTATATCACATTCATTGGTTGGGTTAATAGTTTGACTTTAGGAGCTGTACTAGTTTATCTGAGTTTATCTCCACCGATTGGTTAAGCTTCCAGTCCCTATGGAGCCTTTGTTGATGCCCCCTGCATCACAGAGATATCGCAGTTTTGTATATTGAATCTATGCTGCCTACATTCAGTCACCATTTTCCTTTATGCTCTTGTTCGAAAGAAGTTGAAACTTGAGTCGGCCATTCCTCAATTATCTTGACTTTACATGTTGGCCATTCCCAATATAGTTACTGGTTCGTGCACCTTATGATTGAGTCCTTCCATATTATATAGCCTTGCTGAGTACCTTGTGTTGGATGATGGGGGATGCCTTAATGTCCTCCTTCTAGTGGATTTCATCCTATTGAATTTAGATCATTTATTCTGGGATTGGAATCTAGAGTCATTTTTGAGTGCCTTGAGACTTGCATGTTCTCTCGCCATCGACAATTTTTTTGGGAATACATCAATGTCCCCTGATCAATGGACTCTCTCAAGTGTTCGACCTCAACACATTTATTCACACTTGTTACTTTGCACTCTAGTACCTTGATTCCCATTATCTTTATCGGTGGGTGATGTCGCGTTTGGTAACGGTATACATCAATGAGAGATAATTAGACGATGGACTACTATGTTCAACCTCAACACCTCTATTCACATAGTAGGACATGTACTCATAGTGGTTTGTGTAGAAAACCTTCCAGGTTGGTGGCATCTCTTATATTCTACCTCCTTGATCATGCCAGTGTTCATGAGATTTCAGCTCTCATGACTTGATTCCAGTATATGTCAGACATCTCCATCCATTATGGAGATCTTGATCCATTGTATATATTCAGCAATTATGGAGATCATGATCCTTTGTATATCTTCATCATGGATATTCTTATCTATGTATATTGTATGTGGTGATGACCACTCATGTCTTTTTTTGTATCATTCCTATTCATGGCCATTGTACTCTTATGTATCTAGGACTGCTATATCTACTTGTAGTTATGTGTAGAGTTGTATCATTGTATTATGCTAAATGGGTGGCTAGTCTTCCACTGGGTTCTTCATCACTCCACTTTTGGGATGGACTTATAATGTATTTCGGCCATCATATGATCCCCTGGACCTCACACATTAGGGGGCATCTGTTACAGCTGATTTTACCACACATGGTGAATTACACTTTTATGGCCTTCCCTGTCCCTCTGCAGACTCTTTAGACCCCATGGACCATTTTTGTAGCTTTGATGTTTCCAAGATCATCCCTAAAAACATGCTAAAATTTCCATACGTGACTTTTAATCCCTTTCTCACGTATATACATGGATTTGACCCCTAAAACCGCATACATTGGGATGTGTGCAAAAGGCCAAATTCTTTTGGAGTTTTCCTTGATGTGGATCTGACTCACTTGTCTCCTAGCCTTCTGTAACACCCCGGTTTTGACCCCGTTTGCACAATGTATATAATGTAATTAATCATGGTGAGGAGCTAAAGGCAAAATCCCTACCATAGATTTGGTTGTGTATGTTTCAGCAATAGGGATTATTGTCAATGGTATATCATGCTATCCAACACATTATAGTTTGGCATCATGTAAATACACACATCAATTAAACTAAACCTACAGCAAACTATGAGGGTGCAATGTTAAAATGAAAAGGGCATGATTCCAAAGGATAAGGGTGGGGGATGTCAAACCTTGGACTATGGGGGGGGGGAATCCATGTGTTACCACCCTGTTTGATTTTCCCATCTTCCCTTGTCTCATTTGATCACTTTAATGTTTTTTTGAGTAGTTGAGGCAGTTATGTCTAGGAGTGGAGTGTGGCAGGACTGTCAGTCCTTTCCCACATGCACACTCCACCAGCAGGTTGACCTCATGTTGGCAAGCAAACCTCCACCACCATTCTCTCCACGAGGCCATTCTCTCCACAAGGCCATTCACTCCATTGGGGGTTCACTCTCACACAGGGACACGCAGGAGGAGGCTGGTTAACCTTCCTCATGCATGGAGTCGGCATTTTTGGCTCCACCATTACCAGATTGTGAAGAATTGATGTGGTTTTCTTTATTTGATTGATGGACTGTTGTTTTTCATATTTGTTAGCCGCGTCCTTTCCCCTCACGCACATATTGATGGAGAATCGGTTCTTTCCCCATTCTTGTTTGTGTAACTTTATTTATCATTTATGTTGAGGAGCTGTGTGCTGTGGGCTTTTAGATGTTGGATGGTCGTTGAATTCTACATCCGTTGGTTGAGTACTCCCATGTCTATGCTGGGAGTCCTGCTTCTGCCCCTGTTTTGAGACTGTGTAAGGCTGCCATAGTTTTCATTGTGAGTTTCGGCTGTTGATGTAACTTGGTTTTGGGTTGTTGCTGAGTTTTTTGGCCATGCTAGGGCCAAGAACAACTTTGAGTTATCTTGTGGACTTGAGCCATGTTCACCTTTTGTTTGGGGTTGCCACCCGGTTGTCCTTGCCCTCTACACAGAGCTGTGAATGGGTTGTTTTGCTGTAGTATTCAGTGGTTGGTATTCGGACTACTGAGAGTGGGATTAGAGGATAGGTATGCTTGAGAAGACTGGTGTTGAGGCCACCAGCTTAGCATTTATCCTTTCCTATATCCTTGATGACCTGGTAAACCCTACTGTGTGGGTTTGGCTATTTTGTGTACCTTGGCTATGTGTAAGGCTGCATTGACCCTTATTCCTTGAGGAATCATGCCCAACTTGGGGGTGGCAGTGTTGCTGAGAGATTGATGAGCATGCTGGACTATGGTTGGGTGGAACATTACAGTGACCTAGCTGGTTGTGGGGTGAGTTCTTCATCAAAATATAAGTATTCCTGATTGTTTCATATCTGCAATTATATCTATTTGTTTCATGAGTTATGATGAACATGTTGAATGTTGAAATGTATATGTTTGCTTCCACTGAATGTTGAGTAACGATGTATCCTTGCATGTTTTATGCATCTTAGTATGTATTATGTTAAGCTTTTTAATTTCAGCATTTATCCCTATTAATGTTTATGGGGATGTTTGCCCGTTTGTTTGGTGTTAGTAGCGTCCTCTTCGCTGGTCGGAGGGTCGAAGACGTTACAGAGTGGTAGCAATGCAAAGGTTGCGGCATGGGGCTGAATGGGCTATAAAGATGCAGTGACAGAGCATCAGAGGGCCATGAAGAATCAATTAACAAAGGCAGGGTTCCTACTGCCTAGAATAAAACAGGAGAAAATTCCAAAATTTTTCTAAGTCCGAAAATCATTAGATGAGCTAGGCGGAAGTCTGTCCGATGCACAATGGACAGAACCTTGAGACAGAGCTGCAACGGCGGGAAGCTTCACAAGAAGTCTTTCGATGTAGCGGCGGCGGTAGAAAAAAGGGGAGGCTCACTCGAAGGGAGCCACAACGGTGAAAATGAAGAGGTGTTGAGAGTCGATGCCATCGGGAAAAATAAGCTGACAAAGAGGAAATCCTTTGGAAAATTTTTCTAAGTGTTGAAACCGTCAGATCGTCGAAGAAATTAGTTGGAAGCTCCTCCGATACAGACCTCAGCGGCGGTGAGAGATAGAGGAAGTCTGCGCCGACGAAGTAGATGGAAAAGCATGAAGGCGCTACAATGGTAGCAGAAGAAAGATGATGAATATTGCCAAAACATCAACACATTTATATGGAAGGACTTCCAATGCCGTTGGCAGAAAACAGTGCAAGTCAGAGCCACAGTTGTAGAGGGAATCAGCTGAAGTCCACCGATATGTCGAAAAAACTTAGTTGTTCGAGGCACTGATAAGAAACAGAGGAGTTAGCCGGATCGACACAATTTAGTGGATTGACCAGACAAAACGATGGCGGAGATCACTAGAAGACCGCCAAAACGTCGGCAAAGTATAGCTGGGGGGAACCGCCGATGGAGGATAGTGGAAGGAAGAGCCACAATTTTGGTGGGGATATCTCAAAGGCCACCGAGACGTAAGTAGAAAATAGATGTTGAGGGTGCCGATACGTCAGCGGAAGAAAGTATAAAAGGAAAAATTTTGAAAATTTGAAAATTCCTCTAAGTATGGAAACCGTCAGCAAAATTTAGTTGTTTGAGCAGCCGATGCAGTGGCAAGCATCGGAGAAAAATAGAAGATTGTATCACCGATAATTAGAGGATGAGGTTGCCAATGCATCGGTGGAAGAGAAGAGAAGGTTTTAGCGGAAATTAGTTGAGGACAGAGCTGTAGTTTCGGCGGAGATCTCCTGAAGATCGCCGAAACGTCGGAAAAGGTTAGACGATCTTGAAGCCGATGCAGCGGCGGAAGGAAGAAGAAAAATTTTCGAAATTTTTTCTAAGTACAGAAAACATCAAAAAAATTTAAAGGATTGGACTGCAAACACTTCAGATGAAAGATGGAGATCAGACTGCTGAAGTGTCGAAAGCTTAGAGAACTAGTCGTCTGATAGGTAGAGAATTCAATCGTCGAAACGTCGGTGAAGGATAGTTGTTTGAGGAGCCGACGCGGTGACAGATAAGGAAAGAAAAATTGCCCAAGTGCTAAAACCATCGGAAGATATTAGAAGATTGGACTACCAATACATCGGAGGTAGTTAGTTGAATGTACCGCTGATAGGTCGGGAGAGATTAGTTGTTTCGACTGTCGATGAGTTGTTTAGCTACGGAATCCACAGGAATTTTACTGTCCAACGTTATGGATGCCTAAGGAACTATTCACCTGATGGATAGTGGTTCTGGTCGCCGACGTAGCAGAAAGGATTTGTTGTTCGAATCACCGGTGCGACGGGGAATCCTAGTGGATGGATCACCGAAAATTAGTTGATGAGACCGCCGATGGGTTGTATGGGCTGTGGAACCCAAAGTCGGTTTGGTGGCCATAGTTGCAGCTACCTAAAGAACTATTCACCCAAAGAATTGTGGTTTCGATTGCCGATGTGGTAAGGGTTAGTGGTCTCAATCACTGATGCACTTCCATTGTCGATAGTGATTTGGAATCCTAGATAACCAAAGATCCAATGCAGTAGAAAATGTTAGTTGTTAGGGCCGTTGATGAGCGCCGAAGGAAAATTGCTGTTTAGATCACTGAAATGTCGAAATTTTTGTTGGGAAGAGGACTGATTCAATGAAGGAAATTTTTGTGGTTTTAGGTGGGATTTTTTTCAGAGATTTCAAGGGTCTTCAATGAAATTCTCCATAGTCTTTTAGCAGCTTCAGGGCTGAAAAGGAGAATAAAAATCCTAGGTGGTTGATGTTAACATTCCTAACCAAAATATATTTGAAATGGTGTGGTTTTCACACCCAAGGTCAGAATGAAGCATGTGGATAGGCATTAGAAAGCTTATCCAGTAGGGAACAAGGGAAAGTCACCAGGATTCGAGTATGGAGCAGAAAAGTGCTAATGATAGCCGCTGCTGTCAAATGGACAAATCTGGGGAATCACATGCCTAGAGGTTGCAAGACCATGAAGTCAAACTAGCTGTTGTGTGGAAGAGGAGTTCCATGCGAGGATGTGGGACTTGAAAAGGAAAGTTTCCTTAAACACTATCTTGCTAATTATAACTACATTTTATAAGTTTTATGCATGAAATGCATGAGGATATGCTTTGCATACATAGGATATTGAGGATTATACATCTATAATGAACCACTAATGATAATTATTGCATTGGTGTTAGCATTAGTGGAAAAACCAACAACAACATGGGCCTGGATGAATATGTTGATGATGCTGACAAATGTGATTAGCAACCCTCTAGAGGAAGGGATAAGGAAACCAGTCCATAATCACAATTTGGTGAGCAAATTCTGCAATCCTCTGCAAGATACCGACTACACTGGTAATGTCGAGGGTGTAAGTAGGATCCATGCAGGTAATGGTTTAATAATGAAAAATTTCAAGGAGTGGTCAAGGTAAGAGACCTCATACCATGTGGATATTTGAATGTTATACTATGTTCATATAGGAAGGTGTCATGACTGTATATATTGATTGAGCTTAGTAGCCCAAGGAAAGTAAGTATTGATGATCTTGATTATAGTAATGCATCCTATATGTAGTAGTCATGGTTAGGCCATCCATGGTGTGTTGAATGCATAGTATTCCTGAATCAATGCAAGGTAGCCTTGAATAGATATGCATTAAAAAGATTTTATGAATCTTGTAGTCATGCATTGAATGGATGCATATGAAGGGAGTGAGTGACTCATTGCATAAGTATAGGTGCAAATGTTGTGATGCATTGCATGAATGCATTGAGATGAGTGCGTGTGATACTATGAATAACTGATGGCTGAAATGCTGAATTGATGACAATTAAGGAACCATTTCAAAGGTTGTTATGAATGCAGGTTAGTAAGTGCATAAAGAGGATAGTCATGATCAGTTGGCTGCTAGAAATGCTCTATGGAAGAGTAAGGTGGTACAAATGATATGCTTGTGAATTAAGGAGTATCTAAACATTTCATTTAATTGCATGAATGATGTGACTATACCTTGCAAATGTTAGTATGATGATGATTGCGTGAAGTAAATAAGTTTTGGTAATATTGATGTGATTAACAGCTGGAAGTATTTGAATTTTATACATTCTGAAAATGCTTCAGTGATGGTTGCAAAAATGAAAAGGTTATATGCATCCAGACTTATCAAGTGTTTGGTTGATTGAAGCTCAGGTTTCAGGTAGATTATTTAGAGCATGGCAATGAGAGTAAGACCATGACAAATGCCGAAATCTACCATGTGAAAGAGCCAAACCTTATGAGAAGAGTCTCATGGCTTTGAAAATAGTTGGTATGCAAAATGGGTTGTTAAATTTGAGTTGTGAATTTCGAATTTAAGGAATTGCTGACAACTACTAATCAATGTTGGATTGCATAAGATTGTGTCAGGAGGACGCATTGTAAGTGGGTATTCATATTATGCTAGTAAGCATAAAATTATAATGGGCATAGTGGTGCTACTTACAAGAAACCCATAATTGAGGATCACCTCATTGCCAAGCAAACTAATTTCTATAGTAGATAGAATTGCAAATTCCTAATGAATTTGATTACCAATGTCATTGCTTGGTTATGGAACAATTAATTTGGATTGTATTGTCAGATAATGATTGACTGTTTGGCTATTTGATGAATGTTCCATGGGTACACACTGTAGGAAGATCATGTGTGATGGCCTACAGGAGCCAAACTTCATGGGAAGGTTTTCCCTTATCTTGGAAATGGGTTTCGGGTGAAACTCCATTGGACACTTTGGAAATGTCTCATCTGCACTACATGTTTGGTAAGCAACATGAGTGAGATGGTATAGTTTATGTCAGTAAGACATGTGTGGATATGAAATGTAAAAAGGATCTAGGATGGCTAACCGAGGGACTGTCAATTCAGAGAAGGGAGCCCCATTCCTCCTTAATGAAGGAATACTGTGTCGGTAAATGGAGAAGTGTTCTCTAACCCTTGCTAAGAATATGCATGTCAAATTATTAAAATTCCAGATGAAAAACATGTTTTGATTTTATTTCCATGATGACCGATTGCTTGAGTATGAATAGGGCCTACATGGCACACACCGGAAAAGGGTGCACACTTTCCCGATGTCGAGTCATGAAAGGTTTTTCAATATTGACTACACCCTAGGGAGTGGACGCACTCCTCGTGTCTCAATACTTTATAGTGAATGGTATGAAATATGATTAAGTGCAATAACTCCAATGAGTTTACTTATATTTCTTGTGTTGATAGGCTAAATAGATGCAGTTGGGTGTTGCACCCTAAAGAGAAAAGGGAAACGGTTGTTGTGAGGGGTTGCGAAGTAAGGGTTATTGTTGATATAAGTGTGCATTATTGTTGATATAAGTGTATGCTGATATAAGTGTATTGTTGATATAAGTGTATGTGTTATTGTTGGTATAAGTGTATGTTGGGCTGTTATATGCCTGGGGATTCATAGTAGATCCTAGACCTAGAAATGGTCGTGGTAAAGTTCCAATCCTAGTTGACATGAGGATGTACTGGATGGACATGAATTATTTGATGCTGTGGAGTAGCTTGTGTGCTGACCTAACATCCAAGTCCATAGGTGATCCCAAGGATTGAAAAGTGAAGCAGGATCCTGTGGACCACCGAGGAAATGCACAATACAGATAAGTATTGGATTATTTTGCTTATGAATATACATGTGTTTATGATTTGGTTATGATGTTTTAAGTTCTTGTTCTAGAGATAAAATCGATGAGAATAAACTAAACATGCGAATCTATTCAATGTTTGGATATAGGTATCGCTGGGAGCGAGGACTATGAGAGCATCCTAGGCGTGCATGTGGACATGTGACTGTCCTGGAAAGCTCTGAATGAGTGGCAATAAAAAAGGTGCTAGTGAGACTGTGAAGTTCCTAGCAGCCGAGGGAACCATGTGGGGAGGTATGGAATAGACCAAAGACACTAAGTGTCATGACCAAGAGCGATTGGTCCAGCATTCACGGTGAAGTGAAAGAGGCTGAGAGCATCAAAAGCCATAGTGGTGGTGTGGGTTCCAGGATGGAACAAAACATAGAGGGGAAAAACTCTTGCTGCTCTCTCTTGCCTTTTGATTATATATACATATATATTGATGCATTGTGAAAAAAAAAGACTGTTGAATGCATGTATGACTGAAAATAGAATGTGTGTATTTGCTTAAAGTAAATTGTGAATGCTGGAATAGTTAATTCCCTGCCCAAGAATGGACATGAATGAGCTCATGTGCCTGTTGGGAAGGCATGAAAAATATGAAAGTCTCCATGATAAGATTTGGATTGTCATGCCAATTGGGAAATTAACTAACTGAATTTAATGTCTATATTATGCTTGGCTGGACAAAATTTCAATGGTGTGTTTCACAGGTGAGAAAAGTGAAACCCGGTGGTGCACATTGATCATGGAAGCAGATCAAAAGTTGCTGGACTTGGCTGGAAGTCTCCTTCAAATGATTGCCAAGACCTAAGAAAATCTTGGGGTGATGCTCAATATACAAAAAAGGCAGAATGAAATGAACCACCCGATTTTGAAAAACTCTATTGGTTTGCAAAGGGAGGTGAAAAGCCTTCTGGGAGCAATCGGCAAAGGAAAGGAAGGTGGATCAGTGATGGGACATTCGTTTAAGCGACCCGTTAAGAAATGGTCTAGGCATGAAGACTCAAAAGAAATTGAGCAGGTAAAGATAAAGTAGCCAGTGAAATGCTGGGAATGTGGAGGACATCATTTATGCCGGGACTGTCCAACGAGGGACATTAAAGAGGGCAACAACCACAAAGTTCCTAGACTTTGGGATAAGCTAAAAGCTGAGAACCAGCAGGAGAAGTTCTATGAAGCTGAGGGGCTTGGTCTTGAACGTTCAAAGCAAATAATTGAACATGGGACAGATCTGCAAAATTTTGAAATTTTGGATGTGCAAATTCTATATGTATTTCTATGTATTGGAACACCGAGGATGGTGTTATTCCAAGGGGGAGGGGAATGTAACACACCAGTTTCGACCCCGTTTGCATGATGTATATAATTTAATTAATTGTGGTGAGGAGATAAAGGAAAAAGCCCCACCATCAATTTGGTTGTGTATGTTTCGGCAATAGGGATAGTTGCCGATGGTATATCGTGCTATCCGACACATTATAGTTTGGAATTATGTAAATATGCACATCAAGTAAACTAAACCTATAGCCAGCTATGACGGTGCAACATTAAAATGAAAAGGGCATGATTCCAAAGGATAAGGGTGGGGGATTTCAAACCTTGGTGTATGGGTGGGGGAATCCATGTGTTACCACCCTGTTTGATTTTCCCATCTTCCCTTGTCTCATCCAATCACTTTAATGTTTTGTTGAGTAGTTGAGGTAGTTATGGCTAGGAGTGGAGTGTGGCAGGACTATCATTCCTTGACCACATGCACACTCCACCAGCAGGTTGACCTCACATTGGCAAGCAAACCTCCACCGCCATTCTCTCCACAAGGCCATTCTCTCCATTGGGGGTTCACTCTCACTCAGGTACACGCAGGAGGAGGCCGGTTAACCTTCCTCGTTCATGGAGTCGACGTTTTTTCCTCCACCATTGCCAGACTATGAAGAATCGCTGTGGTTTTCTTTGTTGATTGATGGACTGTTATTTTTCATATTTGTTGGTCGTGTCCTTTCCCCTCATGCATAGATTGATGGAGAATCGGTTCTTTCCCCATTCTTGTTTGTGTAACTTTCTTCAGCGTTTGCACCATGGGCTTTTAGATGTTGGACGGTCGTTGACTTCCACATCCATTGGTTGAGTACTCCCATGTCTATGCTGGGAGTCCTACTTCTACCCCTGTTTCAAGACTGTGTATGGTTGCCATAGTTTTCATTGCAAGTTTGGGTTGTTGATGTACCATGGTTTTGGGTTGCTGTTGAGTTGTTTTGGCCACACTAGGGCCAAGAACAACTCTAAGTTGTCTTGTGGACTTGAGTCGTGTTCACCTTTTGTTTGGGGTTGCCACCCGGTTGTCCTTGCCTTCTACACAGAGCTGTGAATGGGTTGTTTTGCTGCGGTATGTAGTGGTTGGTCTTTGGACTATTGAGAGTGGGATTAGAGGCTGGGTATGCTTGAGAAGATTGGTGTTGATCTCACTAGCTTAGCATTTAGCCTTTCCTAGCTCATTGATGACCTAGTAAACCCTACTATGTAGGTTTGGCTGTTTTGTGTACCTTGGCTATGTGTAAGCCTGCATTGACCCTTATTCCTTGAGGAGTCATGCCCAGCTCGGGGGTGGCAGTGTTGCTGAGAGATTGATGACCATGCTGGCCTATGGTTGGGTGGAACATTGCAGCAACGTAGCTGGTTGCGGGGTGAGTTCTTCATCAAAAGATAAGGACTCCTGACTGTTTCATCTCTGCAATTATATCTACTATTTCATGAGTTATGATGAACATGTTGAATGTTGAAATGTATATGTTTGCTTCCGATGAATGTTGAGCAACGATGTATCCTTGCATGTTTTATGCATCTTAGTATGTATTATGTTAATCTTTTTAATTTCAGCATTTATCCTTGTTCATGTTTATGGGGCTGTTTGCCTGTTTGTTTGGTGTTAGTAGTGTCCTTTTCATCGGTAGGAGGGTCAAGGACGTTACACCTTCCATAAGCCTTGAGATTGCTTGGATTCAACCCTTCATTACCCCATTGAAGAGCTATATAAGGAACCCTTTGGATACATTGAAGGCATGATGAATTGAGAGTAAAGAAACTATAGTCCATTGTTGCTGGAGCTTATACTTGAGTCTGCATCCCTTTGTCCCTTGGAGCACTTTTGTGTTCTTCCCAAGCTTGCCTTTTGCTTGTGATATTTCTATCGAGAGATGGAGGATTGAAGTGGTGGAGGCCCAAGTGGGGGACTCAGTTTCTCCGATTTCGCAGATGTGCCAAGAGAGGTTGTCACTCTTGTAATCTCTGTTTTGATACTAATAGAAATATGATTTCCTGCCCAATAATATGTGTTTAAATGAGTATTTTATCCATGGATGCTTTTAAATGCTTATATGTTATTGATTATATATGCTAGAGTAGGTCTAACACAAATATATATAGCATGCTTGTCTTGTTTGCTGATTTTTGAGGAAGCAATCTATCAATACAAGCTGAAGTTGGAAAGCCTAGCAGGGATCTACATCAATCGTTCGGAATAAGGTACGAATTGAGATCATTTAGTGTTATATATTTGGTTTCTCTTGCATATTGGAAAGGATTGATTTCTTGAGTCAAGTTGTCTATTGTGGTACCCCAAGCCATAGGAATTTCTCTCCATAGAAAATGTGGACTGAATCTGTAATGTTGTTATAGCATAGATCTGTCTGTAGAGAGCATAAAGCAGAGAGTGTGTGATTTATGACTGGTTAACTGAATAAAGAGCGGAGTTTTGTTATGCAATTGTGTTGATAATTTAAATACCTTTGATTCGTTAACTAGAAGTATAGATTTTCAATCCTTTATGTGTATATGTGTAACTTGAAATCAAATTGAAGCGTATGAGATCAAATCTGTCTTGTAAATAGTTACAGAAATAATTGATCATTTTATTGATCAATTCAATGAATACTATAGAAAGGTAAAGAACTTGTACCTTCTCCATATTTACGGTTGAAAAGATATTCCACAGCTAGAAGTAGTGCCTGAATTAAAGCTATACGAATCGCCATACATCACGTGGTGGAGATCAATCTTGGAGAAGATTGACAATGATAAGGAAATTTCACTGGAGAAAGAGCGAGGAAAATGTAGGAGGGTTTGGGCATCAAAATCAGAATTTGACTGCTGGAAAGTAAGATCGATATCTACAACCAAGATCTATGATAAAATAGATCAATTGTCCACAATGATTTCGTAGGGAGAAGTTGCAGGTTTTGAACAAGTTTTGATCTACATAGAATTTGTATGGAATGCACTTCATAGTTGCTGAATTCCACCATTGATTTGGTGGGGACATTGATCAGATAATCTACAAGCAATTTCACTGATCAACTAGCAGGTTGATTAACAACAGAGATTGGGCATGAAATCTTTATTCAAAGGATTTTGTTATAGGCTTGAGTCCTCTTGAGTGATTTGGACTAAATATTTACTATGTTTAAGAATCAAGTTAATATTCAGTTAGGTTTAGCTTACAATAAATCAAACCCTAAATCAACCCAGAAACCATTGAATCCTCAAGGTTCGACATTGATCCACGAAATTGGTAGATCAACGGTCGAGGTTGCATCCGCAATGAAGAACAATGGCTAATAATGGTTGTGGAGGTTGCATTGTGGAATCTGCAAAGAAAACATATCAACAACCAAGATTAAGGACACAAAAGAGATCAATGACTTATAGAGGTTGTAGAAGGTGGGAAACAAGAAAATGCCAAGGAAAAACGTTAAGTTTCTGAGATCCGATCTCTGCATCAGATCAAGATCTATGGTCAAATTTGATTCCGTAGGGATCAATGGTGCGGGAAGCATAAGTGGAATTCACAATGTAGAAATACAAATATTAAGTTAACAAAACTTGGAGTTCTGAGATATGACTTCCAGATCCAAAGCAAGATTGACAGTTAAGATGGTTTTCGCAAGGATTAACGGTGTAGAAAGCCGATGGGGAATGTGGAACATAGAAGGTCAAGAATTAATACTTACGAAACGTAAGGTTTCCGAATCCTGATTTCTGCATCAAAGCGAGATCGACGGTCAATGTTTTTTTCACAAGGATGAATGGTGCGGAAAGCCGATGCAGAATATGAAATGCAAATATGTCAAAGAATGAGTTAATAGGAATTGGAGTTTCTTGGATCCGATCTCCACACCAAATCAATATCAACAGTCAAGGTTGATTCCACAAGGATCAACGATGTGGAAATATTGTGCGGAATGCAGAGGTAGAGAATGGTCAAATGGAGGTATTGATATGTTGGTCTTCTGATTTCTAAGTTTCGCCCGAAAATGGGAATGTAGAAAAGTCAGTCTAGGGTAGAAATGCCTATTATGGATTCAGAGTGGATTGTTTAATGGAGAAACGACTATTACAATGGTATCTGATCCTGAGAATGAATGTACATGGAT